>CM046040.1:72440362-72701415 GCA_025215565.1 Flaveria ramosissima
TACCAAATTTTGGTATTAAAGATATTTAGACCATAATCAAGAAGTTGTTGTTGTATCCAAACAATCAGAGAGCAACAACTTGAAGCACACACATATTCAGCCTCTGAAGTTGATGTTGATACCGTCTGCTGCTTCTTGCACTGCCAAGAAATCAATCGATTGCCAAGACATTGACAACCTCCAGTAGTGGATTTCCTGTCCAAATTACATCATGCATAATCACTGTCAGTATAAGCAAATAAATTGAAATCGGAAGTTTTAGGATACTAAAGACCGAGTGTTAATTGACCCTTGAGGTATTTAAAATCCGTTTGACAGCTTTCATATGAGATTCCTTCAGATTACATTGATTTCATGCACACTGACAAACAGGAAACATGATGTCTGGTCTACTTGCAGTGAGATGCATCTGAGATTCAATCATTGATCTATACAAATTTTGATTAACGTCTTCACTCGTAAGATAAGGAGTTAAAGTAGAACTAGAAGACATATGAGTGGTGCAATCTTATATTCTTGAAATTTGTATTTGTCCTGAATACTTTGAACATATTTTTGTTGATGATTTTTTTTCATCACTGCTTCAAATTCCTTGCATAGATCTTTGTTTGTAGATCCAAAGATAATATCATCTACATTAGTATGGACAAGAATAAGATCTTCACCAGTATTCCTTAGGAATAAAGTCTGATCAATAGCACCCCTTGTATAACCATTTGCAAGCAAATGTTTAGTCAGAGTAGCATAACAAGCAGGAGGTGCTTGATGTAAGCCATAAAGTGCTTTGTCTAACTTGTAAACATATTCAGGATAATCTGGATCTTCAAAACATGGTGGTTGACAAACATAGGTCTGTTCTTTCATCTCGTTGTACAAGAATGCACTTTAAACATCAATCTAATACACTTTGAAGTTCTTGTATGAAGCATAAGTCAGAGAAATCCGTATAGCTTCTAGTCTTGCAACTAGAGCATATACCTCTTCATAATCAAGTCTTTTAACCTAATAGAATCCTTTAACAACAAGTCTAGCCTTGTTGCAAACAGTCACATCTTCTTCATCCGTTTTGTTTTTGAATATCCATATAGTTCCAATCAGCAGTTTACCATTTGGTAATTCACACAGATGCCATACATTAAGCTTTTTAAATTGCATTAGCTCATCTTGCATAGCTTGAACCCAACTGTACTCCTTTAATGCCATTTCTACGTTCTTTGGCATAATTTGTGAAATAAAGCATGAACACAAGCATGTATTGATTGCACCAGATCGACTTTGAGTTTGAACACCTTGCGATAATGAACCTATGATTGCTTCAGTTGGATGATCTTTATGAATTCTCTCCTGCATCCATGCACTCAGTGCAAAGTAGAAGTTGCTTCGGAAGTTTTACACCCTGCATTAGAAATATTCTAAGTGTAAAATCTTCCAAAGCCAATACCAATATCTTCTGAAGCCAAAAGTGAAGTCTTCCGAAGCTTCAAAGACAAAGTCTTCCGAAGCTTAAGAATTGAAGACAGATTTCTTTCGAAGACTTTGAAGAATTTTTTTTGATGCACTTTTCATAAAGTTGACCAACATTCCGCTGCAACTATGATAACTCACCAACTTATACAAGTTGGTGAATGGTCCATGCTTATTGTAACTGTACATTGAGGTCTTGAGTCTGTAACTTTCTACCTTATGTACTTTTATCCTTTTTGTAATATATTAGGATGTGAGCTATGGCATGTCATAGTCATTAGTCAAAAGGCAAATTTGCCTTTTGACTTTACATTGATTTTGTTGTCTAGATCAATGTTTTCAGCTGGCCTTTAAAGTATGGCCGATTGTAGGATGTAGTATAAGTATCTCAGGTCCTTGTATTTTTCTTTATGCTTTCTAACCCTTGTAAAAGAACTTAAGAAGCAATATACTGTAATCATGAAAACCATATTACTTGTTGTTTGCTTTTAAGTTTCTGTCTCATATTTTACTTGTGTTCGTAGTATCATAACAATTGTTCCCGGTTCCCTATTTGATCTGTTAAGTGTTTTAAACACTCTTCTCTGTGTGACTATTGCATTGACCATCCCTTAACCGGTCCTGCAATTGGTATCAGAGCATTTTTGGCTCTTGATTTTAAGATCTAACCATCTTAGATCCCTTGGTCTCACAAAACACTTAACATCTTAAATGGCAGCTCTCACTAAGGCTGATATGGAAACTGGAACCATGACAAAGTCTCCACTTATCACTCCTGAAGACTATGATACTTGGTGCTAAAGAATGGAAGGCTTCATCAAGTCTCAAGACTCCAGGATGTGGGAGTCTGTTGTCTCAGGACCTCACATACCAAGCACCCCTTCAGCTACTGCTGGGGGTGGTATGATACCAAAGGTGCTAGCTGACTTTTTTGAAGAAGACATGAAGAAGATTGACATAGATCAGAATGCAATGACTGCCCTCCAAACTGCTCTTTCAAACTCCATATACAGGGGATTCAAGAAGTGCAAAACTACTAAGCAACTATGGGATGCATTGAAGATCATGTATCAGGGGTCCAATGAACAAAAAAGAACAAGAAGGACCTCTTGAAGCAGCAGTTTGAGAATTTCACCTTCAAGACAGGTGAAACCATGACTGAACAATACTTCAAGTATGTTGAGATTATGGATATTCTAATAGATGTTGGAGTAACTCTTGAAAACATGGACATTGTAAGGAATTTCATGTCCTATCTTCCTAGAATACACATCATTGTGTTATTATCAAGAGAACTGAGAACCTTAAGACTCTCACTCTTACAAAGTTGTATGGTATTCTTAGTGGATGGAGATGAACTTGCAAAATCCATCTGGTAACTCAGCAATCAACTGAGTTTAGCCCTTCATATCGTTGAAAGGGATTGTAGAGAACCATAGCATCATCTTATCTGCTACCCTGACAATTCATAAAAGGGTCTTTTCATCATCTTTCCTGAGACACCAAGAGAGAGCTACACTTAAGGAAGTCCATTCCAAGAGACAAGCTCTTCACATGCATTTGTGTCTGCTGATGAAAGCACAGGAAACATTCTCTTCACCCTTAAAGATCTTGACTGTATCTATCCAGATGACCTGGAATTTATGGAGATAGTCCAGAAAATGGCTCTTCTCACTCACAGAGCAAAGAAATTCTACAAGTGGACAAGGAGAAAGTATCCTAGCAATGCAGCGAGTGGAAAGTTTGGACTAGATAAAAACAAAGTGAAGTGATATAACTGTAACCAAATACGACACTTTGCTAGAGAGTGCACGGCACCAAAGACAAATGGTGGCCAAGCACAAACCAGACCACAAAGCCTAGCCATGCATATTCTTCATTATGCCTTCGATCCTGAATTGGAGAATGTTTGCGGATGATTTGGGGAGCCTTGGAACGCCAAAAATTACCTAAACTTCATCACTTTTCACATCTTAGAAGTTCTCCCTCAAACTAGGTTTGATTTGGCTTAAATAAACTTGAAAATCCACAAAATTCGGCAAGTTGTTCAGCAACCAGCGTATGATACTCCGGCCTGGGTGTATTATACGCCCATGTCAGCATCCATACGCCCAACTTTCTGCTTTTTTCTTCAAATAAGCCGCCCTACCTATGGTACGCCCATAACTGGCGTATTATACGCCGTTGCACCTAAATTTATGCATGTTCTTGTAACTTTAGATATTTACATCTTCAGTCTTTGTAGTTTCGTGTTTTTCTTCTTTTCATCCAAAATAAGCCTCCTTTAGCTCCAAAACCCTATTAATAAAAATGCAAACAACTTGAACTGGTTCTACCATAATCATTATATAAAATCGATCTTTTAAGTTTAGTTATAAACACCGAATTATCGTCATGTGATCACTCCTAATGGAGTTAATATTGTGCTCATATTTGGAGACAAAAGGAGGTAATATTAAATCATAAAACTAATTTTAAAGAGTATGTATTCAACCCCCAAAAGTTTTAAGTAAAAAGGGGGTCATGAAACTCACCTGGCTCTCTTGAATGCATAACTTATACCAATTCATTGAGCTTCCGATATTGAGTTCTTTGGAGTTATATTCCTTGTTAAATACTTTATATTCCCGCTGGAGTGAAGCTATTTAAATGATTTGCTCTCAATACTCTACTTGTCAAGCAGGTGCTTCCTCTATCTATCTTGGTTAACTGTTGCTACTGAAGTCAAGTGGCATTGGGCAGCTTGCTTAAAAGCACGAGCTATATCAAGAATATGTTCCACTTCTTTGATTGAATATGTTCCTCGCCACTTTTTTTACTGCTTCCGTTTTTTATACATACATCACCTATCTAGTTGGTAAATAGGTTTTTTGAATGAACCTTTTGACTATTTAATAGTTATTTATATGATATCTATTTAAGAAAGTTTCCATAATCTTATGTCCTTTGTTGGCTAGTGACATCAACATCGGTAATTCTGTAGATACCCACTAACATTCTTTGTAACCACTATGTGCTTTCATTATTGATTATTGTATTTCCTAAACTGACTTTTTACCATGAACCTTCAAGTGTAGTCATTATAGAGGAAGATCTTGGATTCCTAATCTCTTAAAGCCAAAAACTGAAGTGTTAGCATTGATCGGGGTGTAGAATTAAACTTCAGAGTCCTTAAGTGGAGACTTGGTTATGAGACTATAGAATTTACTAATTTAGGACAACTCAACCTGGAGCAACAAACTAGAAAAGAAACATGAAGATGGAAGAATACTCTAAATATCTTATATTTTACTATCATGAGTGTCAAATGAAAGTTTAACTAGAGACTGAAGAAGTTCATTCCCCACGATAGTGATTTGCAAGAACAGTCGATAAACGAAATATGAACTCTTATTAGCAAACTCAACTAAAGGATGATGAGCATCTAGTTAAATAAAAGAAGAACTGCACCCTAAGAAGCCATCATTAGTGTTAAAATCTCTCACTTTCAAGAACACCTATGTAATGTGAACATGATCCCTGTAACACCCTGAAATTCCAAGAGAACCAAACAAGAAGATAATTCTGACGTGAAAGGGAAAGTTCTTGCACGAAGAATCGGTTCTCACGCGAGAACGTAGACGCTGATTATGGGAATCATATAATAGATGAGAGCAGTTGTTTGCCCATATTCTCGCGCGAAAATTGTGGCTGTTAAAGAGAGAAAGCCATGAAGTAGAGAGAGAAAGTGAAGTTTTGAAGTAACTCATGTAGTAACTCGTGTTATGTAGTAAGAAAGGATTATGGATTGATATAATGCATGAATATGTATTTTCGTCCGAAAAAGCTCTCAGGAAAGTCGTGTTTGTGTTAGATCTTCAAGAGGTGAGTTTCTAACCCATTTTTATGCAAGTTTTTTTACGATTTAAGGCTATTATGCCTATTAAAATGCTTTTTTATGCTTGTGATGATGATGTTTATGGTGTTGAGCATCTTAGAATAGCCTTAGACATGATAAGTTGGGTTTAGGGGGGAAATCCATAAGTTCTCGCGCGAAATATATATTTTAGACTGCCATGCATTTCAAATTTGCTTAGCTTGCCCATGGGAGCCCTTTAGGGGTCTAAACCTTGATATTGAATGAACGATACGTGATCCTTGTCACTTTACCCTAGTACTATAGTCAGCTTCGTGCACAACGTATGGGGGTTTATTTATAAGCCTCGACATAGTACCAGCCTTATGTATAATGTTGAGGGTCTAGCACATGGCATTGATCCGTGTGGTGAAAGATAAAGGTGAATGACCAGAAGGAATAAACAACGATAAAAGATAATGAATGAATATGATCAAGGTGTATGTATTGATGTATGCTTGCATTTAAAAAGGACATGTTCTGTCTAACGTAAAGTACTTTACTTATAAAACTAGAACTCACTTAGTGTCACTGACTTTGTGTGTATAATAGTTGGCAGGTAATTGATGATGCTGAGTAGGTGTGGGCATGGATTTGGAAGCTAATAGGAAAGTTCAAGTATGCCATCTAAATTTTTGGAAAGGACAACCTCTGCTTTGGTGCTTTTGGCTATGCCATGTCTTCTTTCATATTTATACCGTTTTTGAAATGTAAAGGAAACGACTAGATGTTTTGATAATTATAATAAGAATGAAAGTATTTTTTTGCTACAAATGATAAGATTATTAACGTTTTTTTGCTATGAACGACCAACTATGAGGCTTCCCGGGATAATGTTTTTTGCTATGAATGACAAACTGTGAGGCTTCCCGGGATCGGGGCCTTACAGTGCCCCACTCTAGAAATTAAAGTGAAGATCCTACTATCCGACATCATGGAAGATATACAATTCATAATTGAGGAGTTTGAACTGACCATAAACTACCTAGTTCATAACAATACTCACAACAAGACATAGATGATGTGGTTGCAACAAAAGCAAAGATTAGGCCTTTTTAGAATATCGACCGAACACAAAGTTATTTTCATGAGATTGAAGGCTAACATAAGATTGTTCATATGTTATGATGGAACCGACTAGAATAACATGATCATAGTCAAGAAAAGTTTATCAAAATTTTATAACTTTAACTTTTTTAAAGTAAAGTCTGAATATCACCTCAAACCATTTAAAATGTTTAAGAATAATGGAGAGATCTAGAGCTCGTCTACATTGCAGATGGCCTTTAGTCATTATCAAGGTAAAATTTTAAGTAGCATCATCATCATTATTCGACCAAGGGTCTGTCTTCATATCATGAACCATCATCACTTCACAAACAATTAAGACATCATCATGTAGTTACCAGCACCATTAATGATTGAACATCAACATCAAAGCCATTATCATTATTTCATTATCATCCTATGAACAACATGCTATAGAATAACCAAGGTAGCCCTAGGATCCTTGTGAATACCATTAACATCATGGGTTTTCATCATCATCATTACAAAATATATCATCACATACATCATCATCATTTTATATTCACTACTATATTTATTCAAAAAGCCATTGTTTACCTTAAAAACAACATCATTATCCAAGGACCATCATCACCATCATTTGAGCATCATCATCTTCCATCATGTCACACCCTCAAAATCCACATGTGGAGTTTTAACGCAAGGCGAGTGAACAAAGCTAGATCCAAGTCATTAGTTACTCAAAACGACACTATATGTGACATTTAAGACAAATTAGAGTTTAAAACTTTGAAACATTTGCGGAAGTGTTTTGTAAATATTGCAAACCCAAAGTAGTAAATGTAAATTGGGCAAAACACGCGCCCAACCAATGTACGTAAGTATGCAATAAGTCAAAATAAATAAATGTGTGTTCAAAGCATGCTTGACATGTGCATGTTCCTATGGGAAGCTGCTAGTAACAATCTGAGAAAAGCATACCAAAATGTGTACACACAACGGTTGGTGAGTTCAAGAGTTCGTAATCATTATAAAAAGTAGTGTTAGTATAGTATAAACAAGTGTATTGAAATAGATAGCTAGTCTAATTTCATTAGAAAAGAAAAATATTGATTTCGTGATCAAAGTTGATTATGTTTGTCCGTTTGCCTTTCGCCATGGCATAGCAAATCGTGACGATGTTAATCATGCATGATCTGGGTGATGATAGGAGCTTTAGTGATAGTTCCTATTTCAGTTTCGGATGATTTTTAGTTGAACGCCATTTTGAGTGAAGTGAGTGTATGAGTGATAAAAGTTGTTGATTTGGGATGGTAAGATCTCATAATCAAGAGCCTAAGAAGCTCTGATACTAATTGCAGGATTGGTTAAGGTCACTTAACACAAATATTATCTCTTGAACTCACTAAGTCACACTTGAATGATGATGTAGAATCCTTTAAGGGTTAATTTTAATATACTAAGTAAGCAAGACACAAGAAATGGGTTTTAAGATACTTGTATATATTACTTCTCAACTCAAAGTTTACAAGACTCTTACAAGCATATGGAATGAGTTAAAATGAGAAACTATATATACTACTATCTACAGTCAGTTATACTTTGATACTAGCAGGAAACTTACTACCAAACAAATACTACATTGTTAGGAGTAAGGTATCTAGATAAAAATAGTATCCTAGATTAGGTAGTCATGACATGTTCATGACATACCTTTTTGCTACCAACTAAAGTTGTAACTGTACTTATTGATAAACAATGAACAGTGTAATAAAGTATGGTCAACTACATGGACGTGGGAAATCGCCATGCAGTATATCAGAGGTTGTAGCGGGTTGTCAGAAAGACCATACTTATATCCATTGGTCATAGTAGGTTCGTCCGAAGGTAAACTGGCTTTGGAAGAACAAGTTATTCCAAAGCCATTTACACTTCAAAAGTGTTGTTCTGGTTGCACCAGCCTTATTTGACCCAACAAACTCCCCCTAGGCTATTACTACCAAAACTTTACTGTCTTTTGCTTCTCAAAACTTTCAGCACCAGGGAAAGTAAGTATTTATCTGTCTCTTTGTTCTTTCCAGATGTAGTGTTGAGAAGTTTGTACAAGTCATTTGTAGATAACAGGTCCAGTCTGTTACTCTATATGACATGTACCCTTTGATGTGTCCCTCGGTAGAGAGTTAGTTGATGGGAGTTATAGTCATACTTCCATCTAACTATAGGTTCCGAATCTGGGCCTTCAATCATCTGAAGGAAGGTCTTTCCTTTGATTAACCCTTCTCTTTCTTCCTTCTCTCTTTCTTTCAATTCTTCTTCAATCCTTGCTTCTGTTGTCAACTCAGCAAGGTGAATGCTGCTTAGATATTTCCGAATGTGAGCAGCTGTCTGAGAGTTGGAGAAGTTGGAGAATGATTTCTTTGCAAACTCAATAATGTCAAACCTGCTTGAGTGTAACAAAGATGGAGTGTTGAGTCTGTTGACCATACCATTCTCTCTTTCCAAAACAAAGTTGTGAGAAGAGTCTTCGAACCTCCATCAGACAATCTTCTTCCTAGAAATGATGGGTTGAGATGGCAGCTTGTTCCCCTTCCTGGTGTCCAAGAGAGTCACCAGTCTTCTTCTCAACTTCTTCTCTTCTTCCTTGAGGGAGTCAGAGTTAGTTGCCAAGAGCTGAAGAGCTTGTTCCAATGTTCCCTTAGGTAGATCAAAGGATTCTTCTCTTATGAGGGAAGTGGAAGAGTTATCAATGTAGAAATGTTTGATAGACCCCTCCTCATAAGAAATTTCGCTCAGTGTGGTGCAATTTATGAGCTTCCTCTTAATTTCCTTGAATTCTTCCAAGGTTAGAGGCTTTAGTGGTTAAGGACTTGGTTGGTTGATGGGTGGATGATGGTTGAGTTCTGGGAAGTGTTTTGGGTGTTAGGATAGGTAGTGGAGGTGGTTTTTATGAAGCAATGGGTGAGGATGAGGGTATGGTTTGTGGTGTGGGTTCACGGGTGTAAGGTTTGGTGGTTGGTTCAGTTTTGATTGGGATGGGAAAGGGTGTTGGTTCAGGTTTAGTTTGGGGTTGAGGCTGAGATGGTGTCATCCTATGTGTACTTTGATATACCTCCTTCCTTCTTCCTGAGCGAATGTCAGCTTTGATGTCACTAACATGTCGTTGTAGGGTCTTTTCTGACATGGGGCGAACTTGTCTACCAAAGAAGCCGTGGGCTCTGAGATATGCCTTCATCCAGGCTTTGTCTTCCACCTTCTTGGCAGCTACAAGTTGTGCTTCCTCCTCTTTCTTCTTCTTCTCCTTCAACATCTCCCTAGTTGTCGTCTTTCTCTCCTTATCATCTGATCCTGTTCTTTGTGGAAAAGCCACAAGATCGTATCGTTGTTATGGGGAATCAATTCTTCAAGAGCATATCCCCTGGAGCATAAGAAAGCAATCCTCTCACTTCTTAATGGTTGCTCATCCTCTTTTTTCTTTCTTTTCTTCTACTCCTCTAAGGCCAACCTTGCTGCTTCATCTTGTTCTTTCTACAGTAGGGTTGCTTTTTCCAACTCCACCAGCTCTTCTAAAGGTAAGAGGAGCACTTCTTCATTTTCCACTCCTAAGTTGACAAGCCTGTCGATAACCTCTACTCCCTTCTTGTTGTTGACAGCCTTTTGGGCTGCTACGCCTGCTTTGCTGCTTGTAGCAAGTAACTTCCCAGTGGTGATTTTACCTTTCTCTTTGAGCTTATCCATTCTTTCCTCCTCTAACAGTTCTTCCACAGCAATCTTCCTCTTACCTTTGATGTCTTTGGAATCTTGAGATTTGGGGATTCTGGTTTAGAGGGTTCAGTTGGTGAGAGGGAAGTTGAGCTTGTGGTGATGAAGGTGTTTGAGAGAGGGGAGTTTTTAGAAAGTCTTCACTATTTATCTCGAAGGCTAGTTCAAGAATGTCCTCTGTGATAATAATATCATCAGACAAAGAAGATAACCCAATGATTCGTATCGCAACTTGAATCTCTGCTTCGAAAGATTAGATCATTGCTTTGGAAGATTGTGGGATTGCACTTCCTGTCCCAACTGATTCAGTTGCTACGCCATCAGTCCCCATATCCCTTTCAAAATTAATCTCAGGTTCAATGTGAACCTTAGGTTTACCAACTCCTTCCTCGGTGGTAGTTGGTGCATTCAACCTCTAAAGAACTTCAGCTCCAAAGTATGCCACAACAACATCTGGTAAGGGTTGTTCAAGTGAGAAGCTCATTAGGAACATAGTTTAGAACCTATTTAGATCAATTAGCATCCATGGTTTCACTTGAAAGGTGATTAGAGGAGGCTCAAGGAAAACAGTTGTTTGTTGAACATGGTATTTAGAAGAGAAGGTTGAAAGGGCTAAGCTGTGCTCCATGTGTGCTTTACTCTGTACATTCTCCCCCTTTTTGGTAGCATTATCTTGAGAGATATATAAGCTATATGAAGCAGTTAGAGAGATTTGAATTGGTACAAGCCTGACAGATCTCTCAATCTGCGTCTCAGCTAGTTGTGCCTTAAGATTTTCAATCTCAAGTTGCTGAGTGGCAGACCTATCCTCTAAAATCTTAACCTTTGATTCAAGGTTTGAGACTTTAGAAGTAGGTCTATTATGGTGAGTTACAGACTACCCTCATCTTCTTTAGAAGAATTACGGGGAGATGAGATAACACACCTTGTATGTTCATCTTCACCACCAGATGTGGTTTCTTGGCACTCTGGTTTCCTTTGCGAGGTGATATCTCTTTCAGACATCATCAACAGGAAAAGTTGTAGTAGATTCATTCTTAGAGATGTTACCACTATCTTCAGAGTCCAATGAGACACTCTCCGTAGTGGCAGTTGAATCTACATGAGTCCCCTCCACATTAGTGGGACTCACCTCAGGTTGGCTTTCTGATGGTGGCTAGAAGGCAGAGGTTTCTTAGAGCTCAGTTAATCTAAAGAGTGGTGTGGTAGATCAACATCATGGCCCTGAAGGAACATGACATCTTCATCAAAACCGGTTAATAGGTTGGTGAAGGATGTGGATATTATACCTAGTGACCTCGGACCTTGGTCAATATCTAGAGGCATTAAGCCTGTGATATGGTTGTCCCTGTTTGGCTTAGGAGAGTGTAGTGACTCACCCCAAGGGCTAAAGGCTTGGGTTTTATGCTCATCAGGTTGAGACTTAGGAGACTCAACTCTGATATTGAGGTCAATAGTGGAGGAAGGTTGGACCTCAGGCTAAGTGGGAACCCATCTATCCACTCTAGCCTTTTAGGATTGAATAGGGGGAACTTGTTCAATCAGAGTAGATTGAACAAGGGTTCATTTGGAGCATCTTTGATATGTGAACTTGATAGGAAGAGGAAGAATTGGCATTGAAGTGGTTGCGTATAGTGTGGGTTCATCACCTGTGGGGCTAGCAGGGATGTCACCAGGAGCCAGTGGCTCAATCATACCTAGAAGAAGTGTAGTATATCTTTCGATGAAGCTGGTGGACACCCTCTTCAAAACCTCGAAGATGCCAAGCCTCATGTGAGGGACAAGTAGAATATCTTCACAAAGAAGTTTGTCTTGGTCCAGCTCATAATTAATGATGTGCTAAATAAACCTGGGATGCATGTTAAATGTTTCCCTTTGAAGGTTGCTTCTTAGGTTGTTCAGCACAAACCTTGAGTAGTTGAAGCGGATGCCTTTTACCAATCCATGAAATAGGCATCCTAAATCATAGAGAATTTGATCCAAGTCCCCTGATTTATTTGAAAGACAATGAAGGACAATGTGGAGTAGGAATTTCCAGTTGTAAGAGAAATTAAACTTGTATATCGTTGACCTACTTACATCTCCACCATATCCCATTTGGACATATGTGTCCTCCAAATTAGATTTTGGGAATTCAATAGGAGTGCCCTCATCATGAAGCTCTAAGTGCTCCCTGTGGTTTGTTCAGATATGACTAACTCTTGGCCACAAATTCACGACCTAATAACCCTAAGTCCATTTATAGTATCAATTTGACCATTTGCCTTGAATTCGAACATATGGTTGGAGTGAATAATTGGATTTACAGTTAGGGGGGTGTAGTAGGTGGATTGGGTCAGAAAGTGGATGATTTCAGAGAAGTTGACATCCTTTGAAGAGTCAGGGAGCGCGACTTGGTTGTGCTGGGGATTCAAGGCCATTAGAAGAAGTTCAAAGAAAGTGAAGTAATTTTAGGAGAGTAGAAGTGAAGACAAAGGAAACTTAGGGCTTGTAGAATGGGTAAAAAGATTAATGAGTGAGGTTGGAAATATTTAAATGGGGTGAAATGGCGGATGGATAAGGTGAAATGACATTTAAGGTTCTGATGTGATAGGGCCGGTAAGGTTAAATACATTTAAAATGTTCCGACATCATTAATAAAATCTTACCTATTTACAGAGTGGGTCCCAAAGATTTTGCGTTACACAGTAAGGATTTCTTCCATGGTAAGAGTTTTCCGAAGGTAATTTTCTTCTAAGGCCAAGTCTTACTCCCGAAGGCAAATTATATCATAAGATAAATTTTCTTCCCAAAGTAAGAAGATCTTTCGAGGGAAGAAGTTTTAAGGCTTCAGAAGGAGATTTGATATTGCAACAAATGATCTTCCGAGGCTTAAAACTCTTCGGAAGATATGTTAGAGAAGATTTCCTTCGGAAGATATATAAGGTATCTTCGAGAGGAAAGTTCTCTTCGGAAGAACTCATACTTAGCAAATTTTGAAGAAAATCCTTTTGTAACAGGGCTTAAATTGTATGACTTAGACAAAGTAGATTTTAAAAAGGTTTTCAAAAGGAGATAAACTAATCAATGTTTATCATCCCAATAGCTATGATTAGATATTTAAATCTTTTTTCATCAAAAGCTTTGGTGAACAAATCAGCATATTGTTCATTTGAATCAACTTTGACTAGTTTGATCAAGTTTTTCTTATGAATATCTCTAATTAAATGATATCTGATGTCAATGTGCTTTGTCTTAGAGTGCTTGATAGGATTTTCTATAAATGGAAATGGCACTCTTGTTGTCAATATGGATAGGAGTCTCCATTAAGTTAAAGCCATAGTCCAACATCCGATTTTGAATCCATAGTAGCTAAACACATCAACTAGCAGCAGCAATGTATTCAGCTTCAGCAGTTGATGTAGAGACACATGATTGCTTCTTTCATTTCCAGAAGATGATCCTTCCACCAAGAAATTGACATCCTCCAGATGTGGATTTCATGTTGATGTTGCGACCACCATAGTCACTGTTAGTGTAGCCATAGAGATTGAAATCTTGATTTCTTGGATACCAGAGACCCAAATTAGGAGCTCCTTTGAGGTATCTAAGGATTCTATTAGCAGCAACTAGGTGAGACACCTTTGGGGCAGCCTGATATCTTTCACAAATGTAGGTTGCAAACATTTCTGGTCTATTTATATGAGATACATCATAGATCCAATGGTACCTCTGGTGTATCCATTCTTTAGGAGAAACTGAGACAAAGTCTCTTGCACACATAGTTGGGATGTTATGGATCTTCAAATCCTGGAGGCTGGCACACATAGAATCTTTGTCTATATTCCCATATAAAAATACACACTTGACATCAAGTTGGTAAACCGTGAAATTCTTGGATGTTGCATAAGCAAGAAAGATCCTTACTGTTTTAAGTCTTGTAAAGGTGCAAAGACATAATGTAATCAGTTCCCTCCTACTGCATCTATCCTCGAACTACCACTCTTTCCTTGTTCTTGATAATCAACCCTCTATCATTTCTTTTGTTTCTAAATATCCACTTTATGCCAATGGGTACTTGACTAGGTGGTAGTGAACATAGGTTCCAAACCTTTTGTCTTTTGAATTGAAGCAACTCATCTTGCATTGATTCAACCCAACTACTATCCTTCAAAGCTTCTTCTACCTTCTTTGGTTCTATCTGAGAAAGGAAGCATGAGTACAAGCATACATTCCCATTATGAGTTTGTCCTTTTGTTCTTATACCTTCAGAAACATCTCCAATGACGTTTTCAGTTGGGTGAGTGTTGTGAATCCTGAGCCTGGGAATCACATCCAGTTGCACGGAGAGATCTAAGTTGGAAAAGTTTTGCTTAGGATTTTGAACACTTGGACCGGCTGATGTCTCACACTCATTAAATGAGGATTGATTGAATAAAGGAGAGACAACATCTGTAGCATTTTGTTATGAAGCAGCAATAATAGTTGTTTGTTCCTCCAGATTGCTGCTTCCATCAGCTTGGTGTTGTGTAGTGTTTGAGTTATCACTTAATGAATTTTGTGGCTCTCTTTCTTAACAACTGGTAAAAGCTCCATTGGTTCCTGAGATAGTCATGCTTTCAGGACGTCTGGTTGTAGGAGCTTGATCTTCAACAATTCTTGGAGAACTTGGAATAGGTCTAGGTAACTAAAATAGTTGATCATCATCAAAATCACTTTGAGTTCTTGTTCCAGCTAAAACATTCTCACAAGAAGGTTTAGAATAGTTTGGAAACAATTCTAAGTCAAAGATATGGTCAGGACCATTCTCCCTAACACAAGGAGTGTGTTCATTAACAACAATGTTAGAAGATTCCTCAAATTGTTGATTTTTGATGTTATAAACTCTATAGGCAATAGAGTTAGAGGAATATCCAACAAAGATGGCATCATCTGACTTTTCAGCAAATTTACCAAATCATCCTTTGTGTTAAGTATGGTATACCTGCTGCCAAAGGACCTAAGAAAGCCAATGAACGGTGGCCTCTTGCTCCATAGCTCATAAGGGTTTTTTTCCATGGGGCTTGACTATAAGAACTCTGTTCTGCACATAGCATGCAGTGTTGAGTGCCTCTGCCTAGAATGTTAGAGGCATCTTTGAATCAGCTAACAGAGTTCTAGCAGCCTCAATAAGTGTTCTATTCCTCCTCTCAGCAACACCGTTTTGTTAAGGAGTTCTAGGAGCACTATATCGTGATCTTTACCTTGTGATCAATTTGATTTTCTGTTTTAAGAAAAAAATATTTTAAAGTTTCAGTAGTTTCATCTTTAGTTCTTCAAAAGAATACCCATGTAAATCTTGTGAAATCATCAACAATCACAAGGCAATATGATTTCCTTCCAATGCGTATTATACTTGTGGGACCAAATAGATCCATGTGCAATAAGTGTAATGGTTTATTGATAGAATTAACTTCTTTGAATTTATGAGATACCCTGTGTTGCTTTCCTTTCAGATATGCAATACAGTTATCTTTGTAGAAAAATTCCTTTTTAGGCACACCATGTACCAAGTTATTTTTAACCAAATTATTTATGGTTTTAAAATTAATATGACACATTCTTTTATGCCACATAGTTGGAAAGCAGTGTTCATATCTAGCTTAAATATATCCCCTCTCCTGGGAGATCTAAGAAGCACCAATTCCTAAGGCATTTGTCATCCTGGGTTTAAGGATAATGCACTCATGTTTTATGAAAAGCATTTGATGCTTTTCGTCACAGAGCTGAGATACACTTAAAAGTTAGTGTTCAAGCTGTTTCACAAAGTTTACTTTGTCGACCTTTAACTTACCATTGGATACACTTCCTTTACCACAAATATATCCTCCGGCTTCACCTCCGAATTGAACAGAACCTCCATCAAAATGTTGAAATTTTTAATGAAGAGATATGTTCCCTGTCATGTGCCTGGAGAGTCCACTATCCACAATCCACACATTGCCATTTTTGTCATGTGGATGTCCCTGCATGTAAGGTGAAAAAGTTAGTTACTATTGGAAACCAAAGCCTTGTTGGTCTTCGGCTTTTCCAATGTAGATGACATAATTGAACCAAAGTGTATGCATGGGGGTTCAACTATGGCTTCTAAAGAAGAGGTTTGGACTGCAGTATCTTCTTTGATCTTCCATTCCATCCTTTGGTTGATCAATGTAGATGAGCTTGATGAAGCTTGAGCAGCATGGCTTTCTTCCGAAGCTTCTTTCTTCTTGGAAGAGGCTTTCACCACCTTTTCTTCCGAAGCAGTTCTTTTCTCGGAAGGTTTCAAAGGAAAGCTTTTGTCCTTTTGAATTTTCTTTGGCTTGTCTTTTGAAGCTATTTTCCTTTCGGAAGGATGAGTTTCATCCGAAAGCAACTTCGCTTCGGAAACAAAATTTTATTTTCTTAACATTTGAACCATGTGATAAGGTCCAAATGTGAAACCCTCCTTGACTCCTTCTTTCTTAATATTATTTGCATAATGTGTGCTTGCTGGATTTTAGTAACAATCATTAGCCATGTGGTTGTGCAGACCACACATTATGCATTCAATGTTACTCTTCATGGGGTGTGAGGACTGTTGTTTCTTCCCCTTATTTTCATCATCAATAGTCTTTCCCTTCAGCTTCTGATTCTTCAGCTGGATAGGGGTGCTGATATTGCACACTTTTCCTAGATCAGAGTTTTCAACCACTTGGAATCTAGCTAAGATGAACACACCCTTTTGCTTTTGGTCTCGCTTCAGCTTGGACTCAGCCATTTTCTTGGCAGTTTTTTTGTTTGTCTTAGCTTTGTTTCTTCTGGCTTTGGTGGTCAGAGGTTGATCATCATTGGTGGTGATGGGTTTTTTCTACCTGGTCCTTCCCTATTATGGTCTCCATAGTCATATCATTCTTCTTCTCAAGAGGCACTAGGTCAGCAGATGGAACCTCTTGCTCTTTAATGCCATATCTTGGTTGTCTTATAGACTCATAAGAATATGGTGGAACAATTTCATTGGTTCCCAACCCACCTTTATTTTGTTAATAGACCTTTGAGTGGGAGGATGATGCAATAATGGTTTTGAAGTTATGCTTTTCAATAGCATACGTCCTTGCTTTGGCCTCAGCTATTACTAGCTAGGCTTGAGCCTCAGTTAATTTGGAAATTAAATCCTTGATTTGAGCCCTATAATTGGATTGTTCATGTTTTAACGAGGAAACAATTTTCTCTAACTCTTCAATTTTCATTTTATAGTCAGATTCTGCCTTTTTAAAATCAGATTTTAGAATGTTTAAGGACTAAATATCAGATTTGATTTCCATGTTATAGTCCTAATAAGTTTGACTTTTGCAATTCAAGCTGGAGTACAGAGGTGTTCATATACCTTGTTGTCATCGGTTCCAACCATGAGTGCTTTAATAGGGGTCACATCTTGCACCACAAAGCTCCAGTCAACTTCTTGAGCAACAACAGCAGTTTGTTGTTCAGTTGACTTTGTAGCAGCTTTAGGTGTGGCAAGATGTGTTGAGGATTTAGTGGCTCATGGATTGGATTTAGGAGCTTTGCATTTCCTGGAAAAATGTCCTAGTTGATAGTAGTTGTAACATTTGGCCTTGGTTTTATCAAACACGAAATTGCTGTTGGTCAGGTTCTGAGGGAACTACCTTCTAGTTATTTTAAAGAACTTCTTTGCTCTATAAGTCAACACAGCCATTTGTTGAACAATTTCCATGTATTCAACATCATCTGGGCTAAAGCATATTATATCATCAAAGCAAAACTAAAAATCACTAGAATGACCATTTCCTGAAACAAAGGCACAATTGTCCTGGAAGAAACCTGATTGAGCCTGTTGAAACCATGGTGTCTCAGGAAAGGTGATGTACGATCCAGAAGAACATGATGGCTGTTGGGATCAAGTCAGGTACTGCTGGGACAAAGGAGTTTTTGAGCCTTCAGCAACAACTAAGGCATTGCTGGCAGGAAGGTTAGAGGTTCTGCTCATTGGGTGGCCTCTTTGAGTCTCCATCTCTACACGGTATCTATCTAGGATGCCATATAGTTCGGTCATTGTGAGCGTATTCGGATTCTCTGTCCTCTTGATAGATGTTGATACATATGTACCTAGATCCTGATATGAATGTAATATGTCTTGTTTGTCTTACACTTATGTAATGGTTAGGTTATTAATGAAATGAGAATGTTTGATTGTGATTTATAATGTTTAATATTTCATTAATGAGTTGATATTGAATTGGTTATATAGGTTTGTGATTGTTTGATACACATAATGTTACATAAATGAATACATTCAAACTTAGCAACATGAAGTTCTCATGCGAATGGCCCATGCGAATGGACCATACGCATGAACAACTTCGGGCGAATGACTCAGTAGCACGGCTGAACCAGGAGACTGAATCAGTCGTATGATTGTAACATGAGATTGGCTCAGTCACACGACTGAACACTCAGTTGTGCGAATGGATCAACCGCATGGCTCAATCGCACGACTGAACCATACTAATGGTTCAGTCGCCCGAATGAGCAACCCTAACCTATAAATACCACCTAATTCTTGGAAAAACGTAAGCATTCATTCCAATTCGACTCCAGACGTACCCTAGCCGTCCAGAAGCCTCCAAGTTCATACTCCAAGTTCATAGAACGCTGTAGATGGATTCCTAATCGATTCTTGACGTTAGATTCAATACGTTATTGATTCTACGTGCGTTCTCACTGATTGGATCGCCAATCAAATAGGATTCCGCACTATTTGGTTTGGTTAACACGTTAATCATTTGGTGTTTCGTTCAAATACCAGTTCCTAACAAGTGGTATCAGAGCTTTGGCTCTTGATTACGTGTGATTCAATCAATTTTGATACAAAGGTTGTGTTTTTTCACTAAAAACACAATCTTTTTGTGTCAAACGTTGTCTTGGACGTCCCCTGCTCATCAAGTTTTGGTTTCTTCGGCATAAGGCGATTAGGGTTGGTGAAAATTCGGGTTTTTATGGCCAAAACACGTTAAACCTAGAAATTTTCGAAATTCAGCAGCTTCAGTCGCACGATTGACCCAATCTCACGACTGGACTTCATTCGCATCCCCCAGACGTACGATTGAACTAAGTCGCATCTTCATTTGTTCGACTAAGCAGACCGTTCGCATTGTTCATCCACATCATTTTCATTCGCACGACTGGACCAATCGCTTAGTTCAGTCGCACGATTGAACCAGTCGCATAGTTCATTCGCACGGGTAGCCCTATCACATCACTCCATTCGCAACAGTTAAACAGGTTGTTTAAGAGACTTAAAGTTAATCAAGATGGAGGATCAGTTTTCAGTGTTTACAGCCGGGAAGGACTCACGTATTCAGAACTTACTGCTACTGGAGAAGGAGGTGGGGAATCACAATAAACCCCCGAAGCTTATAACGTTAGATGAGTTTCCCCAATGGAAACAACGTTTTGAGATCTACTTGAATGGAGTAGATCCTAATATGTGGGAAGCTATTGAGACTGTTGGGGTTTGTAAGAACAAGATACATAGTTTAACCATTTAAACTTTGTAAAAACGTAGCGGAAACAAGCTTTATAACATAGTTAATGAACTGAAAATTTGGGGTTTCATCTTGATATTATAAAGTTACAAACAAACCCAAGAACAAAGGACCTTTAATATGTGAATAAGACTAGCAATGTAAACACAAAAGCTAACATTATGGACAGCCATAAGAGGCTGCCATAAACTACCTTTCAGCAGCAAAATGTCGAAATCGATGAGGATGATTTGGACCAAAAAAAACGACCAAGGCACCAAAAGAAGGTCCTCTCAAGCTTGCATACCCCAAGCTCTATGACAAACACCTTGTTGCTAGAATTTGAGCACCAAAATCCGAAAGGAAAGGCTGCTGGAACCTTCCAGCCGTGAATAACTTCAACAAGAGGAGAAAACCCTTTTTCTTTCTTGTGGTTCTTGCATGTGAGAGAGAGAAGAAGATGGAGTGAATAAATTGTCAAATGTATTGTTCCAAGACTACAATATAAAACCAAAAAGGGGCACCTCCCAAAAGGGGCGGCCAAAACCCTCTTTACTTTGGGTTTTCCTCCCAAAACTAAAACACAATTTTTAACACATTAACAAGTCACTAATATGAGTTATACATATAATTAACCTTTTAATTGTATAACTCACACACATTCCATTATTATTTGATGTTATTTAAGTAACTTAAATAACATAACAAACAATATCTATAAACACAATATCCATATAAATTGTTCAATCTCATATGTAACTTATTTAGAAAACCCATTTTCTAGATTGGTGTATTTATTTAATTGTATGAACATATCATCAATTAAATATTTTTTGGTGTTTGCTAAGCTTGTTATTGGGTATGACCCGACTTGGATCATAACGTACTAACCACATCAATGTTCTATGTGTCTTAGGCATAAAGAACTCAACAATCTCCCACTTGCACAAGATTCATAGAAGATTGATGCAAGTAGTAAATACCGCCTAACAGTGATTCACTACCCTTAATACGCATGACTTAAAGCCATTCAATAACATCATCCCCTTCAAGTATCCAACTTGAAATGATTTAGGTGAATCAATCATTTATCCTTTTGTTACAGATGTCATGTTAAATCCAAGGACATAGAATGATCATTCCTTGTTGATTTAACTTAATCAGGCATTAGACATCTTTCTCTCAATGAATAAGAGGAACAAATTCCATCTTGAATACATACATTTCTCATAAACACTTCGTGTCACGCCTGAACATAGCCTTACGTAGTGTCCATTATTTCAGGGCAGTGAAGAACTAGCTCCAGGTATAACACTTGCTGAATATCAAAACCCAATATGTATCTCAGGTCTGAGGATACCAAATGATATTCGCCTTTACTCAAATTTACTTATGATCAATCTAGAAGATTCCATGTAGTAAAATTTGAGATGCGGGTCAGTCCAATATTTGTATCCCACAAATATCTATGAACTTTGGCAGCAACCAATTGCTCTATATTCATTCCTTATGAATATCCACCAATCCAAATTTATAATAATCTTACCCTCATAATTGTTCCCACAAGTATGAACGACTACGGACATTTAGAGTAAACAATTTACCCATGGATTAAACATGATAAATTGGAACATATATTGAAATATTATAACTAAATAATTTTATTCAAGTAGTAAGGGAGTTCCAAATATCCAAATACAAAATCACAAATCAAATCCAATCACTAGAATATCGAAGTCCCATGGCACAGGTATGACCTTCATGCTTTGCCTTTTCTACGAGCTTCGTAAGAGGATCCGCAATATTTTGATCTGTGTGAACTTTGCGAATACATATCTTTCCTTTCTCAACTTCATCTCGTATGTAGTTGAATCTCCGCTCAATGTGCCTAGTCTTTTGATGAGCACGAGGTTCCTTGATTTGAGCAATCGCACCCTCGTTATCACAAATGATCTCTAGGGGGTCCTGAATGGAAGGGACAACCCCTAGATCGGCAATGAATTTCTTCAACCATGCAGCTTCTTGAGCTGCCAATGAGGCGGCGACGTATTCAGATTCTGTAGTTGATAAAGCCACCACATCTTGTTTAAAGCTCTTCCAAGAGACAGCTCCTCCATTCAGAATGAAAATGTATCCAGATTGTGATCGTGAATCATCACGATCGGTTTGAAACTCGCATCCGTGTAACCTTTTACAACGAGTTCCTCATCACCAGATCCATAGATTAGAAACATATCTTTAGTCCTCCTTAGGTACTTAAGTATGTTCTTAACAACCATCCAATGACTGCTTTCAGGATTTTGCTGGTAACGGCTTGTCATGCTTAAGGCGCATGGAACGTCCGGCCGAGTGCATATCATTGCATACATGATGGATCCAATAACAGATGCGTATGGGATTGCCTTCATTTTATCTTGCTCATCCATTGAGCTTGGACATTGAGTCGTGCTCAATATTGTTCCTCTTTGAATAGGTACCGTACCTTTCTTAGAGTTCTCCATCTTGAACCTTTCCAAGATCTTATCAATGTATGCACTTTGATTTAAACCAATCAACCGCCTTGATCTATCCCTATAGATCTTTATTCCCAGAATATAGGCGGCCTCACCAAGATCCTTGATGGAAAAACAACTTCCAAGCAAGGTTTTTACACCTTCCAAGGTTGGAATGTCATTTCCAAATAGTAGTATGTCATCAACATACAATACTAGGAAATTGATGATGCTCCCACTAGCTTTCTTATATACACAAGCTTCATCAGCGTTCTTGATGAATCCAAATTTAATTACTTCTTCATCAAAACGGTGATTCCAAATTCTCGATGCTTGTTTCAATCCATAGATTGATTTTTTTAACTTGCATACTTTGTTAGGATGTTTTGGATCGACAAAACCTTCAGGCTGAACCATATAGACATCTTCCTCAAGATATCCATTTAGGAAAGCCGTTTTGACATCCATTTGCCAAATCTCATAATGATAATGAGCAGCTATGGCAAACAATATCCTAATAGATTTTAGCATCGCAACAGGTGAGAAAGTTTCATCATAGTCAACCCTTTGAGTTTGAGTGAAACCCTTTGCTACAAGTCTTTCTTTATAAGTATCCAAGTTTCCATGCATATTGTTTTTCCTTTTGAAAACCCACTTACTTCCAATTACTTTGGAGTTAAGAGGTGGTATAACCAAGTCACATACTTGATTGTCATACATGGATTGCATCTCAACGTTCATGGCTTCAAGCCATTTGTCACAATCCGAATTGGACAACGCATCATGGTATGTGATTGGTTCATCAGAATCTATCACATAGCATCCATTAGTGAAAAATCCATATCTTTCAGGTGGAGTACTAGTTCTACCAGATCTGCGAACGTTTTCTGTGTATTGATCAACTATTTGATCACTTTCAACATCCTCATGTTGAGTGCTAGTGTCAACCAAACGTGTATCGGGTTGCGGTTCTTGATCCTCTTCAAGATCCATAGTTCTACTACCAGTTCCTTCCATAAGGAACTTGGTTTCCAAGAACTCACCCTTTTTGGCAACAAACTCTTTTTGTTGTATTGGATCATAGAAATAATATCCCATAGAATCTCTTGGATATCCAATAAAGATACACTTAGTGGAACGGCTTTCTAACTTGTTCGAGGTGGGAGTCTTCACATAAGCCTCACACCCCCACACCCTCAAATATGAAAATGATGGAACCCTTCCATGCCATATTTCATAAGGTGTCCTTTCCACTTTCTTGGTTGGGGCCATATTCAAAATACGGGTCGTAGAGAGCAGAGCAAAACCCCAAAATGATAGAGGTAATGAGCTTCTAGCCATCATAGATCGAACCATATCAAATAGAGTTCGATTTCTCCGCTCAGACACACCATTATGTTGTGGTGTTCCTGGTGGAGATAGTTGTGAGACAATCCCACAACTTCTAAGATGGTCCCTAAAAGCATCATTCAGGTATTCACCTCCTCTATCGGTGCGGAGAATTTTAATTGACTTATTGAGTTGATTTTGTACTTCATTTTGAAAGATCTTGAACATTTCAAAAGCTTCATCTTTGTGTCTTAACAAGTAGACATACCCATATCGACTATAGTCGTCAGTAAAGGTAATGAAGTATCTTTCATTGTACCTTGTCATAGGTTTAAAAGGTCCACATACATCCGAATGTATGATACCTAATAAATCCTTGCCCTTTCGGCTTTGCCACTAAAAGGTTCCTTGGTCATTTTACCTTGTAAACAAGACTCACATACATCAAATGAATCACATTCATTTGTTTTTAGAAGACCCTTCTTTTGTAGTGTTTGTATTCTTTTCTTGTTTATATGACCAAGACGGCAATGCCAAAGATAAGTGTTATTCAAATCTGATTTGAGTTTCTTGGTACTAGTTTGGTACAATAAGCTATCATTCAATGTATTCTCACGAACCAATTCATAGATACCATTGATGGGAATAGCTTTAAAGTAAAACATGTCATTCAAAGTAACATGGATTCATTTCCAATAAATGATAATACATATCCAAAATGTTTTAATAGGGCTACGGAAATAATGTTCCTAGTCAAACTAGGAGCATACAAAACATTGTACAAAATTACTTCCAAACCATTTGGAAGTTTCAAGATGTAGTCACCACGGGCTTTAACTTGAACTTTAGCCCCATTGCCCATGTAGAGGCTAACATCCCCTTTGTTGAAGTTGCTACTTCTTTTGAACCCCTGCAACAAATTGCAAATGTGAGTTCCACATCCGGTATCTAATACCCATGTGTTAGAGGATATTAAGTTTAAATCAATATGGATCATGTATATAGTACCTGAGGTCTACCCGGCATCCCTCTTTGCTTTCAACTCTTGGAGATGGACAGGACAATTTCTTGCCCAATGTCCAATCTCCACACACTTGAAGCATGGGACCCTTGCCACCCCTTTCCCCTTTCCCATTACGGGTCCCTTACCCTTTGCAACTCTTGCCTTGGGTGCGGGATGAGGCCTCTTCTTGTTCCCACCTTCATTGATGGTGAGAACGGGTAAAGCCCTTTTACCCATGGCCGCCTCGGCCATTTTGAGCATAGAGTAAAGCTCACCAATGCTTTTGTCCCAATATTCATGTTGTAGTTTAACACGAATGTCTCAAACCTTTTGGTAAGGCCATTGAGAATCAAATCCGTGGCCAATTCCTTTGAGACGGGCCAGTTTAGCCTTTCGAGGCGGTCAATGTGACTTTTCATCTTAAGTAGATAAGATGAAACTGATTGGTTGTCGTCCATACGACATGCATGGAGCGCTCGAACCGTTTCGAAGCGCTCAACCCTCGCTTGCTGTTGGAACGTTTCCTTCAGTTGGGTTATCATGTCATAGGCTCCGTGATGCTCATACTCCTTCTGGAGATCCGGAGTCATGCTTGCCAACATAAGGCAAGACACTTGGACAGAGTCCTCAGTGTACTTTATCCAATCGTCATAGGCCTCCTCATCATCCTCACTAGGTTGATCGGGGATGGGGTCGTCTAAAACATATGATCGTTTCTCTTGCTTGAGAACGATTCTCAAGTTTCGATACCAATCGATAAAATTGTTATGATTTAGACGTTCCTTTTGGAGAATCGCTCGTAAAGATTGGGCGGACGTGGATGAATTATCATGATTATCATAATTATTGGTGGCCATCTATAAAATTTAACAAAGATCAATTTTAGTATTTTCGATATTGTAATTTTTAATAAATAATACCTTTTATGGTCATTTTCATATTAAAATCTAGAATCCAACATTACATTTAAATCATGGTTAGGTGACCTTTATCCCACGATTTAAATTAATAAAGTGGTCAACGATTGATGATTGCAACCATTTGCAACTTCTAGAGGTATGGGATCGACTTGAAACATCATATGTAAAGTCGGCATGTTAATCCCATCAACACCATTTGGAAACCATATCGTAGGTGATCCATTTGACATGGTTTGCAAACCAAGACACCCTACTTACACACACGTGTGAGTTTGCCAAAATAAGCGGTTAGGTGACCTTTATCCCACGAATTTGGCATTCTCACCTCAAGTTACAAGTTCCCTCAAAATGGTTAGGTGACCTTTATCCCACTAAGAGTTCCCGAGTGATTCAAGTGTTGTGTAAAAGGACGGTGTTGATCTTATTTGTAAAAAAATTAGAGACATTATAATACAAGTTTAGACAACATTATGTATTCATATTTGTATGCTTTCAAAAACAAGATACCCTATGGTACATTGATTAAAACCCCTTTTAATCGTTGAAATCATTAAACAATTTTAATAACCTTTTATAACCTTTTAATGATTATGTCCATTTAGATAGTTTGTTATGATCATGGAAAGGATTGTTAAGCAAACATCATATATAAGTAATCAACCACAATACCAATAATCAACCAAATAATAGTGCATAACCATAGCATCTAAAGTGGCCACACTTGTTTGCCATCACAAGTGTGGTCCATAGGACATTCCTAAGGGACAAAACATAACACAAAAGGCTTCCATGAACCTCCCACTTGAAACCGCATCCAAATGCTCCATGTTTCTTGTGTCTTTCCTTTGTGCTTCTAACGCGTACATCTTCATATTACAAGATATTATATCCTAATACAAGATTTCTAGTAAAATGAAAAGTACCTAATCTATTTATTACAGCCCAATAAAAAATAAAATTACACTTTATACCAAGCACAAATAAAAGATTATACAACCCAACTGAATGAATAAATACAACCATTACAAACATCCAAATAACACAAGGTCAAGGGCTAGGTTATGCACCATAATGAACAATGATCAAATCATTCAAACCAACAATGAAACCCCACCTAAAACCCACGAAATTTCAGCCAACATAAACTGAAATTTCGGGTTTTATCTTGTCCAAACAAATAAACAATACAACATACATATCTTTCAAAGTTTAATCACAAGCATGTGTGATATAACTTTGAAAGTTTGGGGTTTCATAATGCATGAATATAGCAGCCCCTAAAAAGGGGTTTCAAAGTCCCATAAAACGAAATATTTCAAGGACAAAACAAGCTAGCTATCCACATAACCGGCTCTAGATGCCAATGTTGGGGTTTGTAAGAACAAGATACATAGTTTAACCATTTAAACTTTGTAAAAACGCAGCGGAAACAAGCTTTATAACATAGTTTATGAAATGAAAATTTGGGGTTTCATCTTGATATTATAAAGTTACAAACAAACCCAAGAACAAAGGACCTTTAATATGTGAATAAGACTAGCAATGTAAACACAAAAGCTAACATTATGGACAGCCATAAGAGGCTGCCATAAACTACCTTTCAGCAGCAAAATGTCGAAATAGATGAGGATGATTTGGACCAAGAAAGAACGACCAAGGAACCAAAAGAAGGTTCTCTCAAGCTTGCATACCCCAAGCTCTATGACAAACACCTTGTTGCTAGGATTTGAGCACCAAAACCCGAAAGGAAAGGCTGCTGGAACCTTCTAGCCGTGAATAACTTCAACAAGAGGAGAAAACCCTTTTTCTTTCTTGTGGTTCTTGCATGTGAGAGAGAGAAGAAGATGGAGTGAATAAATTGTCAAATGTATTGTTCCAAGACTACAATTTAAAACCAAAAGGGGGCACCTCCCAAAAGGGGCGGCCAAAACCCTCTTTACTTTGGGTTTTCCCCCCAAAACTTAAAACACAATTTTTAACACATTAACAAGTCACTAATATGAGTTATACATAAAAATAACCTTTTAATTGTATAACTCACACACACTCCATTATTATTTGATGTTATTTAAGTAACTTAAATAACATAACAAACAATATCTATAACCAAAATATCCATATAAATTGTTCAATCTCATATGTAACTTATTTAGAAAACTCATTTTCTAAATTGGTGTATTTATTTAATTGTATGAACATATCATCAATTAAATATTATTTGGTGTTTGCTAAGCTTGTTATTGGGTATGACCCGACTTGGATCATAACGTACTAACCACATCAATGTTCTATGTGTCTTGGGCATAAAGAACTTAACAAAGACGGGGTACAATATGCCGGTGGGAGCTGATGGGGTGAAACTTACTTTAGGAGGAATGACTGATGCACAAAAAGTCAAATATAATGCTGAAAAGAGAGTATATGCATTGCTAAAACAGTCTATCCCTAAAGATATTTTTCATCAATTCTCAGAGAATAAGCAAGCCAAGAAGTTATAGGATGAGCTGGAGAAAAGATATGACGGGAATGCTTCATTGAAGGCCATTAAAGCTAAGGAATTGAAGAAAGAATTTGACAACTTCTCATCGATGGGAAATGAGAGTTTAGATGATGTCATTGATAGATTTTACCATTTGATGAGCGAGCTGCACACACATGGTGTCACAACTACCATGGAAGATAAAGTGTCAAATTTTGCAGACGGATTGCCAGAAAGTTGGGCTTCTTTTGTTTCAAATCTGAGACAGAGTGGATTGCTAGCAAGGTTGGACATCAATGATTTCATTCTAAAGCTGCGAGAAGAAGCACTAAGGATGAAGTACAGAGCTCTGATATCTTCGTATAGTCAGAATCCAGCTTTGTACAATGCAACTCCACAAGTTAAGACGTCTGGAGCACCTCTTCAGACTGCCTTTGTGTCAAGCTCATCTGGTCCTTCACAAGCCTCTCCTTCAGGATCAGAAATGTCAGGGTCCTCTAGTACCCAATACGTTGGATCTGAATCAAATGCTACAAGACTGAAGACCGAGAATCTCGGAAACGTGACGGTAGAAGTAGCAAGAGAGCACATGGATCTCTTAGCAGCAGTGGTCCATTCATATGATGGACTTGTTGCTGGGAAAATTGGAAATTGCCATCTGGCAGACGAGGACTACGAGCACGTAGATGAGACTGAACTGGAGAGGATGGATATTATGTGGGCCTTAGCAAGTGCTGTCCGGAGAGCGAAGAAGTTTGTGAAGAAGACCGGACAAAACTTGGTTGCTACTAAGGACACTACTTTTGTCTTTGACAAGAGCAAGGTGACCTGCTTCAATTGTGGAGAAAAGGGACACTTCAAAAGAGAGTGTGTGAAGCCAAAGAAGACTGGAAACGGGAATCCCTTCTCGTCCTTCACTCGTCAAGAAAAGCAAGCTAGCAGTTCTACTTCATCAAGCAAGGATCCAAAAGCCTTGATTGCCCATGATGATGAAGGACAGGACTGGAGCTTTCCGTTTGTCTCTCCGGGAGAATCCAATATTGCAAGTGTGGAAGACTTAGATGATGATTCCGCGAGTGAAGGAGATATTGCAGTAGAGCTAGCGATGTCAAACTATGAAGAGACTGCAACTGAGGTCAGCTACAAGCCTGAAGAAGGGACGTCTACAACAAAGACAGAATCACCAGAACCATAGTCATCAGATGCTGCTTTGATGGCTGATTCATCAGAACCTCCTAAGGTAAGTACTACTGACCAACTTTTCAAAAATCATGCTTGTTTTGACTGTAATAAATTTAGAGAAAGCATAGATCTGAAATTTGCTAGGTTATTAGATCATAATGATAGCTTAGTAAAGGATTTGCAACTGTGCACTGAGGCAAATAGAGTTTTAAAACAAAATGAGCATAGTTACAAAGAAAAGATAGACCTTTTGAATAAACAGCTTAGGAAAACTGAAGTAGTAGCCTTTAACCAAGCTAATGACATTAGGTACTATCTTAACTCCCTAGAAGACACTAAGAAACAAAAAGCAGTTTTAGAAGTAGAAGTCAACTCATTAAAGCAAAAATTGCACAGTTGGACAAGTTCATCTCATATAGTCCAACACTTAGTGAGAGAACGTAACAATGGGGAGGGTTTGGTTATAAAGTGGTTCCACCACCACCTGAGACCTTGATGAACACTAAGAGTAGACCAATAAATAACAATCCCATCAAGGATCATGTGGTGTCTACTCCTCTTGTAAGTGATCCAGATTCCTCATGTTCTACAATTGAATCTGGAACAAAACAAAAGGAGGTCACTTCAAAGGCAAAGGGAAAAATGCCTTGTGTTAATCTGGAAAAAGAATTTGAAAAGGTTAATATAAAGTCTGGGTCAAACAAAGTCAAATCTGAACCTAAAAAGACTGTTAATGTTAACCAATCACGAGTCTCATGTCAAACAATTAAGTTTGTTAAACAAGAGAAAACATCAAAAGAAGTAGAGTCAAAGCCCAAACATAATGATGTCACTAGGGTGTCACACACATCTCCACATAGACAGTTTAATCATAAAGTTGATAGCAGGTCATGCTACAACTACGGAGAGTGTGGACACATTGCTTCTTATTGTCCTTACTATCAGACACCTAGGAAGAAAATTGAACTTCAGGATTCAAAACCTAGGTCTTCTAGAAGAACTAGTGAATCCAAAGTTCAACCCATTAGCCAGTCGTCTGTTTATCACAAACAGGCCTTACACAAATCTGGCTTATGGAAAGAAAAGTCATCCTCTGTGTCTGATAATGATGACAAGAAGTCACCTGAGCTACCCTCACCTTCTAAGGGTCAATGGGTTGAATTCATGATGTGTGATGCCTCTGGGAAACCCAATCCAGTAAAGGCTTGGGTTCCTAACCTAAACTAATGTTTTTAAATTGTATGTGCAGGGTGTTCGCTACAATGCTGAAACCAACACGTGGATTGTAGATAGTGGAGCATCCAGGCACATGACAGGAAACAGGGCTCTCTTATCAAACGTCAAACAAATAAAAGGAGGGCATGTTTCTTTTGCTGGTAACAAAAGAGGATACATCACAACTCAGGGAGAGGTTGGAAATCAGAAAGTTAAGTTTGATAAAGTGAACTACGTTCAACAACTTCAAAACAACTTACTTTCTGTTTCCCAAATATGTGACAAAGGATTTAAAGTCATATTCGACAACAAGAAGTGTTATGTCCTAAAGAAAGACTATGTGATTCCGGAGGACCAAGTTTTGATGACAGCTTCAAGATATAAAGACCTTTATGTTTTGGATCTCTCAACGGCTTCTACAACGGACATGAAGTTCCGTGCTTCCTATCAAAAGCTACTGAGAAGGACTCCATTTCCTGGCATAGGAGAATGGGACACATTAATCAACAGTAGATGAATCACTTGATCCAGAAGGATCTCGTGAGAGTAGTTAACATCAAGAATTTCCAACTTCCAGATTTCTGTGTAGCATGCAAGAAAGGCAAACAGACGAAGTAGTCTCATAAGGAAAAGAAAGTCCATTCTATCGAGCTTCCTCTTGAACTTCTTCACATGGATCTATTTGGTCCAGTCAGTAAAAAAAGCATTGCAGGTGACTTGTACTGTTATGTGGTTACTGATGACTACTCAAGATTCTCTTGGGTAATGTTTCTGAAGTCCAAATCAGAAACATTTGAGTCATTCAAGGAAGTAGTGACCACACTGGAATCTCTCTACAAGCTGAAGGTAAGACAGGTACGCTCAGACAACGGGACCGAATTCAAGAATCAGTGGATGGAGGCTTACTTCAAGGAAAAGGGAATTGTGCACCAGTTCACTTCTGCCTACACGCCTTAGATGAATGGTGTTGCTGAGAGAAAGAATCGAAGCTTGATAGAGACAGCCGGGCCATCATCACATCCCACCCATCTATATAGATCATCTCTACCTCCCATTGGGGTAGAGGAATAGCTATAAGCGCTGAACCGTATGGTGATGCGTCTGTTAGCAGCCAATGACGAGAAGACAGCACAGATTCATCAGTTGGCAGATCCTACAGCTGCACAATCCCAGTAGATCTCTCAGCAGGCTCAGTTGATTGAGCAACAGGCACAGCAAATGGCTGCTCAGAGCCAAGAGATTGCCCAACTCCAGGAGCATAAAGTCATATTAGCAAAGAAGATTGAGGAGTTGGAGGATACCAAAAAGACTATCATGCTCAAGCTCAAAGGAACTAAAGATGAGCCTCTGAAGATAAAGGAAAGAGATTGTGATGATGATGGTGATGACGATGATGAGGATGAGGATGAGGATGAAGATGAAGAGAGTGATGATGATGAAGGGAATGATGAAGAAAAGACAGAGGAAAGGCAGGAGGATGATGATGATGAAGGAGGAGATGCAGTTGCATCTGCCTCAGCTCAGGGTCAAGAAAGACGATCGAAGAGAAATCAAGACCAACGAGCTTCTTCTTCTTCTGCCTCACCTAGTGATGAGCCCGCTATTCAGGACAAAAGTAATGATTAGACGTTTATGTATTTGATAGCTTTTGTACCTGAATCATGTATTAAACTTATGTACTTAATGTTTATATAAGGTTAATGTATTTCTGTTTTGATTATTAACTAATGTTTGATGTGTTACATGTTTAAATCAAGCAGATCCAAACTTTCAAAGGGACGAATATGATGTTGCTCCCCTTCAGCAGGTCAAGACTCAACTGACTATGATTCTTGATCTGCAAGGGATCGTCAGGAGATCACTGAGTTATACCCCTGAAGAGGGGGAAATAATTCATGATCTAACAAATGAGCAACTGGCTGAGATGTTTAAGCTGAATCCAGATGAGATCATTAAGGACGCTCCAACTTTTGAGTCTACCAGTGACGAAGAGCTGAACGACATTGATGAGATAGAAATCAAAGACGTCACAGCAGAGCATTATCCTGAGTACGCTGACAACAAGGGAAATGTGGTTCCCAATCTGGGTGAATCCCTAGTCAGTGATACATTCGAGGTATTGGATCAGATGGAACAAGAGTCTAAGAAGGTTGAAGGACAAGCCCAAGCCTCAAACGCCGATGTTGATATCAGAAAGGCAGAATGGGCTGCATGTTTCAAGGAAATCCGAGCCCAACGCGCCGCTTCTAAACAGAATGTCTACACCAAACTCTACAAAGTGAAGAAACATCACAAGGTGTCAGGCAGGATTATTGCGTGGGCACATTTTGAAGATCTTAATGTTTATGCCATAAAAAGGGAAAAGAGCATAGAGTACTTTAGATTCCTACATGATCTAAAGACTCTACCTGGTTTTGAGCTCAACCAGCTGGCTAAATTGAAGCTACTATATGCTGACCCGAGGAAAATGTCAGGCTGGTTTGAGGCTGCTCTGAAGAAAGAGTACCACACCAGGTGGGCCAACTTCAAACCTCAACAACCTACGAGGTATATCAGATGTTCTGAAGTTGATCCCATAACTGGTAAGCCCAAGATAGTGCTGAAGTGGAGTTCCCCAAGAACAATGTCAAGGATCCCTCTCAGGGAAATGCCACAGGACTTCACTCCACACTTAAAATGGTGGTACTATGATTGGAGAACCGGGGAGGCGGTCATAGTTCTAAATAAAGAGGGACAAATGGATATCATCAGGGTGTTTACCCGATGTGGCTCACTAACTTGTCTGCTAATGATGTATACACATTATACAAGTGGTCATTGTTCTATGACACGCAAGATATTGTACAAGCCCTCCAATTCCAAAATGTCATAAGACTCTGCTTTGCGTTTGAGATTCACACAGGAGTCACAAGAGAGGAGAAGTACAAGAAGTATGAACAGGTGATGCAGAATGTAAGACATTAGATAGATCTAGGTCCAAGGGGGAGTTTGTTGATACATATGTACCTAGATCCTGATATGAATGTAATATGTCTTGTTTGTCTTACACTTATGTAATGGTTGGGTTATTAATGAAATGAGAATGTTTGATTGTGATTTATAATGTTTAATATTTCATTAATGAGTTGATATTGAATTGGTTATATAGGTTTGTGATTGTTTGAATTGATACACATAATGTTATATAAATGAATACATTCAAACTTAGCAACATGAAGTTCTCATGCGAATGGCCCATGCGAATGGACCATACGGATGAACAACTTCAGGCGAATGACTCAGTAGCACGACTGAACCAGGAGACTGAATAAGTGGTATGATTGTAACATGATATTGGCTCAGTCGCACGACTGAACACTCAGTCGTGCGGATGGATCAACCGCATGGCTCAATCGCATGACTGAACCATACTAATGGTTCAGTCGCCCGAATGAGCAACCCTAACCTATAAATACCACCTAATTCGTGGAAAAACGTAAGCATTCATTCCAATTCGACTCCAGACGTACCCTAGCCGTCCAGAAGCCTCCAAGTTCATACTCCAAGTTCATAGAACCTGTAAATGGATTCCTAATCGATTCTTGACGTTAGATTCAATACGTTATTGATTCTACGTGCGTTCTCACTGATTGGATCGCCAATCAAATAGGATTCCGCACTATTTGGTTTGGTTAACATGTTAATCATTTGGTGTTTCGTTCAAATACCAGATCCTAACAATAGAGACAAAATAAAAAGTCCAGTCATGAGGAAGTGCACTCATGAATTTCCTTTATAGATCTTTCTTCTCAAAAGTTACTCCCATGGAATGGAGTGATGAAAAGGTCCATATACCTGAAGTATTGTTGGCTGAAGGTCTCTCCAACATCATAGATGAAGTTTTCAAACTACTGCTTCATGGAATCTTTCATGGACTCATTGGAATAAGAATACATCAATGTCAAAGCATCAAAGAGTTATTTAGCTAACTGACAGTGCTCAAAGCCTATCATTATGGAGTTTGGTATGACTGTAAGCAGTACAGTCATAGCTTTGCTATCAATCTCCATTATTTTGAGGTCTTCATCTTAGTAGTTTTCAACTGCTTTCTCTATCATGGCACCATTACCAGCTGGTGCTGCCACCATTGGCTTGTAAGGACCATGGGTGATAGATCTCCACATTTTGCTATCTTGATACCTAATGAAGCCTTCAATACGCTTACACGAAGATCTAAAGTTGTCAAGGGTGATGATAGGAGCTTTAGTCATAGTTCCCATTTTAGATTCTGATAAAATCTGGTTGAGGGCCATTTTGAGTGAAGTGAGTGTATGAGTGATAAAACTGGTTGATTTGCGATAGTATGATCTCACAATCAAGGGCCTAAGAAGCTTTGATAACAATTGCAGGATCGGTTAAGGTCACTCAACACAAGTATTCTCTCTTGAACTCACTAAGTCACACTCAAAATATGATGCAAAAACCTTTAAGAGTTTATAATAATATACTAAGTAAGCAAGACACAAGAAATGGTTTTCAAGATACTAAATCAAAGTTTATAAGACTCTTACAAGCATATGGAATAGTTACAATGATAAATTATATATACTACTATCTACAACCGGTTATACTTTGATACCAGCTAGAAACTTACTACCAAACAAATACAACATTGCAAGAGTAAGGTATCTAGAATAAAATATTATCCTAGATTAGGTAGTCATGACATGTCCATGACTTACCTTTTTGCTACCAACTAAAGTGGTAACTGTACTAACTGATAAACAATGAATAGTGGAATAAAGTATGGTCAACTGCATGGGCATGGGAAAACGTCATGCAGTATATCAGAGGTTACAGCGGGTAGTCAAAAGGACCATACTTATATCCACTGGTTCATAGTAGGTTCTTCCAAAGGTAAACTGGCTTCGGAAGAACTAGTTCTTCCAAAGCCACTTATACTTCGGAAGAGACCTTTGCTGATCTTCAAGTCTTTATACTTCGAAAGTCTTTTTCTTGAAGCCTTCCAAGTGTTTGTCTTCGGAAGAGGAATTTCTTAGTCTTTGGAAGACTGAGTTCTTCTTCAGAAGTTCTTCTATCTTTAACCTTTGGAAGTGCAGCTTTGCCTTCGGAAGTCCTCCATTAGTTGTACCAAAATTTTTCTAAAGTGTTGTTTTGGTTGCACCAGCCTAGTCTGACTCAACAAGTCGTGTAGGACAATATTGCACCCGCTTGACCTCTTGCCGTACGGGTGGGGCTTGTTAGACCCAATAGTACTACCTAAGATTTCTCCCTAGATTCCTTAATTAACTATCCAAAAGTTTAAGGGCTTTCAATGGTATACACATATGTCACACTAAACACATATTATAATTGTAAAAGATCTTAAAATAAAGTATTCTTTTTCCCCCTAAAAGAGAGTAAGTAAAAGAGGGGCATTGAACTCACCTGGTGCGCAAATGAACATTACTATAATGGTGAATGGAAAGACAATCAGTTAAAGGTTACCTAGAACATGAAAGTTTAATAAGCATGTTGACCCAAAGGTTTTAAAACAAGACTCATTTCACCTAGTTGACCCGTTAGTGACATGTTAACTAAAATCTTGTTTGATCAAGTATAACAACTCATTACACATGATTATCATACAAGTTATTCACGTCTAGCACATCATCAATCTTAAGTTCTATCAAGATCATCATACAACTCATGCGAATCTTAAACAATCAACAGACTTAACACAATTATAATTACATCACAACTAATAAATCATACATTGTGCTTAATCATGCACTAAATGCCACGTGAACCCACTCACGAATTCATACCCTAAACCCTATCAATCATACTAAGTAGGGGCATCAGATTCATACGTGTGTATGACGATCATTATCAAATTATGTAACATAATTCATAACAAATAACATATACAATAATGATCTATTATAATCCCAAACATGATTCTATAATCTTCTAACATAACCCAACATCTTGCAATATTCCATAAAACCTAAATTTTTAAATAATCCACCAAGTATCCATACTACCTAATTAACACATTCTATCACATTAATCATCATCAACAAGCATTCTAACAGGATCCTAACATCATTAACATGCCTAATTTACAATATCCAATTATCCAAATCATTAAACTTTCCCTTTTGGGAAATGAACACCCAAAATCAATCTATCATCCAGTTCACTCATAAAATCATCAACTTTATACCTAATCAAGTTCAAAGCAATCATCTAGACATGATAATCATCATCAAATAATCATAATTCCCAAATCTCATGCACAAAAGTTACTACTTATAGTAAGGTATGAACAACACATCAATTCTATGAATTCTTGCATAATCCACGTAAACTAATGTAAGGAGTCCTTAAGTCTGATGCAACCCAAAACATCCAATGTGTCTCTGCAACATGCACTAAGTACTGAAGTAAAGAATGCTTTGGAAGTTTTACACAATGCACTTGAAAATACTCTAAGTGTAAAATCTTCCGAAGCCAAGACCAATATCTTCCGAAGCCAAACATGAAGTCTTCCGAAGCCTCAGAGACAAAGTCTTCCGAAGCTTCAACCTATGAAGACAGATTTCTTTCGAAGACTTTTAGTATACATGCTTTATCTGATGTAGTGTTCCATAAACCACTTTTCCGCTGCATCTCTGTAAAGTCACCAACTTACATGAGTTGGTGAAAAGGTCCATGCTTTTGGTAACTGTACATTGAGGTCTTGAGTCTGTAACTTTCTACTTTATGTACTTTATCCTTTTTGTAATAGATAAGGATGTGAGCTATGGCATGTCATAGTCACAAGGTCAAAAGGCAGATATGCCTTTTTATCCTACAATTGATTTTGTTAGTGTCTAGTCAATTGTATCCAACTGGCTTTTAAAGTATAGCCGGCTGTAGGTTGTAGTATAAGTATTCCAAGTTCTTGTATCTTTCTTTATGCTTTGTAACACTTGTAAAAGAACATGAGAAAGCAATATACTGCCTCCTTGAAACCCAACTCTCTTGTTATGTCTCTTTACTTTACTTATGTTCTTTGTATCAACTTGGTTAATCCAGTTCACTGTTTGATCAAAGTTTAGTTATTCTCCTCATTGTGTTGTTGTGTTGTAATTTGTTCAAGCCCTTAAACGGTCCTGCAATTGGTATCAGAGCTTTTCAGGCTCTTGATATAAGATCTCACCATCTTAAGATCCCTCACACACACAAAAACTAAACTCTCCGAATGGCATCCACCTCAAAGACTGATATGGAGACTGGAACCATGAACAAATCCCCACTGATCACTCTTGATGATTTTGACACCTGGTGTATGAGAATGGAAGGTTTCATCAGGTCTCTGGATTCAAGAATGTGGGAATCTGTTGAGAATGGACCTTTCATACCCAGCACTCCCTCTGCTACTGGTACTGGTATGATTCCAAAAGATGTGGCCAACTACTCTTATGAAGATAGAAAAAGAGTAGAGATTGATAGAAAGGCCATGACTGCTCTTCAGACTGCTCTCCCAAACTCTGTATACAGAGGCTTTAAGAAGTGCAAAACAGCTAAACAGCTGTGGATGCACTGAAGCTGATGTATGAAGGCTCCTTTGAAGCCAAGGAGAACAAGAAGGATCTCCTGAAGCAGCAGTTTGAAAACTTCACCTTTAAAGCAGGTGAAACCATGACTCAACAATACTTCAGGTATGTTGAGATAGTGGATACCCTAGTGGATGGAGGAGTTCCTCTTGAGAACAGGGACATTGTAAGGAAGTTCATGTCCTCACTTCCTAGGCAATGGACACACTACTGTGTGGTGATAAAGAGGACTGAGAACCTCAAAACTCTTACTCTCACAGAGTTATATGGGATTCTCAGTGGATACCAGATGGAGATGAACATGTAAGGTTCATCTAGAAACTCCAACAATCAAATGGGTTCAGCCCTTCATGTGGTTGAAAGGGATAGCATAGAACCCCAACATCATCTCATATGCTACCCTGACAACTCACCAAAGGGTCCTTTCATCACCTTCCCGGAGACACCCAGGGAGAACTTTACTCAAGGAAGCCCATTCCAAGAGACAAGTTCTTCTCAAGCCTTTGTGTCTACTGATGAAAGCTGTGGGAACTCTCTCTTCACTCTTGAAGACCTGGAATGTATCCATCCAGATGACCTGGAATACATGGAGATAGTTCAGCAGATGACTCTCCTCACTCACAGAGCCAAGAAGTTCTACAAGAGAACAGGAAGAAGATTTCTAAGCAATGCTACCAGTGGAAAGTTTGGGCTGGATAAAAGCAAAGTTAAGTGTTACAACTGTAACCTGATGGGCCACTTCGCTAGGGAGTGTAAGGCACCTAAAACAAGTGGTGGACAAACATAAGCCAGACCAAACTACACTGACAAAGCCCCTCAGAATGAGAAGCCCACATGCTGCTGTTGCTGTTGAAGAAGGAGGCTTTGACTGGAGCTTTCAGGTGGAAGATGCTTCTCCAAACCAAGCATTGATGGCTGACCATGATGAAGCCAAGGTATTGGAACATCTCTGTACTCCTGAATGCATTGCTAAAGTAAATAGATACAGGTCCTACAACTTAGAGATGAGATCTGATCTTGAGTCATTAAACATATTAAAATCTGATTTTAGAAAGTCTGAAAATGATTACAAGTTAAAGATAGAGGACTTGGAGAAAACCATTTCAGTACTAAAACATGAACATACAGATTTTAGAACTCAGATTCAGGATCTCATAACTAAGTTGACTGAGTGCCAGGCTGAGCTTGTGATCAGCAAAGCCAAGGCAGAGAAGAGTGTTCTTGAAGAAGAGACCTTCAAGAACATGATATCCTCATCCCTGCACAACAAAGTGTGCTATCAAAATAGACAGGGACTAGGATCAAATGAGATAGCTCCTCCACACACAATCTTATCTATAAGATCTCCTAGGTGTCGAACTTGTGAAGATGAGCTTCCTCTCATAGATCCTATAAGTGAGGAGGATGAAGAAGTGATAGTGAAGAATTCCTCTGAGAAGAGTGAAGAAGAGGATTCTTCCAAGGGTCACTATCCTTCTGAGGAGAAGAAATCTACTGTGATGACCAAGTCCAAGAGAAAGAATTTGATCAGGAAGAGCAAGAGGAAAGCAAAGAAGGCTCAAGAGATCAAGGCTACTTTTGATGCTAAGCAGAAACAAGTTTTTATCTCTGCAGGTTTCAAAGTACTTAGGACTGAAGACATCAACCAAGACTCCTCAGCTAAGAGTCCTGGTTCTTGTTCAAATCATCTCAGTGCAAGGAAGAAGACTAAGCTGATGTGTACCACTGCTGCACAGCCTGGACCATCAAACTCCAAGAAAAGTTCACAGCCCAAAAGAACTGTCTCAGCATCTACCAAGATGAAGGTGGAGAAGGGATGTGACCAAAGCCAGTCTTGCTCTCAAAAGGAGACTCCTTTGAAGAATAAAATGTTATGTGTCATGTGTGAAAGTACCTCTCACATTGCTAAGGATTGCCCATACAATCCTAAAAGTACTATCCACATGACCAATACAAAGACTTCAAAGAGTCTCAAGAAGATTCAAGCTTCGGAAGGAAAGTCCGTTTCCTTCGGAAGCTCCAAATCAAAGAAGAAGGTAAATGGAAAATTACCTTTGGAAGAAAAATTGGTCTCGGAATAAAGGAGTTCTTCCGTAGCACTGAAGTCTGCTGCAGTGACTGTAGAATCTTTCGAAGGTTCAGTCATCAAAACTTGTGAAGTCCCAAAAACTTCTAAGGTTTTGAAGGTCAAGTCCAATTCTCCAAAGGTGGTGTGGAAGTCTAAGAAAGACCAAATGACTGAAGTTTCTCCATCAACAACAGCTGAAGATCCCCCTAGTACAACCATAGGATCTGTTACTGTTGCATTACCTTCCATTACACTTAGTGAGCCCAAGACAAGTAAGGCTTGGGTTTCCAAATGTAACTAATCATTCTCTTTGTGCAGGAACAGCTCAAGACTAGCAAGAATGTCTGGATAATTGACAGTGGCTGTTCCAGGCACATGACAGGCAATAGGTCTCTACTCCATAATTTTGAGAGAATTGATGGAGGACCAGTTGCTTTTGGAGGAGATGAAGGTGGTTACATTTCAGGAAGGGGCAAGGTCACAAATGGTAAGCTCAGCATTGAGAAGGTAAACTTTGTTAAGGAGCTTGGGTACAATCTTCTGAGTGTATCCCAATTTTGTGATCATAGTCATAACATGCTCTTTACTGAGCATGAGTGCATTGTTCTCAAGCCTGGAGTGGTCTTTCCTCATGAGCATATCCTGCTCAGAGCCCCCAGGAAAGGGAACATGTACAAGATGGACTTGCAAGAAACATCTCCCTCTGGAGAAGTTTCATGCTTTCTATCTAAAGCAAATAGTGATGAGTCTTTCCTATGGCATAAAAGAATGTGCCATGTAAACTTTAAGAACATGAATAAATTAATTAAACATGATCTGGTAACTGGAATGCCAAAGAAAGAGTTTACAAGTGATGATCATTGTGTTGCATGCCTGAAAGGGAAGCAACACAAGGTATATCACAAGCCTAAGGAAAGGAACTCCATCACTACTCCCCTACACTTGTTACATATGGATCTCTTTGGCCCCATCAGTGTAATGAGTCTAGGAAGGACCTCTTATTGTTTAGTGATCACAGATGATTTTACAAGATTCACTTGGGTTTTCTTTCTTAGAACTAAGGATGAAACCCCTGAGATTCTAAAGAATTTCCTCTTTAAAGTTGAGAATCAAAGTGATCACAAGGTCAAAACCATAAGATGTGATCAAGGAACTGAATTCAAGAACCAAATCCTTGATACATTTTGTGATGAATATGGTATTACAAGACAATATAGTGCTCCCAAGATTTCCTCAGCAAAACGGAGTTGATGAGAGGAGAAACAGGACACTTATTGAAGCTGCAAGAACTATATTGTCTGACTCTAAACTGCCCATCACCTTCTGGGCAGAGGCAGTTAATACTGCTTGCTATGTGCAAAATAGAGTTTTAGTAGTTAAGACAAATGGTAAGACTCCTTATGAACTTTGGCACAAGAGGAAACCTTTCATTGGTTTTCTCAGGTCATTTGGATGTCCCTGCACCATCTTGAATACCAAGGATCAAATTGCCAAGTTTGCTGAGAAATCAGATGATGGACATTTCATTGGATACTTTCCCAAGCTAAGGCTTATAGAGTATACAATCTCAGAACTAGAATTGTTGAGGAGTCAGCCAATGTAACTTTCAATGAACACACACCCTGTGTGGCTGGTTCTGGTCCTGATTGGCTATTTGATCTTGATTTAGTTACCAACTGTTTTAACAAATCTTATGAGAATGTTTCAGGATCTGCAGAAAATCAAAATACAGGTGATCCTAATCCAAGATTTGAGCTAGGAAGACCCTCAACTCATACATCTTCAGCTCCAGTTGGAACTACTTCAGCAAATGAGGTCTCTATCAGCACTACAATGACAAATTCAGCTGATACATCTGGTATGCCTTCAAATTCCAGCTCAGAGGCTCCTCAACCAGATAAAGATACCTCAATTGTAGAAGATAACAATGGTGATGGTGATAGTGATCAGGAATTTCTTGATGCTAATAATCACACTATAGATGACAACATCAATAATGTCACACACTCATTGGATCAAGTTAATCTTGATAAGTGTGGTAATGTGGAGGGTGAATCATCTATGCCAGATCTAAATTTCTCAAATTTGGATCTTTCTCAGCAACTTGCTGTGATCCCTCAGCTAAGGATCCACAAGTCTCATCCCACCACAAACATCATTGGAGATGTTGTCACAGGGGTAAGAACAAGAGGACAAACCCATGAAGCAAATGTTTGTTTTCACTCTTGTTTCTTATCTCAGATAGAGCCAAAGAAAGTTGAAGAAGCTCTAAAGGATGGAAGTTGGGTTGAAGCTATGCAACAAGAGCTGCTTCAATTCAAAAGGCAGAAAGTTTGGAACCTTTGTCCTCTTCCTCATAGGAAGACTACCATTGGAACCAAATGGGTTTTTAGGAATAAGAAGGATGATAGAGGAATCATCATCAAGAACAAGGCAAGACTAGTTGTTCAAGGATACACACAAGAAGAAGGGATTTACTATACTGATGTCTTTGCTCCTGTGGCAAGATTAGAAGCTGTTAGGATATTCCTGGCATTTGCTGCATCCAAGAACTTCAAGGTCTTTCAACTTGATGTAAAGTGTGCTTTCTTATATGGAGTGATTGATGAAGAGGTTTATGTCAAACAGCCACTTGGTTTTGTAGACCCTGATCATCCTGATTATGTCTGCAAGCTTGACAAAGCTCTCTATGGGCTGCATCAGGCACCCAGGAAGTGGAATGAGACACTGTCTGAGTATCTCTGTAAACATGGATATAGGAGAGGTACTATAGATGGAACTCTCTTCATCAAAGGACAGGGAAATGACTTATTGCTGGTTCAAGTATATGTTGATGACATCATCTTTGGTTCAACTAATCCAAAGCTCTGCAAAGACTTTGAGAAGCTGATGAAAGATAGATTTGAAATGAGTGCAATGGAAGAACTCAATTTCTTTCTGGGAATTCAAGTGAAGCAGGTAGAAGATGGCATCTTCATAAGTCAGTCAAAGTATGTTCAGGACATACTCAAGAGGTTCAACATGACTGATTGTAAGATTGCTAAGACACCCATAGCCAGAAACCACTCCCTTGGACCTGATCTTGAGGGGGAGTGTGTAGATGAACATTTATACAGGGCTATGATTGGGTCTCTTATGTATCTTACAGCTAGCAGGCCTGATATCATGTTTGCTACATGTATTTGTGCAAGATATCAAGCCAACCCTAAGATGTCTCACTTAATCACTGTCAAAAGGATTCTAAGATACCTCAAAGGTGCTTCAACACTTGGTTTATGGTATCCAAAGGATTTTGACTTCAATCTGTATGCTTATACAGATAGTGATTATGGTGGTTGTAACATGACTGCAAAGTCTACATCTGGGGGATGTCAATTCCTTGGTGGAAGGGTTGTCTCATGGCAATGCAAGAAACAATCCTGTGTGTCTGCACCAACTGCTGAGGCTGAATACATTGCTGCTGCAAGCTGCTGTGCTCAAGTGCTTTGGATTCAAAATCAGATGTTGTACTATGGATTCAACTTCAAGGAGACTCCTATCCACATAGACAACAATAGTGCTATCTCTATCACTGAGAATCCTGTGCAGCGCTCAAGGACCAAACACATCAACATCAGGTATCATTTAATAAGAGATAACTATGAAAAAGAATCAATTAAACTAGTCAAAGTTCATACAGATGAACAATATGCTGATCTGTTTACAAAAGCTTTTGATGAACAGAGATTTAAATATCTGATATCAGCTATTGGGATGATTAACCTTGAGTAGACTTTTTCTTAAAACTAATTCTAATTATTTCTTCTTAAAATATGTGTGTCATAAGTTGTCTAGTTCATCACTTTCATAAGCTCATGTTTTCTTTTGATGTAAAATTCTTTTTGAAGAAAAATCATGTCTTCAAAATAAATAACTGTCTAAGAGATGTTTCCTTCGGAAGAAGTGTAAATCCATCTTCCGAACCTTAAATTCTTATCTCAGACACTTATTTGTTTTTAAGGACTTTTTCCTTCCGAAGCAAAATTACCTCTCGGAAGCTTTGCTGTTTCTTATACAAAGCATCCAAGTGTTTATTTCTCTTCCGAAGCATAAATTTTCAAGACTCTCAGGAAAATCTTCTGAAGCCATTTTAGCTTCAGAAGCTTTTTCATTAAAACTTCCGAAGACAATTTACCTTCGGAAGCTTTTCGAATTCCAAGAAAACTACTTTTTGAGTAAAAGTAAACTACCTTTTCAGAGGTGGGACCGACTTTCGGATTTCAAAGTTTATCCTCTTTCATTAACTTTGGTTCAAATCCCTTTTCACATAAATACCCAACGGTTCCCCCTCTTTCTCACTATCTTCCTCAATTCCACTATTCCTCTAACCTAATTCTCTAAACCGCCTTTGCTTTCTACCTTTCTTCACTCTTAAGCTTCTGAAATGGCCAACCTTAACCGCATAAACAACCCTGATTTCTCCATGCAACTTCACTAGCAACACAATCAAGTTGCTCTGTTAAGCTCTGAGAAAGATGCAAGTTTCTCAGAGATTTGCCAATTCTTAACTCTATCCAACTACTTCACCTCCCTGACCATTGACCCTACTCTGTATGAGGATCACTTGCTTGAATTCTGGAAGACCTGCCAAGAGGTCATTATGGATGGGGAGAAGGCACTGTCTGCCACAGTGCAAGGGAGGACAATCTTCATCACTCCGGCCATCATTAACCATCATTTGCAGCTGGATGATGAAGAAGGTGAGTTGTCCTTCCCAAAGGAAGCTGTTAATCATTTCCTTTGAGCAGATGGGCTATGAGGGAGATTTCTCTGTAAAGACCTTCAGGAAAGGGAAGGTCTCATCCTAATAGAAATACCTGCTCCATGTGGTTATCCACAGCTTATCAAACAAGCATGGTGGGTGGGACCAGATTCCTGAGGATCTCTCCTTTATAGTTCATGGAATGGTACAAGGGGTCAAGTTCAGGTACTCTCAATTTGTTTATACTAATTTACTTGCAAACTTGGACTCCTTAGAGTACTACATGTTTCCTAGATATGTTCAACACATTCTTAACTGTGAACTGGGCTCACAGTTGAGGGAAACAAGTAATATTCTTAAATTGGGACAGATGAAGCCCGGCTTCTTTAAAATAATGAAGAAGCCAACTGTAGGCTTCTCAGGGGTAGAAATAGCCCTAGTCCCCAAAATGTTAGAGCTCATTGCTCAAGGTGACAACCTAGCAACACAAGCTAGTGTTGAACCCACACCTCTTTTATCCTTACCACTAAAAAGACCACAAATAACCCTCACCTACCAAAGAAAATCCAAACGAACCCCTGCTCAGGCTATTGAGTCTGTGCAGGTCCCCATATACTCACCAACACATGAGGAAGTGGATACTAGAGCTCCCACTTCCCCTGAGGAGCAAACCACTCCCATTTCTTCACCTATCAGGGCTGAGGTTCCTCATGCTCACCCTGATGAGCTCACAAGCCCAACAGCCTTAAGCCTTCACTCTGAGTCTCAACACTCAAGTGAACAACCTTTAGGGGACGGTTACCATCCCCAGCCTTTAGATCTCAACCAACCACTTCCCAACCTATCCTTTTATACTGATGAAGACTTAGGATTCAGTGAGTACCATGAGTCTCTCTTCTCCTCCCTTACTCAAAGAGAGATGAGTACCTCTGACACTCCTCAGTCTATCCCACATCAGTCACCTGTTACTGAGGTGGACACTTCGGAACTTGTTCAGGATGTCCATATGGAAGAGGCTCTCACTTTTGAAAGTGATTACATCATTAAGACCTCAACCATGGCAACTCAGCCCACTGGCATCTCAACTGAGATTGCTAGTGAGCAGAGGAAAACCAGCAGCCAAGAACCTCAAGCTGGTGGTGAGAGAGAGGACTTTGGTCCAATCATCTCATCCCCCAATGATTCTTCTGATGAAGAAGAGGGGAATTTGATACTAAAGGTGCGGAAACTGTCAAAAACATGCTCCTATTTAGTCTCTAAGGTTAGTCACCTTGAATCTCAGGTGACTATCTTACAAAACAGGGTCAATGATCAGCAACTTCAGATTTCATATCTAAAGGAAAAACTAGCTGGGAGACCTTTAAGGAGAGCTCAACCAGGAACACAAGAACCTGTGGAAGTGATTGACTTATCCTCCAGCTCACCTATGCAAGTGGGTGATGCTACCAAAAAAGGGGGAGAAAGTTATTGCAACCACAGAACCTGGGAGTTCTTCACAGAGAATGGACATAGAGGACTCACCATCCTCACTTGCTGTTGTGCATTCTTAGCAACTTCCTAAAGTTCACATTAATGTGGACTCTATAGACTCTATCATCAGGAGTCTCTTTGAGGAAGGTATACCAAGGGCTGTCTCATCTCCACCACAAGGAACTTCAAACTACATCATAAGGTGGAGGTATGATGATGACAGAAGAGCCCTTATCCTTCACAGAGTTCAAGGGCAACAAGAAGTGCTTGATTTTCAAAGCCTGAACTTCTATGAAAGATTGGATCTAGTCAACATGCCACTTGTCAATCCAAGCAATTCAAGACAAGCTGACAGATTGGCTCAAAGAATCCAAGATAGGATCCTTGCAGAGTTCACTCTAAGAAGGAGACTTAGGCAATCAGCAATGTCATCGGTCAACTGGATGTTGAGGTGGACCCTAAGATTAGTTTCATATGGGAAACCTTGACTGAAGGCCCAGTGGCAGAACCTGAGACCCCTGTCTCATCATCAACAACTGCTGCAGAGGTTCAAACTCCTTCTGAGACACCTGCTGGTGAAGGTGTTTCTCAGCCTCTCTCTGGCCAGAGCATGGAAGCTACACCAAGCAATGAAGGCCAAGCCTCTATCCACCCTGAGTCACAAAGGTCTGTTGGTGACAAAGGGAAAAGGATAATGACTCCTGAGGAAATTGAGGAAGAAGAGAGAGAGAGGAAAAGGAAGCTAAGGGGAGAAAGTTCCTCTGGGTCATCTAGCTTTATGCAAGCTGCAATCAGGGCTGCCCCCAGACCAAATACTCAAGATGATGAGTTGAGGGCAGTCAGGATTACCTATTTACAGACCAGGAACTATGATATTGATGAAATCATCTCCCTCTCCTTAGAAGAACTGAATGAACTGGCTGACATGGAAGTGTCAAGAGAGATGAAAGAAAAAGAGGATGCAAGGCTACTTCTCCAATTCAAAGAGGAGAAGAGACAGAAAAGACTCTACAAGCATGCTCCCACTCTCTCTCCAGTTCAAGAAAGTCCTGCATAGGAAGATGTGGCTCCACAAGAACCTCAGGTAGATAAAAAAGAAGATAGGATCAAGTTGATCAACTACCTGAGTGCCACAGGCTTCTATCAGGCAGATGCACTTCTTCCCCTGGCCTATGACTTCATTGAGTTTGAGTACCTAAAGCAACTTGAACTTGAGCTAGTTAAAGAAAGAAAGACAACTAAAAGGAAACTAAGGGAAGAAGCTGCAAAGTCAAGAGCCATCATCCAAAAGAGTGTAAAGAAGTCTGCTGACAGACAAAGGATGATGAGCTTCTTGAAGCTATATGGATTCTCCGGAAGGAGACTTGGCCCTATGTCTCTATCCACAATGGATGAGCACATAAGGGTGATCAAGCAGAAGATTAAGAGTGGTGAACTGATTGACTTGCACTCTCTTCCAAGTCAAGTCCCATCTGAAGTGGAGGTTAAGTTTGAACAACCTGAGACACCTCAACCCGGACCTCCAGCTGAGCCTCAGCAAGCTTCATCTTCTGATCCAAGGCAGGGTCAAACTCCCTCTCCTTCTGAACCTGTGAGGGAGGAACACCCAACAGAGAAAGACAAGGATGAACAACATGGTGCTTGAGACCAGTCTTCTCAGTTAAAGTCATCTAAGAGGAAGAAGAGAATGGCTTCTAAACTAAAGTCAAAGAAGAAGAAGCCTAAGTCATCTACCTCTATACATCAGGCTGAGTCAGATCAACCTGAGGAAGTGCATGATGAGGCAGCCCAATAAACTATTATGCAAGTGGCTCCTCTAACAACTAAGACACCCATCTTGTCCTTGACTTACTCTACCAATCCCAAAAGATGGCATGTAATCAGAGATCAAGGTGTTGAGAATGTCTACTCTTGGCAAGACATAATCAACTTACCTCTGCATGATCTCTTTGAGATGAGAAGATACTATGAAGGTCTTGATGATCCTGACCATCTAATGAAGAAAGGAATGGTCATGATTGTACTAAAGACCACCAACATCTGAAGATCTTCTAAGTGTTTTGGTAGCTTCAGCCTAGGGGGAGTTTGTAAGGATTCCTTAAGTCTGATGCAACCCAAAACATCCAATGTGTCTCTGCAACATGCACTAAGTACTGAAGTAAAGAATGCTTCGGAAGTTTTACACAATGCACTTGAAAATACTCTAAGTGTAAAATCTTCCGAAGCCAAGACCAATATCTTCCGAAGCCAAACATGAAGTCTTCCGAAGCCTCAGAGACAAAGTCTTTCGAAGCTTCAACCTATGAAGACAGATTTCTTCCGAAGACTTTTAGTATACATGCTTTATCTGATGTACTGTTCCATAAAGCACTTTTCCGTTGCATCTCTGTAAAGTCACCAACTTACATGAGTTGGTGAAAAGGTCCATGCTTTTGGTAACTGTACATTGAGGTCTTGAGTCTGTAACTTTCTACTTTATGTACTTTATCCTTTTTGTAATAGATAAGGATGTGAGCTATGGCATGTCATAGTCACAAGGTCAAAAGGCAGATATGCCTTTTGATCCTACAATTGATTTTGTTAGTGTCTAGTCAATTGTATCCAGCTGACTTTTAAAGTATAGCCGGCTGTAGGTTGTAGTATAAGTATTCCAAGTTCTTGTATCTTTCTTTATGCTTTGTAACACTTGTAAAAGAACTTGAGAAAGTAATATACTGCCTCCTTGAAACCCAACTCTCTTGTTCTGTCTCTTTACTTTACTTGTGTTCTTTGTATCAACTTGGTTAATCCAGTTCACTGTTTGATCAAAGTTTAGTTATTCTCCTCATTGTGTTGTTGTGTTGTAATTTGTTCAAGCCCTTAAATGGTCCTGCAACTAACATCAATGCAATACGACTAATATCAAAACATCATCAAACAACATCAATTTTGACATTCATCATGTTAATTGAACTAGGGTTTTTATTGAATCAAAACAACGAAAAAGTTGCTAAAACTCTCCTTGAATCGTGTAATAGATCGAGAATTATGCTTGCTACAATGATGAAATGATCAAAGCTAAGGAGAACTCGAATGAATGGCTTGTTCTAGGTTCAAAATCACAAAAGAAGGGTAGCTTGAGGATGTTTGGTCGCAAGGTGGGGTTAGGGGGCTAAGGTTGGGTTTTTACTAAATTCAAGTTTTGTAGTTTTTACAAATTAACCCCTCCTTGATCACCTTTTGTAAAAACTAATTCAATTTTACACTTTTTTAACAATTTTAACAACAAAACACAAACATTATTAATCAACAATAATAATCATATATATTTTCAACTAATGACAAAACACATTAATTAAATATTACACGTTGTCACGTTATCAAGTTTCAGGAATTAATAATCAATATAATTAATTAGATTATTATTTGTTAATTATAGTTAATTATTATTAGGTCACCAACATTCAACGACAACTAGTGTGTGCTCACAACACGTGTATGCAAGACCTAACAAAACTAACGAAGTTTGGTAATAGAAATTTATTGGATGTCACACATCATGGAGTCCTTATCATCAGCACATAAGCTTCATCATATCCCATCACCATTCTAATTATACATCCCCCATCACCATCATTGAACATCAATGACACTTTTAAACATCATCATCACCATCTTATGAGAATCACACCACAAGGAACTGCAACATCGTCATGGAACAGTACCTAACCATTATGGGGAATAACATCGCACATATTACCTAATTACAACCAGGAATAACATGGCACCTTTAGAAAAAGAAATGTTTTATCTAATGTGAAATATTTTACTTATAAATCTAGAACTCACTCAGTGTCGCTAACTTTGTGTGCATAATAGTTGGTAGGTAATTAATGTGTTAAGGTGGTTCGGGCATGGATTTGGAAGCTACTAAGAAAGTTCAAGTCTGTTGTCCATATTTTTGGAAAGGACATTCATGTTTATATTGTTTTTTGAAATGTAAAGAAAATAACTCAATGTTTTGATACAATTATAATATGAAGGAAAGTATGTTTTTCGCTACAAATATTAAAATTATGAATGTTTATGCTATGAATGACCAACTCTAATGCTTCCCGGGATCGGGGCTATACATGTTGGTATTAGAGCCAAAGTTTAAGAGAATTTGATAAAGTCATTTAAAACCAAAACTTAAACTGAGAATGGGACGAAAAGGGAAGGAATGTCAGTGTAAGTAGCTACATGCCTGCAGGTAAATGTTTTATGTAAAGTAATGGAAATGGACTTATGCGCGTGTGTTACGTGGATTATGTACTCTTATTAGATTTAGACACTAATGTAGTCAGGATAGGGAATGCTTAAGGGATGAAGAGTAAAGTAAGTGGCTAATCATAACTTGCCACTGTAATTAGGAACTTAATATACTTGACATAATCTAAGGTATTAACTTGAATGACCGTGTTGGTGTTTGGATGTTTATAGTATTTAGGAGATGGCTAGTGGGAGGTCATCGAAGGCTTCTCGAGGAGGAGTTCGTGTTGGACATAAGGTCAGACTGCGTGTCACTAGGAGTAGGGATAAGACTACATAAAAAACTCATTAGGAGCCCGAGCCTCATAATCATGAAGGTAGCGATGAGAGTGCTAATCTGAAGGCGTTGGTGAAGGAGGTTATAGTTGATGAGGTTCATCAAGTCTACAGATGATTCTACCATTTATGGTGACTGAGGTTATTGGAGCCGTTAGAGAATATGAAAGGAAGGAGAAAAAGGAGAAAAAGAACGTTGCTAGGAGAGGGGGTGAAGAAGGAGGATCAGGGGATCGAGAGCAACTCGTGACTAAGATGGTTGTTTCTAGTGATAAGGAGAAGGAGGAAGTTGTGCAGGAAACTACAAAGGGGTGAAACTATATATGGGGCATTTCAGATATGCAATCCCCTGACTTTTGATGGAAACGAGAATGCTACCTCTACTCACCCATGGGTGAGAGAGATGTAGGTTGTCCTGGATATTAGCGAGTGCAAGGAGGATCAAAAGAAGAAGCGTGTTGCCCACTCGTTTGTGGATTCAGCGTTCTGCTGGTGGGATAACATAGTATAGGTTAAGGGTAGCATGGCTATCAGTAGGATGAAGTGGTCAGAACTAAAGAGGCTAGTAATTTAGGAATTATGTCCTTATCAAGAGTTCGAGAGGATTAAAAGGGAGTTTTTGCAGCTAGAGGCAAGAACCATCACACACCAGTAGTACACGACCAAGTTTAACGAGATGGAAAGGCTTATGCTAGAGTAGGTGACACCTGTGTCTTGAAAGATCAAAACATACATCTAAGGTCTACCAGTGGACATCTGAAGACACATCATCATCGCCCGACCAGGTACATGTAGGTTGGTGGTTGATCTGGAAGGAAGACAATAAGATGAGCGAGAAGTGGCGACAATGACAGAGGTGAAGAAGAAGTGGAAGAACGACAAAAACGGTAATGGGAAATGGTATGGTAGTGGCGTTTTCACTTCTGGTGGTAAGAAGGCAAGAGTGAATGGTTAGAAATCATTGACATGAGGTATAGGGAGAGGGCGTGTACAAAATGTTGGAAGGACCATGCGAGGGAATGCAATTGGGGGTCGAATTTATGCTTTAAGTGTGGGAAGAAGGGTCATATGGCGAGGGATTGTGGAGTGCTGAAGTGTTATAACAGCGGTGAATCAAGGCATCTGAGCAGAGATTGTAAGAAGGCAAGAACTGAGAGTTTCAGGGAAAATAAGGGAGTTGAGGAAAGGAAGGAGGGGCAGAAAGTCAAAGCCAGGGCATTTACTATGACCAAAGAGGAGGCTACGGTGGACGCTGATGTGGTGTCAGGTACATTCCTAGTAAACCAAACCTTTGCATCTGTACTCTTTGATGCTGGTGCTAGTAGGAGTTTTATTTATGCTACATACTATGATAAGTTTCATCCTAGGAGTAGAAATGTAGGACTGTTTAAGAGATGGTCAATACAATCAGTCTCACAATAAGGAGAGAGTGTAGAACACTTAACAGATCAAATAGGGAACCAGAACAATATTTATGATACTATGAACATAAGCAAACATTAAGACAGAAACTTAACAACAACAACTGAGTATGGTTTTCAAGGATAAAGTTTATATTGATTCTCAAGTTCTTTTACAAGTGTTACAACGCATAAGAAAAAGAAACAAGGACCTGAGATACTTTATACTAAAATCCTACAACCGGCCATACTTTGAAAGCCAGTTAGAATCACTAATCTAGACAACAAGATCAATGTAAAGTCAAAAGGCAGATTGCCTTTTGACTAATGACTATGTCATGCCATAGCTTACATCCTAATATACTACAAAAAGGGTAAAACTACATAAAGTAGAAATTTACAGACTTAATACATTAATGTACAGTTGCAAAAGCATGGACCTTTTCACCAACTTGTATAAGTTAGTGAGTCTTTAGAGTTGCAGTGAAAGTGGGTCAGCTCTATGCAAAAGTACATCAGGGAAAGCATGTTCTCCTTTGTCTTCGGAAGAAATCTGTTTTCACTTCATTGGCTTCAGAAGACTTTTCCTTTGAATCTTCAAAAGACTTCATACTTGGCTTCGCAAGATTTAATCATGTCTTCGGAAGATTTTACACTTAGAATATTTTCTGTGAAGAGCATAAACTTCCGAAGCAACTTCTACTATGTACCAACGGCATGCATGCAAGAAGCACTTAGGTTGTTTTGGGAGCATCAGCCTTTCTATAAACCTTACAAACTTCCCCTAGGCTGATGCTACCAAAATAGAGAAGTTCTTCAGTAGTTGATAGTCCTTATAAGTATCAAAACCATTCCCTTCTTCATCATTTGGTCAAGATCATTTGGTCAAGCATGTTTTTCTAGAAGTAAGACATCTTGACCACCTTGATCTCTGATTACATACCATCTGTCTGGATTAGCAACAAACGTGCAAGACAAGATGGGTCTTCCAGATGCAAGAGGTTGTGCTTGACTTGGAGTTGATTGAGCAGCCTCTTTATGCACTTACTCAGGATGCTCTGACTCATCCCGAGGTTTGGAGGTGGATGCCTTTGACTTCTTCTTTGACACACTTTTTGTGGCCATCCTCTTCCTCCTCTTTAGAGTATTTGACTGAGAGAGCTGGTCTTGAGTTCAAGGTTGTTCAGATGTGCCTCTCTTAGCTGGATCCTCTTCCATCACAGGTTTAGAAGAAGAGGGAACAGGACCCTGTTGTGGAATACAAGATGCGGTTGGGTGAGAGTAGCTTTTGGTTCATATTGTGTTGTCTGAGTGGTTTCAACCTTAACCTGAACCTTAGGAGGAGCTTGGCTTGGTGGAGAATTATAATGCCCGAAAATTTAAGAAAAATAAGACAGAAAAAAGTTTTCGCGCGAAGTGAACTTCTCGCGCGAGAACCCTTGGGCAAAAAGTATGAGCTGGGTAGAAAAGCTGAAGCACACCCATGCCAGATTCACGCGAAAAGTACTATTGATAGAGAGAGAGAAAGCGGCTGTTTAGAAAGAGAAAATGAAGATCCGAAGCGTTTGAGGTACGCAGCTCGTGTAGTAACTCATGTTATGTACTAGGAACAGATTATTGATGGATTTAACGCGTAGTAGTTTTCGTGCGATAGGAATCTTTTCACGCAAATATATTAAGTTGTATGATTTTGTATGAATGTGTAGTTCTCGCACGATAGGTAGGCCTCGCGCGAGATGTTTCCCTGTATGTTGATTAATTTTTCGCGTGATGTGTTGTTGTATGTTTTTGTTATCTTGTGTTATAACTGTTTTCAAATGATTATGCTAATGACTTATGCTATGATTTTACTTGGTATGATATGAATAATTATAAGTAAAGTATTATGTAATGAAAGCGAAAGATAACGATAACGAAAAGCGAAACGTAAAGAATGAATGATAGTCTTGCAAGAAAAATAAAAGGAGGTTCACAACTCATTGAGGGGTTGTTAGCTCAACTGTGTGCGGGTTAGCTACCCCATGAGGATGCACAGAGGGATCCTATCCTTGTGATTGACCAAACGAACTTGAAACCCTTGTCGCTTGCCCGGGTACTAGAGTCAGCTTCGTGCATAACGTTAGGGGTCTACTTATAGACTTCGGCCCAGTACCAGCTTCGTGCACAATGTTTAGGGTATAGCATATGATATTGGTCTAGATGAAAGCGAAAGATAATGATGAAAGTACGAAACGTGCGATACGTATGAAAATGAACAATGACGTAAGATAATAATGAATATTATCTATGTGTACGTTAGATATGTGATCACGTGCGAAAGTAAAAGAATGTTTTAAACAAAAGTAAAGTATTTTATTTCTAAAATTGTAACTTACTTAACGTCGCTGATTTTTGTATGCATAATAGTTGGCAGGTAATTGTTGATGCTGAGGAGTTGCGGGCATGGATGCATAAGCTACTAGGAATGATTAAAGTCTGGCATCTACATTTTGTGAACGACATTGTGTTAATACCATTTTTGGAATGTAGAAAAACAATGTGAATAGTTGACAAAATGTTTTATTATTAATGAAAAGATATATTTTCGCTGCAGAATGTTATATTTTAAATTTTTTTACGCTATGAACGACCAACTGGTAAGTGTCCCAGGAACGGGGCCTTACAAGTTGATATCAAAGCCAAAGTTTAAGAGAATTGGGTAAAATATTTTCAAAAACCTAAAACTTAAACTGAAAATAGGACAAGAATGGGAAAGGGATGCCAGTTCTAGTAGCTACTTGCCTGCAGCTAAATGTTTGTGTAAGCATTTTATGAAATGTAATGTAAATGGAATTATGTGCGCATGTTATGTGGTCTATGTGCTTTTAGTAGATCTGGATACTAATGAAGTCAGGATAGGAAATGCTTGGGGAATTGAAGATCATGTTAGGTTGGACTCACTTTAGTATAGTTGTTTACTTTACATTGTAATAGGACTTTTGTTAGTTTCCTTTGTATGTTCTTAGTAATTAGCAGTTTTGGCAGTCCAGCGAAACTGTGAGCGAATCTATACATTCGCTCACAGTTTGTTGTTTTGGTTTACCCAGCGAACTTGTGTTCTGCCGGGCGAAACTATAGTTTCGGCATGACAGTTTCGCCTATAGCGAAACTGTCAGCGAAACTATGACTGCTATATATACTTTTGTCCATTCACTTTGTAAGGTAAGCTTGCAAAACCCTAATCGTGGATCTCTGTTGCAAGCTACCAATTCTAAGCAGTTTTCTCACTGAAATACTATTGTGCTTGTTGTTATTGATTGATATTGTTCTTTTTAGTATCAAATATGTGTTAGATTCATCTTCTATATTCTCAATTGTTGTTGTTTAGCTTGAATGTTTGATATTGATCAATTCATCACTTCAATTGTACTGTTATTCGATCACATGGACCAACAATATGGTATCAGAGCCTTAGTGCTCTTGATTTGTTGAGTTTTTGTGGTTTTGGTCAATATCTAGTTTCAATCAATTTTCATTGTATTATCAGCTGTTTTTGGCATGGAAATTGATTGAATTATGCTTGTTTTTGATTGAGGAAGATTCTACAATCATCAGATCTCAAATTCATTGAGTTTTGGATGATTTCAGATTGATTTTAAGGTGAAAAAGGGTTTTGAGATCGACCAGCGAAACTATTGTTCTTACAGATAAACTGTCATCATCTTTCAGCGAAATTATGAGTTATCTTGGATCAGAAGTTGTTTTCTAGAGTTTCTGCGAAACTACTTCCTTGAACGAAAGTTCATTAGTGCTTGTGACCAGTCAACAAGTGAAATTGCAGCCGAATTTATTTCTGGACGAAAGTTCAAGCTTGTTTCGTGCGAAGTTAGCAGCGAAACTAAGCAAGTGGTGTCTCTGTTCAAGCGAAAGTGCTGCTAAAATTTCTAGCGAAAGCGTCAGCTTCTGCGAAATTGTCAGCGAAAGTACTGTTTCAGCGAAATTGTTATCCAAGTCACCTTTTTCTGCGAATTTGTCAGCGAAATTATAAACATTTCTGCCGAAACTATCATGTCGAAATTAACTACTCTTACACTTGCTGATCTTGAAAGTGTTGCTCCTAATAGACCTCCAAGACTCATTAATGGAGATAATTTTGAAGATTGGAAGAGATGTCTCAAAGCTTTCTTTTTCTACACTGATCATAATCAATGGGAATCGATTATTTCAGGTCCTCACATACCTACGGTTACTGTTGGTGATGTTGTTTCTCAAAACAAAGACCCATCTTCCTATACTGAAAGACATCTGAAATTGATTGATCGTGATCAAAAGGCTTTTGGTGCTCTAACTCTCTGCTTGGCTCCAGACATCTACAACCGTTTTGCAGAGCATAAAAATGCTAAATCCCTTTATGATGCTCTCTGTGAATTCTATGATGGGAATGCAGATTTAGTGAAAGACAAGAGTATTCAGGCTGAAAAGGAGTTCAATTCATTTGTAGGATACAAGAATGAAAGTTTGACAGATCTTACAAATCGTTTCTTAACCGTCTCAAGCACTCTAAAGAAGTATGATGAAAGGCTCTCCAACAGTGAACAAGTTAATAGGCTTCTCGATTCTCTTCCACCACAGTGGAGTCTTCAAGTGAGAATGCTTAAACAAGAAAGAGGTTTTACAGATTACAAGCTGATGGATATCATTAACAAGTTGAAATCTTTTGAGTTGGATATGAAAAGAAGAGAATTTAACCAGACTATGATGCCCACATCTGGTTTTTCTCAAAATGCTGCTTTGTTGTCATCCGCTGCAAACTCTCACATTCAAAATCCAATTCAAGGAGGGAACAATACAAGTAATTTCTCAAGTGGTAATAGTCATGTTGGAAAAGAATTAGGAAATTCTAAGGTCAATGCTGAAACTTCAATTCCATCTGAAACAATGGCTCTTTTTGGAATGTTTGTTCAGAGCTATGAAGGTCTTGTTGCTGGAGAACTGAAAGGTAAAGGAATGACTATGGAGGACATGTATCAGGTTGATCATGATGATTTAGAAGAAACTGACATTCAATGGCAAATGGCGATGTTAACTTTAAGAGCTCGGAGATTCATGGAAAGAACAGGACGAAAGAACTTTGGTGGTCAATCATCTACCTTAAAACTAGGATTTGATAAGTCAAAATTGAGGTGCTTTAATTGTAAAAAATTGGGACATTTTAAACGTGAATGTCCATTACCAATTGTCACAGATCCTAGTAACACTGGAGTACCAAGATTGACAGCAGAGAAAGAAAAGGAAGAAGTAAATTCAAAAAAGGAGTCGGCCTTGATCTCAAACTTTGATTGGAGTGCAGAGGTGGAAGAAACAAGAACTGAGATAAATCACGCGTTAGCTGCTGAGATTGTGGAAGGTAATGAAGTGGAAGTTGGTGAAGATGGATTTGTGCTGTTCAAGGAATTCAAAAGAGAAAACGAGACTTTAGTAAAGGAGAAACAAGAAAAGGCAGATGGAGATGGGAAGGAGGAAACTGCAGGTTCAAATGAGAAAAGAAATTCAAAAGATGAGATAAGAAAAGAGAAGGATGATGTTGCTGCTACTGTTGAGGAAAGGAAATCAAGTACTCCAGTATGCATGTGCGATAAAGCTTTAGCTGCTGAAAGGATGGTAATGGGACTTCCATATGAGGTAATACAGGATATGTGCTCATCTGCTTGCAAATTTAGACTTTTTGGGATTTATAAGGCTAATCGTTTGTTAATTGATAATGAAAAGGATTTAAAACGAATTAATAATGAACTTAAAATGAATGAATCAAAATATTTTGTGAAATTAAATGAGGCTTTAAAAGAAACTGATCATTTAAAAAGAATTGTTTTGGAAAGAAATGTCGAGATTAATACTTTGACTGAAAGGGTTGCTCTTGCTGAATTTGAAGCAAGCAAACTTCAGTCAAAGTTAGATAAATGGACTATTTCTGGAATGAAACATGATGATCTTTGTAAATCTCAACGGGGAGCAAGAATTAAAACAGGTTTGGGTTATGAAAATGTACAGGTTTATCCTCCACCTAGTACATACTGTTATTCTCCTATGCATGTTCCTCATCCTTCTAATGATTTAATCAAATCAGATACTGACAGTATGTCTGCAGGTTTAGTCGGGAATAACTCTAAGTACATTCGTGAAGACTATGACTATGGACCAACTAGCGGGCTTGGATGCACTAGTTCTAGTACACCTGAAAATTAGCAGTCTGTTTTAGATAATAAGTCTAGTTTAAATTCAGTTTTTGTTTCTAGTTCAAATGTAAAAGACTTGAATGTCTCATGTTCTCTTGATAGTTCTATTCCATCTTGTACTTCAAATCATGGTAGTGATGATTTTTTTTCTCGTAATGAATGTAATGCATCTGATCTTTCTCCAAAAACAACTGAGCAACTTAAAATTAATTGTTTCGAAAAGTTCTTTTCTCAACCTATTCCATCTTTCATACCATTAAATATGACATCATCAGAAAAATACAGTTCGTCTTTATCTGACACCAGTACCAATGGTACAAGTTTTACTGATTTGTCAGAAGAATCATGTTCTAATTTTGTAAAGAAAAATTCGGATTCAAATAAACAATAACATCATGAGTTGTATGAGACATTCAGTGATGTTGATTCTAGTTTGTCTGAATGTGATGAGGAGATTATTATTGATCCTATTTTTACCTCATCACATCATAGACCTAGATTCAAACCTCATTGTTTCAGGTGTGGTCAAGAGGATCATCTTGTCAAAAATTGTCCTTTGATTCAAGGATCCTCTAATAGGAATTGTTTTGGGAATAAATTGACAAAATTGGTTAATAATTTCTTTTGTAAAAAATCAGCTTCTTTAAAAAATAAAGTTGTTCAATCTTGGGTCCCTATTACTCCTGGCTAAGTGATTTGTTAATTCATTTCAGGAATCCTCATCAAAGACTGTACACAGTTTGTGGCATGTTGATAGCGGATGTTCCAAGCATATGACCGGATTAAAGGATTTGTTGACCAATTATCGGATTATAGATGGAGGATATGTGGCGTTTGCTGGAAATAAGAAGGGTGGAAAAATGATTGGACAAGGAGAAGTTACCAATGGTTCTCTTACTCTAGAAAAAGTCAACCATGTTCCTGAATTGGCTTTTAATCTTCTGAGTGTTTCTCAAATTTGCGATAAAGACATTCCTGTTCTATTTAAATCTGACGATGTTTATTTTTAAAATCAGAGATTGCCATTCCAGATGATTTAATTCTCATGCGTGCTCCAAGGAAACATGATACATATCTTCTTGATATGAATTCAAACGAGTCAAAGGCTACTGCAACTTGTCTTCTGTCAAAAGCATCAACCTCTGAGTCACTCTTGTGGCATCGTCGTTTAGGCCATGTCAATTTTAAGATAATTAATAAATTAGTAAAGAACAATATTGTTAGAGGACTTCCTTTAAAAGATTTTTCTGTTAATGAAAAATGCATGGCATGTGCCAAAGGAAAACAACATAAGAAACCTCATAAGCCCAAACTTTTAAATAACATATCAAGTCCTCTTGAGTTGTTACATACTGATTTATTTGGGCCAATTAGTGTTAAATCAATTGCTAAAAAATCTTTTTGTCTTGTTGTTACAGATGATTTCTCAAGATATTCATGGGTGAGGTTTCTTGCACACAAAGGCGAAGTTGCAGAGGAATTGCAGAAATTAATTCTTTCTATCGAATCAATCAGTAAGAGAAGAGTTATGGGACTAAGAAGTGACAACGACACTGAATTTAAAAATCAGATTCTTGATTCATTTTGTGCTCAAAAAGGGATTGTGAGACAATTTAGTGCTGCAAGAACACCCCAGCAGAATGGTATTGCGGAAAGAAAGAATCACACTCTCGTGGAAGCTGCTCGTACAATGCTGATAGAATCCTCATTACCAATTATTTTCTGGGCTGAAGCTGTCAATTGTGCATCTTATGTTCTAAACAGGGTGTTAATTGTGAAAGATAAAGTGAAGACTCCTTATGAACTTTTTCATAAGAGGAAGCCACTAATTGATTTCTTTCAACCATTTAGCTATTCTTGTACTCTTTTGAATACTCAATCTCAAAAGACAAAATTTGGTGCTGTTTCTGACGAGTGTTATTTTGTTGGATACTCTTCTTCACAGAAGGCGTACCGGGTTTATAACAAGAGAACACGTATTCTTCAAGAGTCATTCTATGTTGATTGGCAGGAATCCAATCCTTCTGAAGTTAAATCTGAACCTGCATGGTTCTTTGACTCCGATACGGTGTTCAATTCGTTTAATCTGCTAGTTTTCGATGATGATACATCAATTCCAAGCACTCAAACAAATATTATTTCATCATCTCCATCGTCTGTTCAATCCACCATGTTAGTAAATGATGCTGTTTCAACTGATGTCAGCTCTTTGTCTCCAATGCATGATCAGGCTCCATCATCTGATTCTTTACCTCCTACATCTTCTCATTTACCTGATCCAACACCTATCATTGATTCACCTTCATCTAATCTTTCACCAGCTATGGATGCTACTTCTTCAACCATCTTTTCTTCTTCAAGTGATTACAAAACTCTGAAAGATCATCCACTTGATAATGTGATTGGATCTGTTTCTGATGGTGTTCGCACGCGAACTCAATCTAGTCTAATTAATGTTTGTCTTTTCTCATGCTTCATCTCTCAAATTGTCCCGAAAAATGTTCATGCTGCTCTACAAGATCCTTGTTGGGTAGAGTCTATGCAATTGGAACTTCAACAGTTCAGAAAGCTTAAGGTTTGGACCTTAGTTGATTTACCTCCAAACAAATATCCAATTGGTACAAAATAGGTGTTTAAGAACAAACCAGATGATCGAGGAGTGGTGGTGCGTAACAAATCTAGACTTGTAGTGCAAGGCTTCGCTCAAGAAGAAGGGATTGATTATACAGAAGTCTTTGCTCCAGTTGCTCGTCTTGAAGCAATCAGAATATTTCTTGCTCATGCTGCTCATAAACAATTCAAAGTTTACCAGATGGATGTGAAGTGTGCTTTTCTCTACGAAGACATTGATGAGGAGATATATGTGTGTCAACCACCAGGCTTTGAAGATCCTGATTTTCCTGATAAAGTGTATAAGCTTGATAAATTTTTGTATGGTCTTCATCAAGCACCCAGAATCTGGTACGAGACTATTACGTAATATCTTCTAAGCAATGGTTACTCTCGTGGTACCATTGATATGACTTTATTCAAAAGAGAGGTGAATGGTGAAATGATATTTGTCCAAGTGTACGTTGATGATATTATTTTTGGATCTACAAATTCTCAATTGTGTAGAGAGTTCGAAGAAGTTATGAGCCAAAGGTTTGAAATGAGTATGATGGGTGAAATGTGTTTCTTTCTTGGATTGCAAGTTGAACAACAACAAGAAGGAATTCTTATTCATCAGGAGAAGTATATTAAAGATATTTTGAAGAAATTTAAGATGGATGATGCTTCTACAAAGATGACTCCCTTTATGGCTCAGACTTGTCTCACTTCGGATGAAAATGGAAAACGAGTTGATCCTCATCTTTTTAGATCTATGATTGGCTCTCTCATGTATCTTACTGCAAGTCGTCCTGATATCACTTTCGTTGTCGGTTACTGTGCTAGATATCAGTCGGCCCCAAAGGAATCTCATGAGAAAGCTGTCAAAAGAATATTTCGTTATCTTAAAGGATCGTCTCGTTTAGGATTGTGGTATCCATATGGTGGGAATTTTGATTTACATGCTTACTCTGATAGTGATTCCAATGGTTGCAGGTTAAATAGAAAATCTGTGTCTGGCGGTTGTCAGTATTTTGGAAATTGTTTGCTAAAAATCCTATTCATCATACCCGCACCAAGCATATTGAAACACGAATTCATGCGATTCGTGATGCTCAAGAGAAGGGTTTCATTAATATTATACCCATCGATACAAAAAATCAAAAAGTTGATCTTTTCACAAAAACATTTGATAAACCTCGTTTTTATGAATTGATTTCTACGCTTGGGTTAATATCTTTTTAAATTTTCATTTTCTATTTCTTTGATTAAAAAAAATAAAATAAAATAAAAAAATAATATATAACAAAATTTTTGACTAACTTATAATAATAGAAATATGAAAATAAAAATTTGGGGGAGTAATTTCATAGTTTTGAGATCGGAATTTAACATGATGAGAAATGATTGTATATTCTCTATGTATTTTTATTTACATGACCGGTACTTCTATGAGAAATGATAGTAACTGATACTGGATTCTGTTTCACATCATTTTAAAAAAAAGAGGAAAATTGATCAGATTCTTTAACGATATGCTTGATAGACTCAGCCTGATGAATAAAGTAGACAGCAGCTTTAAGATTAAATTAAACATCATGCTTAAGAATGTCTGGATTTACTCAATCGTTTTGGCTTGCACAAAAACGGAGTCCTGACAAAAATTGGATTGAGAATGAATCTTTCGTCCATTTTGCTTTGTTATGTCATCACCCAGAACCACCGCTGATATGTTTAGTGTTAAGGTGTCATGTGTCTGTGCTTATCTCCTCTGCTGTACGTGAGTACTGACCTGGAGTGATGATCTCCTCTGCTGTACGATAGTACTGACCTGGAGCTCTCATCAGCACATGTTCAAATGGTTATCTCCTCTGTTATACGTGAGTATAGATCTGGAGCTCTCACCATTTTGATATAATTATGTCAAATCATCTTATCGATGAGTTTCTCTCAGAATGAAATATTCTGTTTAAAATCATTTGCACACTAACGCACAAGCCTTGTTCTATGAAGATTGATTCATAATTCAAGAAATCCTGAGGTTGGGTGAGGGTTTTTACCAAATGATTGTGGGGTCCTAACATTCTAAAGCATCTAATCGAACCTTAAACGAATCATAAGCTGTTTGTTGAAAAAGGATAAGGCATGAGTTTAAGTGGACAATTATATCAGCAATCGTTATTGATTTGTTCTAATTTCAGTTGTTTCTGTGCAGATTGTGATCAGATCTTGTATTCAGTATGATCTGATGGCTGATAGATGATTTTTGATTATCTTTATGTTCTTAAATATTTAGAGAATGTGATCTCTGATTATTTTAGATCTCATTATGTGATGTCCTTCTTATTGATTAAAAAAAATAAATAATAAAAAAATAATAATAATAAAAATAAAATAAATAATAATAATAAAAATAAATAAATAAAATAAAAAAATAAAATATATTTTAATTAAAATTGGTGCGAAATTATTCTTTCGCTAATAGTTTCGCAAAGCGAAACTGCAATCTCGCTAGGTTTGCTAATTAGTTGTTAACTAGTTATCTCCTAGCGAAATTACAGTTTCACTTTGCGAAACTGTAAATTCGCCAGGCGAATTTATAGTTTCGTTGTCTGCGAAACTATTTGCTATATAAGTCTTGTTTGCGAAATTTTTCTCATAATTTCGCAAAATCGTTCAGTGTAGCACCAAGGGTTTCTCCGTAACTTTTCTTGGCGATTTTGATTTGTGTTTGTGTTTTGGACTGATAATTTGTGTTATTTGCTTCGCATGTGAGTTTCGAACCTTGATACATCTTTTAATCTGGTTAAAATCATCTCCATTTACGTAATCTGGACTGTGACTCTTCGGTGGGTTCGCTGTTCTTTCAGCGAAACTACTGAATCTTCTGCGAAACTGAACGAAAGTTCTCTTCTTTTCAGCGAAACTGTAAAGTTATGTTGTCCGGGCGAACTTAACAGTTTCGCCATGTTTTCTTTAATTTCGCAATGTCTAGTCTTTAACTTGCACAGTTTCGCTTGATATTGTTTTATTCTGAACAACGAAACTAGTTTTAGAACAGCGAAACTAATTTGTAATAGCGAAACTAAGTTTGTGCTTTGAGAAACTAATTGCGAATCTTCTTTAATCTATACTAATCTTTCCGAAATTGCCTTTTGTTCTGCGAAAATAACAAGTTTCATTGAGCGAAATTATAGTTTCGCTTGTCGAAACTGTTTGTTTTCATTGTCGAAACTGCCTTTGATTCAGCGAAACTATCATGTCTTAGTGAGCGAAACTATTGTTTCGCTTGCCGAAACTGCTAATTTCTTATGTTTTAGTCTTATTTTCTTATTTTTATTATTTCTCATTCAAATTTAATTGTTTTTCTTTTCAGGTTATCATGGCAAATCTCAAATTTGATGAGAGGAATAACATCACTGCCATTTTAGACGATACTCTTCCCAAGGCAGCTGGATTTCGTGACTGTATCAGATGGCTTCAGAGATCACCTATTGCCTATGCTATTTCTCACTCACCTACTATTTATGATCTTCATATTAGAGATTTTGGAGATCAGCAGAATACGATACTAGAGGAGATGTACAGAGAATCACTGCCAAAGTGATTGATCATGATGTGACTATTACTGCTAAGAGTGTTTCTAGGATTCTTAGACTAGATGATGATTCTGGAGATGAAGTGGATATGACAGAGTCTGAAGTGTTTCAAGCTTTCAGACGAATGGGGTATGAGGGACCAGCTTTTGGTTCAAGGAAAGAGATCAAAAAGTCTTTCTTATCTAAGGAGTGGAGATATATCGCTCATGTTTTTATTATGTGTTTAGATCACCGTAAAGGTGGATCCGATGGACTTAATCTCGATTGGGCTAAAGCTATGGTGCTGTGTTGTAAAGGGGAGAAGGCCAACATTGCTAAACTGATTTTTGCATGTATGGCAGAGAACGTGATGGCTGTGAAGAAAGACAAATGGCTGTTATACCCTCGCTTTCTTCAGATAATTTTTGATGATCTTATTCCTGATGTTCCAAAGCATGGTGAAATCAAGAGACTGGTGCAGATGAACCCTCGTATTTTTGCTGATTGCTGTGCTATCCGTCATGATTTTAGTGGTAAAATCACCCATCTCTGGGAGAATATGTATCCTCCAGAACGCTGGAATTATATCAGACGGGTTGATGAATCTGAAAGCAAAAGGGCTGAAGAAACAAGAGTGCAGCAAGCTGATGCAACTAAGAAAAGGAAGAGATACGCGAAAGAAAAGGATTATGATTTTGAAGAGGATATTGATGCACAAGCAGAGGAGATCAGGGTAGAGAAAGAACGGAGATCTAAGAAGAAAATTGATTTTGTTGAGCCTGAGCGAAGAACCAAACATCGACATGAGGGATTTACAGCCAGGAGAGAGGCTAGTGCGAATCTTGATGAGGATGTGATACGTAATCTAAATACTTCACTGGCAAATGAGTTGAGTATGATTAAGACTAAACTGACGAATCAGGAGATCAGAGAAAGACAGAAGGATGAGGTGATTGAGGGAATGCAAAGGATGTTGGTTGACCAAAATAAAGTGATTAAGAAGTTGTTTGAGGAGATTACTCAGATGAAAGCTGCAGCCGGCCTACCTAGTCAACTGACTCAATCTGAGTTAGATGATTTGACTGATACATCTAAGTACTCATTCTTGAATGTGGGTACTTCATCTAAGGTAGGAGAGGGTACTTCTGGGGCAGCTAATACTGAAGAAGGAGAACAGGAGATACCAAGAGAGGATGTTGGAAGGAATGAGGATGAAGATATTATTGAGGCTGGGTTTGTAAACTTGCAGTTTGATTTTGATAAGGATATTGTTGATGAAGAAGTGGTTGTTACAGCTACCACTGAGGGAGTATCTGATAGAGGGAAAGGTTTGGTTAATGAAGAGGAGGAGGATGAACAATTGATAGACTATGATTCTGAACCAGAATTTTATGAAGTTGATGAGCGACCACTGATTTATGTTGCTAAGAATGGAGAAGATGAAGCTGATGTGTTTGAAATGGACAAGAATGATTGGTTGGTCAAGGAAAAGGAGGTTGAAGAACTTACTCCTTTATTTCAAAATTTGGAAGGTTTAAGCAGGAAGGAAGCAGATAAGAAGATCATAAGTTGGTGCTACAATCCTAGCTTAAAGATGTTCATAATCAAAAGAAGAGGAGAAAATATCAGCTATATGCTTGAGAGGAAGGCTTTTAAGACCTTGCCCAAATGGGATTTGAGACGTTTGGCAACTTTGCCTTTGATCAATGCTCACTTAAGTGAAAGAGCATTATTTCTTGAGATGGAAATCAAAAATGGACTTAATGATAATTTCGAGTCGTTTGGATACATGAAAGCTGAAAGAAAAAGGTCAAAGAAAGATAAAGATTGGGAGACAGGCAAAGGAAGGATTGTACTGAGAGTCAAACCACCAAAGACTGTAAATAGGGTAAGATTGGCTGATCCTCTTCCCCAACAACTACAGAACTTTGAAAAGTGGTTTTATGACAACAATACTGGAGAGGCGGTGATTAGAGCTAAACATGGAAAAGAGTTTAGGGTGTTTGACCCGATGGAGTTATTTAGCTTCAGTGATGAAGATCTTTTGGTTCTTTGTGAAGATCACATTAAGGCTGGGGCTGGAGAGGAAACAAGAAAAGAGGCCAGTTTGTTTATGAATGTTGCAAACAAGATAAGAGGAGTAAGGGCGGAGGTTAAAAGGTTAGCTGAAAGGGTGAGAGCCCAAGATGATTTTGCCATGGATGTTCAAGATTTGACCAGGCAGTTTGCAAAGGCTAGTGGTCATTCTGAGGAAGCTAGTGATGCAGGAAAGAACCTTGGAGGATCAGTGGCTGAAGCTTCTGAAGATGTTGCTGCAGGAGGTGATGAAGATAGATCAACAGCAGCAGAGGAAACCGGAGCCGACGAGTCAAATCAAGAGAAGTGAAGATAGTGAGGTCCAACCTAGGGGGAGTATTGAAGATCATGTTAGGTTGGACTCACTTTAGTATAGTTGTTTACTTTACATTGTAATAGGACTTTTGTTAGTTTCCTTTGTATGTTCTTAGTAATTAGCAGTTTTTGCAGTCCAGCGAAACTATGAGAGAATCTATACATTCGCTCACAGTTTGCTGTTTTGGTTTACCCGGTGAACTTGTGTTCTGCCGGGCGAAACTATAGTTTCGGCATGACAGTTTCACCTGTAGCGAAACTATGACTGCTATATATACTTTTGTCAATGCACTTTGTAAGGTAAGCTTGCAAAACCCTAATCGTGGATCTCTGTTGCAAGCTACCAATTCTAAGCAGTTTTCTCACTGAAATACTATTGTGCTTGTTGTTATTGATTGATATTGTTCCTTTGAGTATCAAATATGTGTTAGATTCATCTTCTATATTCTCAATTGTTGTTGTTTAGCTTGAATGTTTGATATTGATCAATTCATCACTTCAATTGTACTGTTATTCGATCACATGGACAACAGGAATGAATAGTAAAGTAAGTGGCTAATCACAACTGGCCACTATAATTAGGGACTTACTATACTTGACATGCTCTAAGTTATTACCTTGAATGATCGTGTTGGTGTTTGAATCTTATAGTATTTAGAGGATGGCTGGTGGTAGATCTTCAAAGGCTTCGCGAGGCGATGGTCGTGGTGGACGTGGTGTTGGACCACGGGTCACTATAAGCAGAGCCAAGACCGGTGAGACGGCTTATAAGGAGCCCGGACGCCATAATTAGGAAAGTGGGGATGAGAGTGCTAATCTAAGGGCCTTAGTGAATGAGGCTGTGGTTGAGGAAGTTCATCTGGTTATGCAGATGATTCTGCCGACTGTGGTGACTGAAGTGATTAAAGCTGTGAGGGAGGATGAACAAAAGAAGAAGGAAAGGATTGGGGGTAGAGGTAAAGATGGGGTAGGAGAGAAAGAACAACCCGAGACTGAGACAGTTGTCTCTAGTGATGACGAGGAGGAGGAGGAGATTGTGCGAGAAGCTGCAAGGGTATGCAATTATGGGGCATTCCAACGATGCAAGCCCCCGACTTTTGATGGGAATGGGGATACAACGTCCGATCACCGTTGGGTGAGGGAAATGGAGGCTGTGTTGGATATCAGCGAATGTAGGGAGGACCAGAAGGTAAAGTTTAATGTCCACTCGTTTGTGGATTCGGCCTTGTTTTGGTGGGACAACATTGTTCAAGGTGATGGTAGCAGGGCGATTGGAAGGATGAGGTGGAGTGAACTGAAGAAGTTGGTGATTGAGGAGTTTTGTCCTCACAAGGAGTTGGATAAGATTGAGAGAGAGTTCCTACAGTTGGAGGCAGGAACCATGACACACCAGCAGTATACGACTAAGTTCAACGAGATGGTGAGGCTAGTGCTAGATCAAGTGACACCTGTGTCACGAAAGATAAAGAGGTATATCCAAGGTCTGCCGGCGGATATCCAAAGACACTTGATCGATGCTTGACCTGGTACGTTTAGGTCGGTGGTCGATCTAGCAGGAAAGCTGTATGATGAGAGAGAGGAGGTAACTGTAGGGGAAGTGAGTAAGAAAGGTGGTGGTGACAGAAGTTGGAACGGGAAACGCTTTGGCAGTGGTGGTTTCACCCCCAAGGGTAAAAAGGCAATGGTGGGCGACCGAAAGGTGGTGGCAGTAGGTACAGGATCGAGGGTGTGTGGTAAGTGTGGGAAGGAGCATGCGGGATAATGAAAGTGGGGATCAAACATCTGTTTCAAGTGCGGGAAGGCAGGGCATATGGCAAAGGATTGTGGGTGATGAGGTGCTATAACTGTGGGGAAACTAGTCATATGAGTAGGGATTGTAAAAAGCCAAGGGCCTAGAACTACGGGACAAAGAAGGGAATCGAGAAGGGGAAGGAGGGACAGAGGGCTAAAGCCAAAGCATTCACTATGACCCGAGAGGAAGCCAGAGTGGACCCCGACGTTTTGTTAGGTACATTTTTGGTCAATGACATTGGTGCTTCTATATTATTTGACTCTGGTGCTAGTCGCAGTTTTATTTCTGCTGCCTTCTGCAATAAGTTGCATGTTAAGAGCAGTAAGATTGATGAGCACTTCGATGTAGAAACTGCCATTGGTGCGTCTACCAGGATTTCTAATATGGTAGAGAATTGCGATATAGAATTGGAAGGCCATAAGTTCTCTGCTAGGTTATTTGCGATGCCCTTAGGAGGATTTGATGTAGTCATAAGGATGGATTGGTTAGTAACGTATGAGGCCAATGTGTCACAAGAAAATGAATTGATTGACTGCGCCTGATGGGAGTTTGGTGACGGTTTATGGCGATAGAGTTTGCATGGTCCCGAAAGTAATCTTGATGGTGGTGGCAGAAAAGTGTATGAGGTGCGGATGTGGTATCTACCTGGCCTATGTAAAAGATGTGGATGCGTCAAAACCACGATTGGCGGATGTACCGATCGTGTGTCACTTCCAGGACGTGTTCCCGGAGGATTTGCCAAGTGTGCCACCTGACCGTGAGATTGAGTTCCAAAACGATCTAATACCTGGCGCTCAACCTATTGCTAAGGCGTTGTACCGTTTAGCTCCCTCTGAGATGAAGGAACTAATGACTTAGCTGCAAGAGTTACTTGATAAGGGGTTCATTCGACCAAGTATCTCTCCATGGGGTGCTCCGGTCTTGTTTGCGAAGAAGAAGGATGGTAGCATGATGATAGGATCGGATCTAGTTTGATCAATTAGATTTGAATTTGCAGCGGAATATAACAGAAATAAGATTAAATTCAAGCAAGATAAGTATGAATATGCAATCAGACAATGACGATTATAGAGAGAGAACTTTTCTGTTAATGGAATATTTTCATTCACGTTAATGCTTCGGTTGCAAAACAACTAGGTCAACATTCCTTTTATAGAGGAATGTGACGTCAGCTGATGTCACTTGATAGTGACATCTTACTGATTTAACAAACTACTGAAAATAACTAATCTACTGAAGATGTCCACAACAACTGAGGACACCTTCACAAAACGTCTAAGTGTAAACTAGAATTATAACTACTGAAACTATAACATCTGAAGTGTAAGAACTTCAGATGTTTTACAATAATAAAACTACTGAAAGGAAACTACTGAAAAGTAAAGACATTACAACTACTAAAGGTAAAACACTTCAGCTGTTTGAGACAACTTTTAAGAACTTGGTCTTCATACTTTGTCTTCAACATATATCTTCAGACTTTGTCTTCAGTCTTTTATCTTCAGACTTTGTCTTCAGACTTTGTCTTCAGCTGATGTAGATCTCTTCAGTTGTTGTGATGTCTGTGGGACTTAAATGTTTTTCTGATCTGGCTCATTGGTTCTTTTGGTCCAACAAACTCCCCCTGAACCAATGCAGCCAAAACCTTTAAGCTTATTGAAGTCCCACTTATTGGCAGACATATTTTCTGGATCAGCTCAGAAATCACCAAGTCAAGCTCAGGCCAGGAAGAGGTTTCAAAAATTTGATTGGCAAAAGATGAATGGGAACTCTGTCTTGGGGAATTTGGACAAAGAGCTGTTACCCCAATCATTTAAACCTACTTCCCAATGATGAGTCTGTAAGACTCTCTGACATAGGCCTCTAGAAGGACAACTTTACCTTCAATTGTGAGTTCTTCAGCTTCACTCTCAAAGAAGAACTCAGGCCCATAGTACTCAGACAAATATCTCACAGTCTTTCCATTCTTCAGCTCCATATTTGTTATTTCTCTATAAGCAAACTCATCAGGATGAGTACCTTCAAGTAACAACTGGAGCTCATTTCTTCTGATTTCTTCAAGCTTCTTGTAAATTAACCCCTTCTTCACCATTTTGTTTTCCAACAAAGTTTGTGGGGTCATCTTAGTCTTGTAAGCTCGCTTGAAATCATCAAGGATTTCCCAGGGTGACACTACAATGGCCAGCATTATCACAGCATCAACAGTCTTTCTTACTTGGCCATTGTATCTACTTGGAATATTTTTCTTATGAATCCTGTCACTAACTCTGGGGTCAGGCCAAATCCTTACTCTCTCTTTCTGATACTGAAAGGTAAATCTGAGAGCATGCAACCTCTGAGCATGTATCTTCATTGCTTGTATGGATGAAGACTTGGGAAATTCCTTGTCAACCATCCTTAACAGCTGCTTATCATGTTGTTTCTGCTGTTCTTCTTCTTCGATCTTTACTTTAACCATTTGCCTTTGAGTTTCAGGAGTTATTGTTGTTGGTTGACTCCTAGGCTTAGAATTCTTCATTTTGATCACAGCAGAGATTGGCAGACTATCCTCTTCATCATCTTCTTCTTCTTCTTCCATCCTCAACACCCTTCTCTTTCTCTTAGGTGCATCACTGGTGGTAGATTGAGTGGGCTTCTTGGGTAAAGGAGTTGGTTTTGAGGGTTGTGAGGTTGGTTGTTTTGATGATTGTGAGGTTGGTTGTTTTGAGGGTTGTGAGGTTGGTTGTTTTGAGGGTTGTGAGGTTGATTGTTGTGGAAGTTGTGGGATTGATTTTAAATGTTGTTTTTGTAAGGGAGATTGTAAAGGCTGCTCTATCATTTTGGTTGTGAGGGTGGCTTTGGATAACTTAGCCATGTCAGACCTTTTCCCATCACCAGCTTCATCCAGAGCTTCTATGATCAGACCTTTGTTGAAGGTTTCAGAAGAGCAGATTTTGGTGGTTATCTCCAAAATGCTATCTCTAGACCATGACTTGACTTCAATGATAGGTCTTCCCAAGTGTTTTAATAAGAATCTGATCATAGCCTCCAATCTTTCCCTTTCTTTCTCATTGCAGCCTGCCCATCTATTTTCAATCTCCTGAATCTCAAGCCTTCTGATCTCAGAATAAAGTTTGGCAGTATCAAAGCCTTGTCTGAAGAGCTGATCAATAATCCTGTCCATGGATCTACTGTGTTGCTCATCAGCTTCTTTGATCATTTCCTCCAACTTTTTCTCATCCTCAGTCTGTTCAGCAGCACTTTTCTTTCTCTTGTAAGTAATTATCTCTTTTCCTTTATTCTCTTTGGCTTCTTTCTCTTCAACTCTCTTCCTTTTATCTTCTTTCACTGACTTAGACTCCCCCTTTTTGGTTGCATTGGGTTCAGGAGTTTGAATGTCAGAAAGTTTCTTTGACACAGCATCATCCACAAGGGTTTGAAGATTTGAGGAAATCCTCTCATCAATGATTTGATGGATAATATTAGTGATGATGGGAGTGATGAGAGGTAAGCAAGATTTAAAAGCAGCAACCATTTGTTCAGAGGGGTTCTCTCCCTGAGAAATAGTGCCTGAAACAGAGGCTAGTGGCTTATTTGATGAGAGTGGCTCAGTGTTTGGGAGAGCTTCAACAGAAGCTGCCATCTGTGGGTTAATTGTGGCAGATGGACTTGATTCCTAAGACATTTTGGCAAGCAGTTCTTGTAATCTGCATACCTCGGCCTCAAGAATTGTGTTTTGGGCTAGAACTTCAAAGAAAAAGCCCAGGTCATCATCAGTGTTAGCTGAATCAGCTGACCTCCTGAGTAAATCAGGATGAACATGTGCTGAGTGTAGATCAGTAATCACATGTGCCCCTTTGTCTTGAAACTGGGGACTTCCTGCCTCAGGATGAAGTCCTTCATTGGCTGTTGCCTCTGGTGAGGTCTTAGAGATGATACCAGCTTCATCCTGTTCATATGTTGAAACAGGGGAAGAGGTAGCCTCACCAGATGTTCTAGTCTCCTCATCTACACTGGAAGATTGAACTTTATAATCCCTATGCTGTGGGTTGTCAACTACATTATAATCCTCTCCCTCAGCTGTTGAGGTTTTCCCAGTGTTAACAGGTTTCTGGGAAGGGGTAGAGGAATGTAGTTGAGTCAGCACTTGTGCAATGACTGCAGTTGGGCTTGTAGGGGTGGTTTCAGTGGGAGATAGAGGTGAAAAGGATTGCACCCGGGGTGAATGGTGCTCTTCAATGGCAATCTTCTCAAGTGAGAGAGATTCCAGTAATGTGGCTTCCCCAATGTTGGTTGCATCAGGATCCTGTTGAGAGGATACCTGAGCGGTTTCAGCTGGTGGAGTCGTTGAAACTACAAGGGGAATAAGACTAGTAGTTTCATCCTGCGTTTGTGCTGCAGGGGCATCATCAGGGGACTCAACTCCCTGAGTAGCCTTTTTGGTTTTCTTGGATTTTGTTTTGGAGGGGACTTTAGATCTGGAGGTGGAGGCTGTGGGTTCCCTGTGCTTGGGTTTTAGCAGTTTGGCAGGTTCTTTGAGTTGTGGATTGGAGTTGTGCCTGGAGTATACTTCTGGCAAAACTACCATAGCAGTGACTCCAAGGCCAACAAGGACATCAGATTTTAATTGATTAAGAATTATGGCCATAAGAAACCTTGGATATAATATCCATATATTAGCCACAGGTTTCATTGCAAATCTTTTAATTCCAAAAATATTATTTCAGTAAAATTTAGGCTTTGGCGTTCAAGGATAGAATACAATACCTGTTGCCACCTAGATGACATTTGATCCCATGAAGATGTTTTGGGGGCAAGACAGACATTGATCATATGGAAAATGAGACGCTCAGCATCATGGAAGTGCTTCTTCAGAATAGTAGTAGCACTTAGGTCACCCTCATAACCATGATTAACAAAGGATAAATCAATGGTGCCTTGGGGAATCTGGTGACATAGGTGGCATCATTCAGGTCTAGGGTTTGACGAATGATCTCAGAAGTGATGACCACCTTTTTCTGGTTGACAAATGACTGGAGAGTGATCGAGTCATCATTCTCAGCAGTATGAACAGTGACGTTTGTCCAGAATTGGCAAAGGGTATCGGGATAGATGGTAGGGTTCAAGAGAAAGGTTGTGTGATATTGGGAATCAACCATCAGATCAATGGCAGCATCAAACTTGTTCCAAAAGGCTAATTTGGTAAGGTAAGCGACACAGTTGTGTCGAGGTTTGATTTGCATGGTCGCCGTTAATGGAAGATGAACGTTTGGAAAGTGAGTTATGAAAAGTTTGAAGTTAGGGTTAGGTATTTATAGGTTATGAAACGGCTGAAAGAAAACAACTGAAAGGTTTGGTGTGAGTCATCAGTTGTTAGAAACCAACTGAAGACATGGTTTTAACTTTCAGATGTTGTAAACAACTGAAGACTTGGTGTTAGTCATTAGTAGTTGTAAACTACTGAAGACTTGGTTTTTGCTTCAGTTGTTTTGAAATGAAACAGTAGTTGTTGTCGTCAATTCACAAAGTTCAGCTGTTTCAATGACCTTAACACTTACTCATCAGATCATTTGATTTTCAGATGTTGCATTGGTCATCAGTACTTATCTATTATAAAAGACATCAGTAGTTGAACTACATCAGTACTTTTCAACAAATGAAGTACTGCAGTACTTTTAAGTAGTTTAGTCTTCAGTAGTTATAAAAACTTTTGAAGATAAAATGACTTATCAGCATTTATTTTTGACAGCATTATACTAATGCTCATCAGTATTTATTGACTAAGAGCATCAGTAGTTGTCAAATTATTCTAGTTGCAGCATACCAAGCCTGAGTACAAGATTATGGAAAGTTGCACTGTCCAAAGGCTTAGTAAATATATCTGCAAGCTCATCAGCACTAGGCACAAACTTTGAATCAATCAGACCTTTTTCATAACAATCCCGGATAAAATGATGTCTGATCTCAATATGTTTGGTCCTAGAATGCTGGACAGCTTTCTTAACAATACAAAGAGCTGAAGCACTATCCATTAGTAAAGGAGTCTTAGTCTCTATAATGTCATAATCTAATAATTGATTTTGAAGCCAGAGTACCTGAGATGTACAGCTTGCAGCTGCAATGTACTCTGTTTCAGCTGTGGATGTAGCAACTGAAGTTTGTTTCTTACTCTGCCAAGAAACTAAACAGTTGCCTAGAAATTGGCATCCACCAGAAGTTGATTTTCTGGTTAACTTACACCCTGCATAGTCACTATCAGAGAAAGCAACTAATTTGCAAGAGTGCCCAGTAGAATACCAAAGTCCTAGAGATTGAGTTCCTTGCAAATATTTAAAGATCCTCTTGACTGCAATCATATGGGAATCTTTAGGTGCAGCCTGAAATCTAGCACAGACACAAGTTGCAAAATAATGTCTAGTCTAGAAGCTGTAAGGTACATCAAGGAACCAATCATACATCTGTAAAGAGTTTCATCAACTGCTTTACCTTTCTGATCAGCATCAAGTTGTGTGTTGCTGCACATGGGAGTAGAACAAGGTTTATAGTTTTGTAAATCAAACTTGGTTAACAAATCTTTTGTGTATTTTGACTGATGAATGAAAGTTCCATCAGCCATTTGTTTGATTTGCAAACCCAGAAAGAACTGTAATTCTCCCATGGCACTCATTTCAAACTTTTGTTGCGTCAATTTAGTAAATGCATCACAGAGCTGTGGATTAGAGGATGCAAAAATAATGTCATCTACATTAATTTGAACAAGGAGCTTATGCATGCCTACTTTCTTAATGAACAAAGTTTTATCTATGGAGCCTCTAGTGAAATTATTTTGAAGATGAAAATTAGATAGTGTTTCATACCAGGCTCTGGGTGCTTGTTTCAACCCATAAAGAGCCTTATCAAGCTTATACACCCAATCTGGATGTTTATGATCTTCAAAACCTGGTGGTTGACACACATAAACTTCTTCTTTTATTTTACCATATAAAAATGCACTTTTGACATCCATTTGAAAAACTTTAAGATTATGGAAAGCAGCATAAGCTAAAAACAATCTGATTGCCTCCAGTCTGGCTACAAGAGCAAAGGTTTCGTCATAATCAATACCTTCTTCTTGTGAAAACCCTTGTACAACCAGTCTGGCCTTGTTCTTGACAATTTGGCCTTTTTCATCAGTCTTATTCCTAACACCCATTTAGTGCCTATTGCACACTTACCTTGGGGTAGAGGAACCAGTTCCCACACTTGCTGCTTTTGAAATTGAAGAAGCTCAAGCTGCATGGCTTCTACCCATCCATTGTCCCTTAATGCAACATGATAATTCTTTGGCTCTTGCTGACTGATGAAGAGAGCATAGAGACAGAAATTGGACAATTGGCTTCTTGTTGAAACACCAGCATTAATGTCACCAATGATCTAGGACATGGGATGATTCTTCAATTCTTGATACTCAATAATATCTGTGCAAGTATTTGTAGGAGATTCAGCAGCAACAGATGTTGATTCAGACTCTTGAAACCTAGACTGAGATGGCAGTTCAAATGAAGTAAAGGATTCAGAGATTTCATCAGCATTTGTTGTGGATGGAGTTGCTGAAGCTACAGGAACATCAAGTGTAGTAGATACAGGCAGATGATCACTACAACTTGCATTTATACCATCAGATGGAGATGATGGAACTTTAGAAACAATAACAGATGGAGACTGATATGGAACATATTGCAGTATGTCCAAATCAAACAACTCCACAGGGTTTTGAGGAATTTTGTCTTTTGGAGATTCATTAAACTTGACATGTAAAGTTTCTTCAACAATCTTTGTTCTGCAATTAAAAAATCTGTATGCCTTGCAAGTAGATGAATACCCAACAAAATACCCTGCATCCACCTTGGATTCAAACTTCTTAAGTGGATTCTTTGTGTTAAGAATATAACAGGGACACCTAAATGCTCTAAAGAATGAAATTAGAGGGGCCAAATGATGTAATAACTCATAAGGAGTCTTCATCAACCTCTGATTCACTAATACCCTATTCTGTACATAGCAAGCTGTGTTAACAGCTTCAGCCCAAAAGGTTAGTGGCAAACCTGACTCAGCCAACATTGTCCTTGCGGCTTCAATAAGGGTCCTGTTTTTTCTCTCCACCACTCCATTTTGCTCAGGAGTTCTTTGAATACTATATTGTCTCTTGGTTCCCTTAGACAAATAGAATTCATCAAGAGTGTGATTCCTAAACTCTTTGGCCATTATCACTTCTCACACATTTGACTGGAAGTGAATGCTGCTTTTCCACATGCAACACAAAATAAATGATGATTTGAGCAGCCTCATCCTTGGAATGCAAGAAGAAAGTCCATACATATCTGGAATAATCATCCACAATTACCAGACAGTATTTTTTCTTTGCCATACTCATTACTCTAACAGGACCAAAGAGATCCATATGCAGTAATTGCAAGCAGGCAGTGGACTTGGGTTCTTCTATTGGAGGGAATGAAACTTTGTGTTGCTTTCCTTTTAAGCAAGCTGGACAGTTGTCATCACATTTGAACTCCTTCAATGGCAAACCTCTCACTAAACCATGATGAATAAGCTGATTCATGTTCTTAAGATTCACATGACCAAGCCTTCTATGCCATAGTTTAGATTCTTGAGGAGAGGCTTTAGAGAACAGACATGGATGGCCTTTAAGATCAATTTTCTTTGATAAATCTAAGGCATATACTCTTCCAATCCTGTTGGCCTTCAGGAGAGTATATTCATCCAATATCTTGTCAATCTTGTTCAAAACTTTGGAAGACAGAATCTGACAGTTTTGACTTGTGAAAAGTGCAACATGCCCTTTATCACACATTTGACTGACACTCAGGAGATTGTACTTGAGGTTCTCCACATGGTTAACATCATCAAATCTTATTTCCCCATTTGAGAAAAATCCTTTTCCTATGATGTAACCCTTAGCATCATTTCCAAAAGAAACAAATCCCTTCTTCCCTTGAGAATAATCATGAAGAAGAGAGCTGCTCCCTGTCATATGCATGGATCCTCCACTATCTATATACCAGATGCTTCTTTGGCATGCTGATGAACCCTGCATTTTTCACAAAAAATAGTTAGCCTTTGAGACCCAAACCTTTTTGGTTTTGGGTCTGTTTTCATCAACAGATTTTAAACTAACTGATTTTGCATGATTAACAGCCTTTGAAGATGTAGATGGTGCTGAAAAGGATTCCTTTGATTTTGGCTTAGGTGTCCTTTTCAGTGGTTTAATCACAGAGACATCTAATTGGTTAACTCTCCCCAATAGATGTTGAACCATCATAACAAGTTGTGTCTGATTGGTTGTCTAAGCTTTCAAATCAGTTAAACACATCAGTAATTGTTGGTGATTTGTTCTTGTGATTCACCACATCCTCCTTTTTAAAAGACACAGACTTAGTCTGGGTTTTTGATATTCCATGAGGAATATTTGCAGCTGTTGTGTGACAAACCCCTTCCTTCTTTGTAACTTTTTGGAAAAACTTTGGTTTGTCAGATTGAGATGATTGTGGTACAAACTTGATTTGAAATTCATCTTTCATTTTAGGCATTTTCTCCTTACTGATTTTCTCTTTGTTGAATTTTAAACCCTTGTTACACCAGCATTCATCAGTAAGATGATTAAACAAACCACATATTTCACATGGCTTTATTTTCATCTTTTGTTGATCAACTGCTGAAGATGATGAAACTACTGAAGATTTGTTCTTCAGTACTTTCTTCCTTTCAGTACTTTTGGAAATTACTGAAGGATTTGCAACAACTGAAGATTTGTTCTTCAGAAGTTTTCTATCAGTACTTTTGAGATTCCTGATATACTTTTCAGCAGTTGTCAAGCAATGCTTGTTTTCCTCTGATTTGAAATGCTCTTCAGGTGTTGTGTTTTGCCCTTCAGTACTTTGAGTACTTTGTGGGACAACACCTGAATTACTCAGTTTCTTCTTGATCATGTGTTTAGAAGCAGTGGGACCATCAGCAATTTGATTAGCTGAGGTAATAACACTAACTTCATCCTCTGATTTTGAATTATCACTTGAGGATGAGACACATGATGATGTGGTTTGGGAATTACAATCATCCTTAGATTTTACTTCTAGCTTGGGAGTAAAATCTGTAGGAGGTATGGTATGATTATACCCAATCCCAAACTTCACATTAGAAGTTGTTTGCTTACTGAGAAGCATTTCAAATCCCTTGCATGATGTTACCCAACGTTCACAATTAACTTGAGTAGCTGCAAGTGTTTCTTTGAGATTCTTGTGATTTTCAAGAATGACCTCTACCTTTGCTTTTTCATCAGTGATTTGACATTTTAGTTTATAAATCTCCTCGTCCTTCTCTTTTAGAACAGACTCAAACTCAGCTTTTCTTTTGGAAATTGCTTTTTCTAGGTCAAGGTTTTGATTAATTAAAGCTACATTTGCTTCCCTAATTGAAACAAAAGCAGCTATGCATGACTCAGAACATAACTTGGCCTTAGCCTCAGAAGATACCTGTGGTACCTGTGATGATGAAGGATTTCCATCAGTAGACTCTAGGGCCATTAGAGCAAGATTTCCAAAAGGGTTTTTACCACCATGTTGACCAGCACCAGCAAATAATTGTTCAGAATAACCAGAGACATCATGTGGTAAGCTACTCCAGTCAACAACTTCAGGGGTGAAAAAGCTCTGATGTGATTGAGATTGAGATTATTGATTTTTTTGAGATGGTTGAGGATCAGGTAGAGCATGTGGTTGTTGAGCCATGGGTACAGGAACCTGACTAGACTAAGGCATGTAAAAACATGGATAAGGATATGGCATTGGACTTTGAGGAACAAAGAATGCAGGAGATGATTGAAGTTGTGAATGATGATCAGAACTAGTAGAATGTTGCCCTTTGGATTGTGAGCTATTGCTTGGAAAAGGCACAAAGGGTACAGATGAGTTAGATCCAGATGATCTACACTCTCTAGCAAAATTATGGCACTTGTGACATCTCAACTTGCTCTTATCAAAACCAACTTTGGTTTTGCTAGAGAGACCAGGGAATTTTCTACCTGTTCTTTTGTAAAACTTTTGAGATCTGATATTGATCAATGCCATTTGGCTCAAAATATCCATCTCTTCCAGATCATCATCAGCAATTCCTTTCAAATCATCCATCAGAAAACACAAGTTATCAACACTAAAACCTGAGTTACCCTCAACTCCAACAAAAGCATGATTTCCACTGTTTGAAGAGAAATCAATATGCTCATCATATGAACTTTCAGATGAAGTATATTGAAACTCATGACCAACCAGAGCAGTGTTTCCTGGTACAAAGTTATCAGTGAGCTTTCCAGATGAAGAGAGTTTCCTTTTCTGTTCTATCTCTCTCTCAAATGTTAAGAGTTTCCCATGAAGTTGGGTGAGAGATAGAGTATCCAGATTTGCACTGGAGCGTAGGACAATGGTATAAGTGTCCCATCTCTCAGGCAGGGATCTGAGGAATCTGTTGTTCATCTGACTATTTGTATATTCATGTTGAACCATTTTTAGCTCAGATATCAAATAGGAAAATCGCTCAAACTGTTGAGTCAATGTCTCACCCTTCCGATGAGAGAATGTCTCATATTGCTGGGCAAGGATTTCTCCATTATTTGCTAAGACCTCATCAGTTCCTCCAAATTGTTCTTTCAGAGCAACCCAGAGATCATGCACAGTTTCATGATGCATAAGCCTAGAGTAGATTTCATTAGGCAAAGCCATGGCCAGAATTCCATGGGCTTTTGCATCAATTTCAAACAACTTTAAATCTTCATCAGAATATTGTTCCTTCTTCTTCTGAACCGTCTCATTGGTTTCAGGATTACTCACCATAGGCTTATATGGTCCATGAACCACTGACTTCCAACAACCTGAACTGTTAACAGACAGGTGATGGAGCATTCGGCGTTGCCATATGTTAGAATCACTCCTAACAAGCATCGGAGGCTTAGTTGAGGAGCCAGTATTATGAGGATCATTGATTGAAGTAGTCATTTTCACCAATTCAACCAAATTCAATGAGATTAAAATCAGTCTAGCTTAAAAACTCAACAACACAATTTGAATCTCAAATTAATTGACCGGAAGAGACAGAAAATCAAACTCTATAATCAATTCTTGCAAATTTGCTAATTCGATCAAACTTAGATATCAAAAGAGCAGTTTCAATGATCAATTGTTAAATCGATCAATGATTAACCAGCTCTGATACGATCGGATCTAGTTTGATCAATTAGATTTGAATTTGCAGCGGAATATAACAGAAATAAGATCAAATTCAAGCAAGATAAGTATGAATATGCAACTACACAATGACGATTATAGAGAGAGAACCTTTTTGTTATTGGAATATTTTCATTCATGCTAATGCTTCGGTTGCAAAACAACTAGGTCAACATTCCTTTTATAGAGGAATGTGACGTCAGCTGATGTCACTTGATAGTGACATCTAACTTATTTAACAAACTACTGAAAATAACTAATCTACTGAAGATGTCCACAACAACTGAGGACACCTTCACAAAACGTCTAAGTGTAAACTAGAATTACAACTACTGAAACTATAACATCTGAAGTGTAAGAACTTCAGATGTTTTACAATAACAAAACTACTGAAAGGAAACTACTGAAAAGTAAAAACATTACAACTACTGAAGGTAAAACACTTCAGCTGTTTGAGACAACTTCTGATAACTTGGTCTTCAGACTTTGTCTTCAATATCTGTCATCAGACTTTGTCTTCAGTCTTTTATCTTCAGACTTTGTCTTCAGACTTTGTCTTCAGCTGATGTAGATCTCTTCAGTTGTTGTGATGTCTGTGGGACTTAAAGGTTTCTCTGATCTGGCTCATTGGTTCTTTTGGTCCAACACATGAGGATGTGTATCGACTACCGTGAGTTGAACAAGTCGACGGTGAAGAATCGATATCAATTACTGAGGATTGATGACTTGTTTGATCAGCTCCAAGGTGCTAGTTGGTTCTCGAGAGTAGATCTCCGATCGAGATATCATCAGCCAGAGGTGAAGGAGCAGGATATTCCTAAATCAGCTTTTCATACGCGTTATGGACACTAAGAGTCTCTCATGATGTCCTTTGGTCTAACCAATGCACCAGCTGCTTTTATGGATTTAATGAATAGAGTGTGTTGGCCGTTGTTGGATAAATCAGTGATTGTTTTCATTGATGACATTCTAATTTATTTGAAGAGTGAAGAGGACCATGCCAGTCATATTAGAGAAGTGTTGGAGATGTTTAGAAGGGAGAAGTTTTATGCCAAGTTCTCCAAATGCGAGTTCTGGTTGCGAGAGGTTCAGTTTTTGGGTCATGTTGTTAATCCTGAAAGGATTATGGTGGATCCGGCAAAGGTTGAAGTAGTGATACAATGGAAGCCCCAAAAGACACCATCTGAGATTCGTAGTTTCTTGTGTTTGGCGGGCTACTACAGGAGGTTCATCCAGGACTTCTCTAAGATAGCTTCTCTATTGACCAAGTTGACCTGCAAGGATGTGAGGGTGGTATGGGTCCAGAGCAGTAGAGTGACTTTGAAGAGCTAAAGACGAGGTCGACTCAAGCTTCTGTATTGACGCTGCCTGAAGGGAGTGAAGACTTGGTGGTCTATTCGGATGCTTCTTATTCCGGATTGGGTTGCGCGTTAATGCAACGGGGAAGGGTTATAGCCTATGCATCCCAACAGTTGAAAATCCACGAGATTAACTACCCTACCCATGATTTGAAGTTGGCGGTTGTGGTCTTTTCATTAAAGATTTGGAGGCACTAATTGTACGGGACGAAGTGCACTATCTTCACCGACCACAAGAGCTTGAAGTACTTTTTCGAGCAAAAGGACCTGAACATGAGACAAAGAAGATGGTTGGAGGTTATCAAGGACTACGATTGTGAGATCGATTACCATCCGGGCAAGGCCAATGTGGTGGCATATGCCATTATCCGAAAGGAGGGACCCGAGTCGATTCGAGTGAAGGCTATCAATTGGTTATGACCCCCGATGTGATAAAGCAGGTCAAGGAATTTCAGGATGAAGCGCTGAAAGAGGATCAGATTAACTCCGAAAGGATGAAGGGTCTAGTCATAGAGTTGGGGGAGATCACTCTCGGTGTTAGAACCCGAACTGCGCGGATATGGATTCCTCTTTATGGGGATCTACGAGGAAAGATCATGGATAAGGCTCATAAGAGACGATACTCAATGAGATTGTAGCTCGTTATTATGAAATCACCACGTACGCCAAGGGGATACGATGCCATATAGGTGATAGTTGATCGTCTGAAGAAGAGCTCTCATTTCTTGCCAATCCTTGAGACGTATTCCTATGAAAGATTAGCGGATCTGTTCATTAAGGAGATTGTAGCTCGTTATGGTGTACAAGTGTCTATCGTGTCTGATCATGACACTCGGTTGACATCCAAGTTTTGGAAGAGATTCCACGACACGATGGGAACGAGGCTACACATCACGGCTTATCATCCTCAGACAGATGGTCATTCAAAGAGAACTATTTAGACGCTTGAGGATATGCTCCAAGCATGCGCCAATGATTTTCAAGGAAGTTGGGACGACCACTTACCGTTAGCTGAATTCTCATACAATAACAGTTATCATGCGAGCACTAGTTTGCCTCCTATATGGTAGAAGGTGTACGACGCCTGTGTGTTGGGGCGAGATCGGCAGAAGGAGTTGGGAAGTATTGAGGTGATCGAGGCTACGACTGAAAAGTTAGAGAAGATCAAGGCCTTTATGAAGGCAGCGAAGGATAGACAGAAATCGTACGCCGACAAGAGACGTAGACCGATCGAATTCAAGGTGGGTGAGAGAGTTATGTTGAAGGTCTTGCCTGGGAAGGGGATCAACCGTTTCCGAAAGTGAGGGAAGTTGAGCCCAAGGTATATTGGGCCATTCAAGATTGTCGCAAGGGTAGGGGAGGTGGCGTATAAGTTAGAACTACCCGATGAGTTAATTGGAATTCATCCGACGTTCCATGTATCTCATCTGAGAAAGTGCTTAGCTGATGAAGATATGGTGGTGCCACTCGAGGATATCGAGGTGGATGAACAGTTGAATTATGTGTAACAACCGGTGGCCATCATTGACAAAAAAGAGAAGAGGCTAAGGAATAAAGTGGTTCCACTTGTGCGGGTGCAGTGGTAACACATGAAGGGGTCAGAGTCCACCTGGGAGACCAAAGAAGAGATGAGGCAGCATTATCCTCAACTAATCAACGACTGACAGGTTTCGAGGACGAAACCTAAATAAGGGGGGTGGACTTGTAACGCCAGAAATTTAAGAAAAATAAGACAGAAAGAAGTTTTTGCGTGAAAGGGACTTCTCGCACGAGAACCCCTGGGCGAAAAGTATGAGCTGGGTATAAAAGCTGAAGCACACCCATGCCAGATTCATAACTCACACGAAAAGCACTACTACTAGAGAGAGAAAGCGGTTGTTTATAGAGAGAAAATGAAGAATCGAAGTATTTGAGGTACGTAGCTCATGTAGTAACTCATGTTATGTACTAAGAACGGATTACTGATGGATTTAACACGTGGTTGTGTAGTTTTTGCATGGCTAAGGCTTCAGGAAGGTTGTCTTTGGGCTAGAACTTCAAGAAGTGAGTTCCTAGTCCCCTTTTTACAGAAGTTTTATGTTTTTGGGGCTATTATGCATACCTACTTTCACGTTTATCTGCATGGTGATGTTGTATATGGGGTCAAGCTGGTTTAGAATAGCTTAGGCACGATTGGTCATTCCCATGCATGAGGCTGTAGTTTTCTCGCGAGCAGTCAGTGTCAGCTCAAAATTTGAATCTAGAGGATTCTCGCGCGATAAGTAGTTTTCGTGCGATAGGCATCTTTTCGCGCGAAAATATTAAGTTGTATGATTTTGTATGAATGTGTAGTTCTCGCGCGATAGGTAGTTTTCGCGCGAGATGTTTTCCATGTATGTTGATTAAGTTTTCGCGTGATGTGTTGTTGTATGTGTTTGTTATCTTATGTTGTAACCGTTTTCAAATGATTATGATAATGACTTATGCTATGACTTTACTTGGTATGATATGAATGATCATAAGTAAAGTATTATGTAATGAAAGCGGAAGATAATGATAAAAAAAAGGGAAACGTAAAGAATGAATGAACGTTATACAAGCAAAATGAAAGGAGGTTCACAACTCATTGAGGGGTTGTTGCTCAACTGTGTGCCGGTTAGCTACCCCATGAGGATGCACACAGGGGTCCAATCCTTGTGAGTGACCAAACGAACGGGACCCTTGTTGCTTGCCCCGGTACTTGAGTCAGCTACGTGCACAATGTTAGGGATCTATTTATAGACTTCGGCCAGTACTAGCTTCGTGCGTAATGTTTGGGGTATAGCATATGACATTGGTCATAATGATGAAAAACGTGCGATACGTACGAAAATGAACGATGACGAAGATAATAATGAATATTTTCTATGTGTACGTAAGATGTGTGATCACGTGTGAAAGTAAAGGAATGTTTTAAACGAAAGTAAAAAAATTTATTTACTAAAACTAGAGCTCACTCATCATCGCTGACTTTTGTATGCATAATAGTTGGTAGGTAATTGTTGATGCTGAGGAGGTGCGGGCATGGATGCATAAGCTACTAGGAATGATTAAAGTCTGGCATATACATTCTTTGAACGATATCGTGTTAATACTATTTTTGGAATGTAATCAAATAATGTGAATAGTTGACACGATTTTTGATTATTAATGAAAAGATATATTTCCGCTGTAAAATGTTATATTTTAAATGTTATACGCTATGAATGACCAACCGGTAAGCGTCTCGGGAATGGGGCCTTACAAGAATGCAAGTCAACAAGCTCTCGTTTCTTAATATTCTGCTTGATCACTCTAATGTGTTCATCCATGGTGGATAGAGACATTGGACCAAGCCTCCTTCTAGAGAATCCATACAGCTTCATGAAGCTCATCATCCTCTACCTATCAGCAGACTTATTTTGACTTTTCTGGATGATTGCTCTTGACTTTGCAGCTTCTTCCCTCCTCTTTCCCTTAGCAGCCTTCTTTTCTTGAATAACTTATTGCTCCAGCTGCTTAAGGTACTCAAATTCAATATACTCGTATGAAAGGGGGAGAAGTGTATATGCCTGATAAAGACTTGTGGCGCTCAGGTAGTTTATCATGTTTTGTTTGTCAGCTTCCTTCTTAACCTGAGGTTGTTCAGTTGCCACAGCCTCTATTTCAGGACTATCTTAATCTGGGGAGAGGGTAGGAGCATGTTTGTAAAGCCTTTTCTGTCTTCTTTCCTCTTTAATCTTAAGGAGCAACTCTGCATCCTTTACCTCCTTCCTCTCCTTAGACATTTCCATGTCTACCAGTTCATTCAGTTCTTCTAAGGGGAGAGAGATAATCTCATAAACTTCATCGTTCCTCATCCCCAAATAGTTTATCCTGGCTGCCCCCAACTCATCATTCTGAGTGTTTGGCCTGGGGGTAGCCCTGATAGTAGCTTCCATGAAGCCTGAGGACCCAGTTGAACTCTCTTACCTTAGCTTCCTCTTCCTTTCTTTCTCTCCTCCTCCTCAATCTCCTCAGGAATTAGTTTCATTTTCCCTTTGTCACTCACAAGCATGGTGACTCAAGGTGGAGAGAACTTTGGCCTTCATTGCCTGATGTAGTAGTCAAGCTCTGGCAAGAGAGATGCTATGAAGCACCTTCACCAGCTAGTGCCTCATTTAGGGAAATGAGTGCTGAAGATGTACCTGTCTCAAGGTTCATAGGTTCAACCACCGGGCCTTCAGTCAAGGCTTACCCTTCGAAGCTAATATAGGTTTCACCTCAACATCTAGTTGACCAATAGCCTTACCTGCTATCCTCTGTCTATATAATCTTGATCTTTGTCTGAAATATTCATGCACCCTCTCTTGAATCCTATCTGCTAACCTTGCAGCTTGTCTGTGATGCCTTGGGTTGACAAGTGGAAGATAAATCAGATATGTACTATCATAGAACCTCAGGTTTGAGAAGTTTAAGATTTCCTATTGTCCCTGTATTCTTGAGATCACAAGAGCTCTCCAATCAATGTCATACCTCCATCACATGATTGGATTTTCAGAGTGATGGGATGGAATAGGCATAGCTCTGGGTATACCCTCCTCAAACAGGCTTTGAATGAGTAAGTCCACATTAATATGAACTTGAGGAGGTTGCTGAGCGTGGATAGTTGCAAGTGAGGTTTGTGAATCCTCAATGTCCATACCCTGTGAAGAACTCCCAGGTTTTGTGATTGCTTAGAATTTCTCCCCTTTTTAGGTAGCATCACCCTCTTGCATAGGTGAGCTAGGGGCTAGGTCTATCACATCCACAGATTCTTGTGTTCATGGTTGAGCAATTTTTAAAGTCCTCCCAGCTAGTTTCTCCTTGAGATAAGAAATCTCAAGTTGTTGATAATTGACCCTATTTTGTAAGGTAGGCACCTGAGATTCAAAGTGACTAACCTTAGAGACCAAGTAGGTGCATGTTTTAGACATTTTTTGCACCTTTTGTCTCATGTTCCCCTCGTCTTCATCAGAAGAATCATGGGGCGACGAGAGAATTGGACCAATGTCCTCCTCCGCACCACCAGCATAGGGTTCATGGCTACTGGATTTCCCCTACATAATGACAACTTCAAGTGAAGTGTCAATGGGTTGGGTAGGCATGGTTGAGGTCTTAATGATGTAATCACTCTCAGAAGTGAGAGCCTCTTCCATATGGACCTCCTGAACAGGTTCAGGGAGATCCACCTTAATAATGGGTGAATGTTGTAGGCTAGACAGGGGAGAAGCAGGAGTACTAATCTCTCTTTGAGTAGGGGAGGAGAAGAAAGACTAATGGTACTCACTGAATCAGGTTTCTTCATCATCATAGAATTCAAGGTTGGGCATAACTTACCCCTAAAGGTTGTTCACTAGAGTTTTGAGACTCTTAGTGAACGTTTAAGGCTGTTGGGCTTATGAGCTCATCAGACTGAGCATGAGGAACCTCGGTACTGATTCTTTATGAGATGGGAATGGTTTGCTACTTAGGAGAAGTGGGAGCTCCAGTGTCTACTTCCTCCTATTTGGTTACTGATATGGGGGCCTGCACAAGCTTAGTAGCTTGTGTAGGGGTTCGTTTGGATTTTCTTTGGCAGGTGATGGTTATTTGTGGTTGTGTGAGTGGTTGGGAAGTAGAAGGTGTGGGTTCAACACTAGCTGGTGCTGCTAGGTTGTCACCTTGAGCAATAAGCTCTAACATTTTTTGGACAAGGGTTGTTCTACCCTAGAGAAGCCAACAGTTGGCATCCTTATAGTTTTGAAGATATGGAGCTTCATATGTCCCAATTTAAGAACTTCACCTGTTCCCCTCAACTATGAGCCCAATTCACAGTTGAGAATGTGCTGGACATATCTAGGGAACTTGTAATATTCTAAGGAGTCTAAGTTTACAAGCAAGTTAGTATACACAATTCACCTTCTACATCATCCAGCTATAGATGTGTGTTTATGATGGCCGGAATGATGAAGATTGTCCTCCCCTACACTATGGTAGACAGTGCCTTCTCCCATCCATGGTGACCTCTTGGCAGGTCCTCCAAAAGTCCAAAAGTTGATACTCATAGAGAGGAGGATCAATGGTGAGGGAGGTGAAGTAGTTTGATAGAGAAAGAAACCCGAAAACCTCTAAGAAACTTGGATATTTCTCAGAGTTCAACAGAGCAACTTGATTGTGTTGCCTGTGAAGTTGCATGGAAAAATCAGGGATGTTTCTGCGATCATGGTTGGTGATTTGAGAAAGCTTAGGTGTGAAGGAAGATAAGAACAAGGTCGGTTGTGGGTGAATTTAGGTTAAAGAAGATTGCAGATGAATAGGAAAGTGAAAGAGGGGGGAACCATTGGGTATATGTATATATGAAATAGATTTGAGACAAAGTTAATGAAAGAGGAAATTCGAATGTCGGTCCCACCTCTAAAAAAGTGCCCAAAAAGGTCATTTTCTTGGAAGTCAAAAATCTTCCGAAGATAATTTTCTCTTTAGAAGTTTTGATAAAAGCTTCCGAGGCCAAAATGACTTCAGAAGATATTTCAAAGAGTTTTCAAAAATTTTGCTTCGAAAGGAAAATTCTTAAAGAATTTTCACTTCCAAGACATTTTTGATTTCGGAAGACACCAAAACTTGTTAGATTTATGCTAAAGAGAAAAATCTTACGAAACTTAATTGCTTTCGGAAGAAAATTGTTCTTTAAGAGCATAGAAGTACTTATGAATAAATTTAAGCTTTAGAAGATATTTGAGGATTTCTTCCGAAGGTAAATTCACATAAGTAGTTATTTGAATTGAATACATAATTTTCCTCCGAAGGTAACTTTGATATCTTCCGAAAGAAAAGATGTTAAAAATTTTCAAAAATCTAAGTAATATTATTTAAATGATTTTCTTCCAATATAAGCATGGGCTTATGAAGGTGATAAAATAGACAACTCAGGACACACAGGTTTTTTAGAAATAATATAAGTTAGGTTTAAGAAAATCTACTCAAAGTTAATCATTCTAATAGCTGATACAAAATATTTGAATCTCTGTTCATCAAAAGCTTTGGTAAATAGACCAGCATATTGTTTATTGTGCTAACTTTGACTAGTTTGATTAACCCTTTTTCAAAGTTATCTCTAATCAAATGATACATGATGTTTATGTGTTTTGTCCTTGAGTGCTACACAATATTCTCTATAGTAGAGATAGCACTTTTGTTGTCTATGTGGACGAGAGTCTCTTTGAAGTTAAATCCATAGTCCAACTTTTGATTCTAAATCCAAAGTACTTGAGCATAGCAGCTAGTAGCAGCAATGTATTTAGCTTCAGCAATTGATGCAAACACACAGGATTGTTTCTTAAATATCCATGAGAGTATCCTTCCACCAAGGAATTGACATCCCCCAGATGCAGACTTTGCAGTCATGTTGTAGCACCTTAGTCACTATCTGTATATGCATACAGATTGAAGTTAGAATTCTTTGGATACCAAAGGCCTAGTGTTTGAGCACCTTTGAGATATCTTAGAATCCTCTTGACTGCAACCAGGTGTGACATCTTGGGGTTGGCTTGATCTCTTGCACAAATGCATATGGCAAACATGATATCAGGCCTGCTGGTTGTGAGGTACATAAAAGACCCAATCAGAGCCCTGTAGAGATGTTCATCCACACACTCTTCCTCAAGGTCAGGTCCAAGAGAGTGGTTTTTGGCTATGGGTGTCTTTGCAACCTTACATTCAGTCATGTTGAATCATGTAAGTATGTCTTGTACATACTTTGACTGACTTGTGAAGATGCCACTGTCAACTTACTTCACTTGAATTCCTAGAAAGAAATTGAGCTCCCCCATGGCACTCATTTCAAATCTATTTTTCATCAACTTCTCAAAGTCTTTGTAGATCTTTGGATTAGTTGACCTGAAGATAATGTCATCTGCATACACTTGAACCAACATTAAGTCATTCCATGTTCTTTTGATGAAGAGAGTTCCATCTATAGTATCCCTCTTATAACCATGCTGACAGAGATACTGAGATAGAGTCTCATACCACTTCCTTGGAGCTTGGTGCATCCCATAAAGAGCTTTATCAAGCCTACAGACATAATCAGGATGATTAGGGTCTGCAAATCCAGGTGGTTGCTTGACATACACCTCTTCATCTATCACCCCATATAAGAAAGCACACTTGACATCAAGTTGATAGACCTTAAAATCCTTGAATGCAGCAAAAGCTAGGAATATTCTAACAACTTCAAGCCTTGCCACAGGAGTAAAAACATCTATGTAGTCAATTCCTTCTTCTTGTGTGTATCCTTGAACAACTAGTCTGGCCTTGTTCTTGATGACAAGTCCTCTATCATCCTTCTTGTTTCTAAACACCCACTTGGTTCCTATGGTAGACTTCCCTTGAGGAAAAGGACATAGGTTCCAAAACTTTTGTCTTCTAAATTGAAGCAGCTCCTCTTGCATTGCTTCAACCCAACTTATATCCTTTAAAGCCTCATCAACTTTCTATGGCTCTATCTAGGATACGAAACAAGAGTAGAGAGAAACATTTTTGTCATGGGTTTGTCCTCTTATTCTTACCCCCTTGTCAACATCTCCAATGATGTTTGTGGTGGGGTGTGACTTGTGGATCCTGATTTGAGGGATCATAGCAAGTTGATTGGAGAGTTCTAGATTAGAGAAATTTAGATCAGGTAGTGAGTTGTCACCCACCACATCAGCACACTTATCAAGAGAAGCTTGATCCAATGAGTGTGTAACATCATTGATGTTGTCTTCCATGGAGTTATTATCAGCATTAAGAAACTCTTGATCATTGTCACCACTACCACTTCCTCCTACATTTGAAGCTCCTTCATTTGAGTTTTGTGCCTCTAAGCTAAAATTTGTAGGCACCTCAGATGTATCAGCTAGATCTGTCATGGTTGTGCTAATAGAAACTTCATCTAAAGGGTTAGTTACCACTGGAGCTGAATTAGTGTTATTGAAGGTCTTCTCAGCTCAAATCTTGTGTTAGGATCTCCTGTTTATAAGATATTTGTGGACCCTAAAATATTCTCACGAGATTTGTTAAAACAGTTGGTAACTAAATCAAGATCAAACAAACAATTAGGACTAGAAACTTTCACACTCGGAGTGTGTTCATTGAAAGTCACATTGGCTGACTCCTTAACTATTCTAGTTCTAAGGTTGTATACTCTATAAGCCTTAGCTTAGGAAGAGTATCCAATAAAGTGTCCATCATCTGAGTTGTCAACATATTTGGCTACTTGATCTTTGGTATTCAAGATGGTGCAAGAACATCCAAATGACCCGAGAAAACCAATAAAGGGTTTCCTCTTGTGCGAAAGTTCATAAAGAGTCTTATCATGAGTCTTGACTACTAAAACTGTGTTTTGCACATAGCAAGCACTGTTAACTGCCTCTACCCAGAAAGTTATGGGCACTTAGAGTCGGAAAACATAGTTCTTGCAGCTTCAATTAGTGTCTTGTTTCACCTCTTAGCGACACCATTTTACTGAGGAGATCTGGGAGCACTATATTGTCTTGTAATACCCTTTTCATCACAAAATGTGTCAAGGATTTTAAATACAGTTCCTTGATCACATCTTATGGTTTTGACCTTGTGATCATATTTAATTCTCAATCTTTAGAATGAAACTCTTCAAGATATCAGGAGTCTCATCCTTAGTTCTAAGTGAATCTTGTGAAGTCATCTGTGATCACCAAACAATATGTGGTCCTTCCTATACTTATTACACTAGTGGGGCAAAATAGATCCATATGTAACAAGTGTATGGGAGTAGTGATGGAGTTTCTTTCCTTTGGCTTTTGAGATACCTTGTGTTGCTTTCCTTTCAGGCATGCAACACAATGGTCATCACTTGTAAACTACTTCTTTGGCATTCCAGTTACCAAATCATTTTAATATATTTATTCATGTTTTTAAATTTTCCATGGCAGATTCTTATTTGCATGAGGAAAGACTAATCACTATTTTCTTTATATAGAAAGCAAGAGACTTCTCCTTAGGGAGATGTTTCTTGCAAGTCTATCTTGTACATGTTCCCTTTCCTGGGGCTCTGAGTAGGATATGCTCTTGAGAAATGACCACCCCAGGCTTCAGAACAATGAACTCCTGCTCAGTTAAGAGCATGTTTTGTCTCTGATCACAAAACTAGGATATACTTAGTAGATTGTACCCAAGCTCCTTGTAAAGTTTACCTTCTCAATGCTGAGCTTACCATTTGTGATCCTGCCCCTTCCAGTAATGTAACCTCCAGCATCTCCTACAATAGCAACTGGCCCTCCATCAATCTTTTCAAAATTTTGAAGTAAAGAGCCATTACCTGTCATGTGCCTAGAACAACCACTATCAATGATCCATACATTCCTATTGGTCTTGAGTTTTTCCTGCACAAAAGAGTTAGTTAGTTACATTTGAAAACCCAAGCCTTGCTGGTCTTGGGCTTGTCAACAGAAGTTGAAGACAATGCAAAAGTAATTGATCCTATGTTCAAGCTTTGAGGATAATTAGCTATTGTTGATGGAGAACTTTCAGCCATATGGTCTTTCTTTGTCTTCCACACCACCTTTGAAATCTTAGACTTAACCTTCAACACTTCGAAAGTTTTTACAACTTCGGAAGTTTTGGAGACTAGACCTTCGAAAGATCTTGCTAGCACTATAACAGGCTTCAGTACTTCGGAAGTATTCCCTTCTTCCGAGACAAACTTTTCTTCCAAAGGAAAGTTTTCATATCTCTTCTTCTTCACTTTAGAGCTTCCAAAAGGAAAATATTTTCCTTCCAAAGCTTGCTTCTTCTTGATTTTCTCAGAAGTTTCTTTCTTGTTCATATGGACAGTACTTTTAGGATTGTAGAGGCATTCCTTGGCTAAATGAGAAGTACTACCAAACAAGACGCAATACATTTGCTTCCTTCTAAGAATTTTCCTTTGAGAGGAAGGCTGAATTTGTTCACTTTCCTTCTCCATCTTCATCTTTGTAGATGATGTAGCAATCTTTTTAGGGTGAGCACTGCCTTTAGAGCTGGATGGTTCAGGTTGTGTAGCAGTGGTACACAAGTGATAAGCCTTCTTCATGTTACTAGGATGATTTGGACAAGAACTACAACTCCTGGTACTATAGTTCATGTTTGAGTCTTCAGCCTTAACCACTTTAAATCCTGTAGAGATAAACATTCGTTTTTGCTTAGAGTTGAAAGTGGCCTTGATCTCTGAAGCCTTCTTTGACTTACTCTTGGCTTTTCTGATCAAGTTCTTACTTTTAGACTTGGTCATCCCAACTTCTTTCTCTCCTTGGGAGAATAGTGACCCTTCTTAGGATGCTCTTCTTCACTCTTCCTAGAGTCGTCCTTCACTATCTCCTCTTCATCCTCTTCATTCATGGGTCTATGAGGGGAGCTCATCTTCACAAGTTCCACACATTGGAGATCTTACAAAAACTAGAGTGTGTGGAGGAACTATCTCAGTATATTCCAGCCCCTGCTTATTCTGATAATAAACTTTTTCATTCAAGGATGAGGATATCATGTTCTTGAAGGTCTCTTCTTCAAGAACACATTTGAAATCAGATTTTAAGACGTTCAAAGACTCAAGATCATATCTAATCTCTAAGTTATAGGAACTATATCTGTTAACTTTAGCAATACCTTGGCTTTTTCATGGTCTGCCATTAGTTCTTGGTTTGGAGATGCATCCTCCACCTGAAAGCTCCAGTCAAAGCCTCCTTCTTCAACAGCAACTGCAGCTTGCTACTTTGGCTTCTCATTCTGGGTAACTCCACCAGTTTAGTTTGGTTTGGTTTGTGCTTGATCACCATTTGTTCTTGGTGCCTTCCACTCTCTAGAAAAGTGTCCCATTTGGTTACAGTTGTAACACTTCACTTTGCTTTTGTCCAGCCCAAACTTTCCACCAGCTGCATTGCTAGGAAACTTCCTCCATGTCCTCTTGTAGAACTTCTTGGCTCTTTGAGTGAGAAAAGCCATCTGCTGGACTATTACCATGTACTTCAAATCATCCGGATGGATACAGTTCAGGTCTTCAAGGCTTAAGAGAAAGTTATCTATGTTTTCATCAGCAGACACAAAGGCTTGTGAAGATCTTGTCTCTTGGAATGGGCTTCCATGGGTGTAGCTCTCCTTTGGTGTCTCCGGGAAGGTGATGAAAGGACCCTTTTATTAGTTGTGAGGGTAGCAGATAAGATGATGTTGTGATTCTGTGCAATCCCTTTCAACCACATGGAGGGCTGAACTCTACTGATTGCTAGAGTTACTAGATGGATTTTGCATGTTCATCTCCATCTGGTAGCCACTGAGGATACCATACAACTCATTAAGAGTTAGAGTCATAAGGTTCTCAAATCTTTTGATAACAACACAATAGTGTGTCCATTGTATAGGAAGAGAGGACATGAACTTGCTTACAATGTCCCTGGTTTTAAGAGTTAATCCAACATACATTAGAGTATCCACAATCATAATATACATGAAGTATTATTGAGTCATGGTTTCACATGTCTTGTAGGTGAAGTTCTCAAACTACTGCTTCAATAGGTCCTTCTTGTTCTCTTTGCTTCAGTGGACCCCTCATACATTAGCTTCAATGCATCCCATAGTTGTTTGGCAGTCTTGCACTTCTTGAAACCTCTTTATATGGAGTTTGGAATAGCTGTTTGGAGGGTAGTCATGGCTTTCTGATCTATGTCTATATTCTTCTTGTCTATATCCTGCTTGGTATGTGAGGTCGATAGACAACAGACTCTGTTAGATCCTGAAAGGATCATACATGCCAATTCAAGTGGTGGGTTGATGGTTGTTCTGTTGGAAATCCCATAAGTCCAAGAACCAATGCGGGTGAAGAATCTGCATGAAGAATCAGAAGACAAGTGTCGGCTAACCGCATTTGTATATGCGGATGACATAGAATAAATGCTGACAAGTGTTTGTTCTTAAAAAAATATGGATAGCCAAACACAAATGCTGACAAGTACTTTGTACATCTGCATTTACTTATGCGGATGCTCAACAACAAATGCGCCAAGTGTTTGCTCATCTGCATTTGTTAATGCTGATGACCAAACACCAATGCTGAAGAAGAAAAAGAAATGATGATGAAGATCAACATATCCACATTAGTTAATGCGGATGAACAAAGAAAATTTTGATGAAGACTTTTGTATTCAGACTAGTTCTCTGATGTATAGGTCAGGGGTAGTTTAGTCTTTTTGTTAAAGGCAACTTGTCAGCCTATAAATAGAATAGAAAACCTCGTATGTGAGGTGACCGTTGAAAGACATCATAGACAATCAGAATATTTTGTTTAGTCTTATGTTCTCAAGGTGTATTGTTACTGTTTAATGCTCATACCTTAGCATTCATTGTAACCGATCACCTTCATTAATACAAAGAGCATTTATGAGTATTTCTTGCATTTAATGTAAACTGATTGTTTAATTCCATCATACAATCATTGACTCAATCATCATATTTGGTCCTTGTGAGAATATTAATCTCACACCCAGTCAATTGGTATCAGAGCTTTGGCTCTCGGTTCTTCTTAAGATCTGCCTAGATCTAAGCTGAACTCGATTGAACTAGTGATTAAGTTGCTGATAGAGTGTTCTTCAACTCTACTTAGCATACAAGTTAAAGAATTCTAGAAAACTCGTCAACAGTTATTGTTCATCCGTACTCATCTTCAAAACAAACCTATGAACAGTTAATAAAACCCGAAAACTACAACAGAAACTCACAAAACATCAGCAAATCTGATTCCTTAAGCCTGTTTTGGACTATTCAGACTAATTAGACTTAAAAATCAAGCTAATCATTATTCAAACAAGTTAAAAGCAGAATATTAAAATGGATTCACATAATTTCTCAGAACATGGTAATACTCCAAAACCTCCTATGCTTAAACATAAATCTAAGTTTAAGCAATAAAATCAGATTCATGAACTATATTACAGGTGTAGATCCAGACTATTGGATTTCAATATGCAAAGGGCCTCATATTCCTGTGACACTTTCTGCTGATCAGGCTGCACTGTACAGAACCTCAAGAATACTCATTAATGATCTCACTCTTGATGATGATGACTACAAGAAGATAAAGGTTGATCTCAAAGCTTACTCTATACTCACTCAATCACTGAAAAATGGATGTTCTAGAAAGACTTGAAAAGTATGGAACTGCTAAAGCTGTTTGGGATGCATTGTTGATAATGTATGAGGAAGCAATGAAGTGGATGAAATTAACAAGGATAAGCTTGTTACTCAATATGAAACCTTTCAGCACTCCAAGGGGGAGTCCATCTCTAAACAACTGTATAGATTTGTGCAACTAGTGAATGATTTAGAGATCATGGGAGTAACATACAAAGTCAAAGAACTAAACAAGAAGATGTTTCACAGCCTTCCAGAAAGTTGGAAACAAACTGTTACAATGCTGAAAAACACTCTTGATCTAGAAAGTACCACCTTGGACATAATGATTGCCAAAATAGAAGCTCTTGAACTGGATGAATGGAGCAGGAACCTTGGTGGACCTCGAGTTATTGAAGCTTACAAATTTCCATCAGACACTCACTCTATGGAAAATGCATTCATCACTGAGGATGATGATTCTCTCTCCTTAAGAGATCAAGTGAAGAAAATTGGTTTCATTGCAGCACCAACACCAACCAAGCCATCAACATCATCTCAACCAACAGGGTTTACTGCTACTCCCTCAACTACCCATGAAGACCCAAGATCAGAAGAGCAAAAGGCAACTTACAATGCATTTGTTGCTAGTTTTGAAGCTTACCTGGAGGCAGACTCACTTTTGCTCATTTGATCCAAGAAGATTTGGAGAAAATGGATCCAGATGATGTGGAAGAAATGGATCTGCAATGGAAAATGGCTATGATAGCAATGAGAGCAAGGAAGTTTTTCAGAAAAGGGAGAAAGCTTAGTCTAAATGAAAACACCAAACTTGGATATGACAAATCCAAGGTAAAGTGTTTCAACTATGGTGTAGACTTGTCACTTCTCCAGAGAGTGCAATGCTCCTAGAAGAAACAATAACACTTTCCAAAGAAACTCTCAGGGTCAGTCATCTCCATAATCAAGCACAAGTTTTCACTCCAACAATCAACAACAGTAGTATCATCACCAACAATCACAACATCAGCAACCTTATCAGAGCCAGCCAAAACTGACAAATCAAGCACATGGAAGGAGTCAGGTATCATCAAATGCTATTGTCATTAGATAAGACACAGTGTGTGATTGGATTTTGTATGCAGAGGAAGTAAAACCTCAGTTTCAGAATCATGCACTCATGGCTCACATCAATGATGGTCCAACTCCTATGCCATCTGAGGTAAAATCCAACATTTGTAGTGATAAATGTATTTCTGAACTGCAAGGTTATCGTGAGCATAATTATAAGATGGCTGCTAAAATAAAAGAAGAAAAAGTCAAGTCAGAGATGCTCAAAAGAGAAATAAAGGCTTTGAAATAAAAATCAAATCTCTCATCTCTAACATTAAAAAATTGGATGGTGAAAAGTACACTCGTGCGGCTGTGAATGAGCAACTGATTGAAAAATTAGCTCAATCAAAAGCTGAGCAATCACTTTTTGAAATGAAACTTGTAAAGTTTCAAACATCTTTAGTCAAACTGCATGAAATGCTAGATTCACAAAAGGACACCAAGGATATGATTGGGATTGGATACAATTCTTATCCTCCACCTTACAATGATAACTACACTGTCATGCCTGAATCTGTCACACTCAAACAGGAAAATGAACCTATTACTGTTGAACCAAAATCAATAGTAAAACAAGTCACTAATCCTTAAAATAAACCAGATGTGTATATTGAAACAAATGAGGAAAAAACTAAACTAGGTCACCCAATTAAAATTAAGGAGTGTTCAGACAAGATAGTGAATGTGATCAAACCAACAAGCCCAATCAAAGCCATTGTTCCATTTGTGAAATTTATACTTGCAATTTCAAAAGAAAAGAAGAAAATTTTGGCTTCAGTGAAACCATTTGCTGAAAGCATATCTGATTATGAGATTAAATCTCCAAAAAATTCAAGCAAATCAGACAAAGTTTCACTGACAAAGCAAAACAAGATTTCTATGGTGTCAAAAACAAAAAACAGTTCAGATCGCCAATCTTCAAAATTAAAACAGGGAGTTAGTTTTGACATATGTAACAAAGACCATGTGAATCAATTAGAAACAAAAGTAAGAAGAAGGGTAAGGAAGCAAAAACAATCCAGAAAAGACAAACCTAGTAGTGTTGTGAAATAAACTTCTAAAAGGGCTGATCTTGCTTCCTCACCAAAGTCAAAGGTTGAGACTCAGTTGAAAATAGGTAAACCTACTGAGTCCTCAACATCAAGGTCAGCTTCAAGAGACAATCACTTGTATTGTGATATGTGTGAAATGTCTAATCACAGTACAGATAAGTGTTATTTCAATCAATACTGCTCTATCTGTGACACGAAAAATCATTCCACCAAAAACTGCTATTTCAATAAATATTGTTCAGTCTGTGATATGACCAACCACAATACATCTGACTGTTTCTTCAAACAAAAAGGGTTGATAATTCCACAAAACAAACCCATCTCACCAATATCATCTGTGAAACCCAAAATCAGAAGTCATTTTCATAATAATCCATAAAGAACTTCTAATTCAGATAATGACTTGTGTAACAATAAAGAGTTGAAGAAAATTTAAAGAAACAAATTTCACAATATCAGGCAAACATTTGAACTTCATAAACCAAAAATGATGTTTGATAATTAAAAACGGGTGAGATTTCTTCAAAGAAATAGGGACCAAAGGTGTAATATTCTTCTGACTCTTCAGATGAAATTGATGAGATGAAACAAGCAAAATATCATCAGAGATCTCCCAGAACACCTTCCTCTAAGTCACAGTTTAGAGGAAAATATGAAGAAGTTATCATTATAGATAGGAACGGTAAACCCAAGACCATCATGGCTTGGGTTTCACATTCTAATTAGTTCATTTGTGCTTGCAAGGTCATTCATACAGGTCCAACAGCTTATGGTATGTGGAGAGTGGATGCTCCCGACAAATGACTGGAGATCATTCCCTCTTTCATGACTTCAAGCATATACAAGGAACTACTGTAGCATTCGGAGGAGATTCACAAGGTGGCAGAATCACTGGTGAAGGATCTGTGACTAATGGGATGCTGAGCTTTGACAGAGTGAACTACTATGAACAACTGAATTTCAATCTACTCAGCGTGTCTCAGATCTGTGACAAGAAATATTCAACTCACTTCACTGACACTCATTGCTATATTTCGAAACCAGGACTTCAAATTCCTGAAGAATGGGTTGTCTTGAAGACCCCGAGGAAAAATAACACATGTCTCAAAACCTCAATTCTACCATTCCAAAAGAAGAAACATGTCTTCTGTCAAAAGCATCTTTTGATGAGTCATAGCTTTGGCACAGACGTTTGGGACACACCAATTTCAAAAACATGAACAGACTGGTCAAGGGAAACCATGTCATTGGTTTACCCTGTAACAACCGACCTCTAGGTCATAATTCTAACCTTATCAACCTGCATTATTACCCAATTCAATTAATATTAATGTTATATCATTTCCGATATTACTATTAGCATCATTATTATTGTTGATTGTTGTTACCATTTTTGTTATTTTATGTGCCTTTTTGAGATGATTTATCTAGATCAAGCATTAGCTAGGGAAATCCTAGTGTCCCGGGAAAGTTAATTAGTCACCCACACTATAGTTAAATAACAGTTGAAACAATTAAGATGTGTGCATGAACTCAAATTTTCGGATTAATGCATGCATACACATGCAAAATACTTAACAACTAACTAAATAATACCACCTAAAATACTACACTACACTACAAAATAATACTACATAATATTTTTTTACCATTAAAAATTTAAAATAAAAATCCTACACTACATGCCAAGATCGGCCGCCCCCCATTCACCCACTCCCGTCTCTTCTACACCACCACCATTTCCACCACTACCATTACGTGCATCCCCTTTCAACCTCACTTCACACTTCTCTCAACTCTCTTCTCTCTTCTCTCGGATTCATTCTGCAAAAACACACACACACACTCATGGTTTTCTCTCTAATCCCAGCTTGTTTTTGAAGAACAACTACAACACAAGCATCGGCCAAGCTCAAATCGCAAGGAAGTGAAGGTTTGTGAGCTTGTGGTGCTTGGGTCTTGCAAGCTCGTGATTCTCCAGCCTTGATCGAGATTCTACAACCTTGTCCAAAGGTTTCCAGGCAATCCTTGTCTAGCTACACGCTCCAAACCGCGGGCTACACCTAGTGTAAGCTTCATGTCACCCGGTTTTGGTCATTTCATATGTTTGTCTTCATTTTTCACTCAAACTCTTACCATTCTTGTATCTAACAGAAACATGCTGCTACAAACTTTTTCATAAAGATCTTTTCACGTTCTTGAAGGTATCACACTTACTATATAAGTCATTCTATAGGTGTAACCCGATTTACACCTAGAAAACCCTCTTGTTGGGTGTATTTACACCATCCAACTTGCACAACTTGTAATCTTTCAAAGCTAAACATGTAACCTACTCAAAATGGGTTTTCTAACCTTCTAATAACCTGATTTCAAAGTTACAAAAGGTTTGGGTAATATATAAACACAAGTTATAATGTTTTGCACATGTGTAAAGGATGAAAATGGTGTAATCTTTAAGTTTTCATCTTGTACATAGGTTGTTTGTTGAATCTGTGTGTTAGACATGATATTTCTGTAGGTTTTGGATGATTTTGGGTGTATAATGAGATGTTAACTGCTGAAAATGTTAATGTCATAAACTTAAAAGCAATTTGGACATATTCGGGGACCCGAAAAGTGGTAAAACGACTTAAAAACAAAAAAATATGGATTTTAACCATCTTAAAAAGTATTCCAGGTTCTAAAAGGGTTAACAAAGTGTTTGGACCGGATATGTTGAATAAATGGTCAAAGAATGGGTAAATGGAATTTCTAGTTAAAAACGGGTCTTAACCGGGTAACGTTTGGAAGAAAATCTTGGAAATAAGAGAATAAACCAAAAATCTAGGGAAACCATGTAACTTCAGTAAAATAAGTGCATAATATTTTCAAAGATGATAAGAATTGGTAAAACAAGCTTTTAAACGGTCATTTACGGGTAAAAACGCGTTCTAACGGGTTAAACGTAAAATGTAGAATTTCACCTAAAAGGAACTTGAAATACATCTTTAACTGATTAAAAACTTATTAAAATTCATTAAAATAATATTTAATGGATCTAAGACTAAAAATATGAAAATCAACACTTAACCGTTAAAAACCATCGATTTTACCGTAACCGGAAACGAAAGACATAAAAATACATAACCCGAAACTAAATTCTGAAATTTTGGTATAAAATTACTTAAAATCAGTTACCTAACTTTTAGAAACTAATATTTGGCCATAAAAGTCATTAAATGCAAGAAATCAAACTTTGGGGTAGAAAGTGTAAATTTTGGAAACTTGGAGGACTAAACTGTAAATTTTGCTAAACTTCGATAAACCGGCCCCTTTGGACTAAGAATCACTTAAAAGACTCAAACTAACTTATATATGCGATTTAACATGGTAAATCATGTATTCTTTCCTAAGAAACCCTAACTTACTATAAAAGAAAACTTTTTATATAAAGACTTAGCAAATCAAAAGCTATTAAGACATTAACCTCATGACACACCTAGTGCATCTCCATAACCCTAGAATTAGTGGCTTAACACTTAGATCTTAATGGTAGGGTGCTAGACTTGAGACTTCTCCCGACACACGAAGAACCCTTTTGCTTGAAATTTAAAGGTGAGTTCTAGTGTTCCCTTTTTACTAATGTTTTTGGGATGAAACATGTTATACTTGAATTGAAACCTTTTTATGAGATATTGTATGATGCTTGAAGGTTGGGGTTAATCATAGAACCTGGCTTTGTTTGTATCACGATCATTAATTCTTGTGTGAACCGCTTGCTTTATATGGGTAGATCTACTTGCGGAATCCCCCACACACAATGCCTTTCGTGATGAAAGGGAAGGGTACCACACTGAGATCCTGCAGGGTCGTTTGTGGCATGTGACAAGTTTTTATAAGATACTAGGTGAACCATCCGGCAGGTATGGTCCACTGTTTTGAGGCTCAATTCTTCCTTCAGGATTAACCGGTAAAACATAACTTTTGAAGAGGCTAGCCGGGGCTGAGTGCATGGTTGATTGTGATCCCCCCACAACAGTGAATCTTGGTTCTTTTAAATCAAATGTGGATTCCATTGAGTCCTTTTGTTTTTAAACTTTAAGCACTTGAATTCACCAAATTTTTAGTTGACATAATTTCTTTTTGAGCATGTTTCAGGTAATCCATGAAGGGACTCTAGCTATTATTGAAGACCTTGACCTAGCACCGTGACCATGGCATTGGCTTGTCTGATTTTTAAAACAATTTGAACAATTTATAATTATTGTTGATGAATACATTTTGTCCTTATGTTGGATGTACAATTTCATTTGGGGCCTAGATATGTTTCTAGCCCTGGTAAACTTTAAACTTTTAATGCCATGTGATGTTCTCTCCTTTTGTGCTCTTATGATGGTTTGTTTCCGCTGCCATATGTATTGTTAGTCTGTGACGTCCCACCCTACCTGGGCCCGGGGTGTGGCATACTGTAACACCCGGTTATTTTTAAAAGACAAGATATAATGAATAAAAGAAAGAAAGGCAACTAAGTCCAAGTGGAGGGACTAAAAGTGTAAAAAGGACAAAAATCTTTGAAAGTTGGTGTAAAGGTGGGCATGGCCGCCCACCCTCATTTCACATCACCATCTTCTTCGTTTTCTTAGAGAGAGAGAGAGAGCAGGAGAAAACTCTCGGCTTGTAGAAGAAGAAGAAGAAGTGAACGAATTCAAGGTAAGAATTCGTGGTTTTTACATGTTTATGACGGGTTTTATCCCGGTTATGTGTTTATGTGCTTATGGATTGTGTTTGTGCTCGGGTGTGTGTGTTTTTGGATGTTGTTTCTAGGTGTTTTGAACTCTTTGCAAGCGGGTAAAAAGGAAGAACACCCAAGTTGCACCAGGTGAGTTTCTAGACCCCGGTTTCTACTTGTTTTTAAACTCTCTTGGGGCTGAAAATGTATTAAAAAGTTTTTACAAAGTTTATGTATGATTACCCGTATGTATTATCCATGTTAAATGCTGATTCTTGAATGCTTATAGGTTGTTCATGTTAGAATAGCCATGTTGAGTTTAGAACAAATGGGTTTGATGAATTGGGGTTGAAAACATATCAGGAACATGATATGCAGAAGGTTCATACGGCTGAAAAATGCCTTAGACAAAATTAAGTATAAACCCATGCGCCTGAACAGTAGCCCATGCGTCTGAAATTGCCTTAGAATTTTCTAAGTATAGCCTATGCGCCTAAAGTGGCCCATGCGCCTAAAGTGGCCCATGCGCCTAAGGTGGCTCATGCGCCCAAGTGGCCCATGCGCCTAAGTGTTTCCATGCGCCTGAATTGTCATGCGCCTAAGAGTAAAAATGGTTAAGTGTTGGCTAATGCGCTTATATAGTGATGAAACGCCCAAATAGGGCTCATGCGCCTAAATAGGGCCCATGCGCCTAAACCCTTAGAATTTATTACAGAATGTTTTGGGAGTCTGTGTCCTTAGGGTTTTGACCAAGGTTGAGTAGGATTTATTAATGATGGGTTCATGAATGATAATGATTGATTATGATTGTCTTATGGTTGTTCTTTATTATTATTATTGCTATTATAATTATTACTTATAGAATTTGACTTTACGTGGTATGTTTTTTATCGTAACGTAAAGTATATTGTAATAATAAAGAGAAAGAGCAATAAAGAAAGAAGAGGAACATTAATAAAATGTTAAAAAGTCTTGCAAGCTTATAGGAGGTACACGACCGTGTTGTCGTTAGCTCAACTATGTTGCGGGTTAGCTACCCTTTTATGCACACAGGGCCAGTCTTGGAGATTGGCAGGACCCTTGTAGCGTACCCTGGGTGATTGGGTCGGCCTTGTATACTATACACAGCACCCTTTCGAGGGATACAGTTCACCCTTTTGAGGGATATAGTTTACCCTTTCGAGGGATATAGATGGCCCATCACCCGTTTTCCATCGCGCATATAGTTGGGGTATTGCTCATTGGTCCATACAGACAGTGAAAGATAAAGAATAAAGAAAACAGAATAAACAAGGCATTTAGTAAAGAGATCGAACAGTAATTGTTCATATAGTTAATGCGTGCTCGCATATACAGTAAAGAATTGTATTTTAAAAGAAAAGAGTATATTTATATACAGCATACAGAAAGTATTTTATTACTTATAAAACTAGAACTCACTCAGCAACGCTGACTTTTATGCATTTTCAGTTGGCAGGTAAATATTGCTGAGGATGGCACGAGGGTGAAGCTACTCGGTAGGGAAAGACTGACATCCATTCATGACTATTATTTCTGTTGTTTTGTAATGCAATTAAACAGTTATTTTGTATTCGACCAAAAAATAGTGTATTGCTTAACAACAGGGTTTAATGAAATGAAATGAATGGTTTTTGTTAAAATGATTCCGCTGCTTAAGTTTTTAAATTTATAATGTATTTAATGCTATGAATGACCAACTGTGAGGTCTCCGGGAACGGGGCCTTACACATACCCCAAAAGGAATTTCACTTTAGTGATCACTATTCTGCGTGTCTCAAAGGGAAACAACATAAGTCTTCCCACAAGCCAAAGCTGGTGAACACAAACAATTCTCCATTGAAGCTACTTCATATGGATCTTTTTGGCCCAACTCATGTTATGAGTATTGGAAAGAAACAGTATTGTTTGGTGATCATTGATGACTTTTCAAGATATACATGGGTTTTCTTTTTACTTCATAAAAACGAAGCGTCCCAAATAATAAAAGATTTTATCACAAAAATTGAAAATCAACTTGATCATAAGGTCAAAACAATCAAAAGTGATAATGGGACAGAATTTAAGAATGAAGATATGAGTTCATTTTGTACAACCAAAGGCATTGCTCATCAATTTAGTGCAGCTAGAACTCCTCAACAAAATGGGGTAGCTGAAAGGAGGAATAGAACACTGATTGAAGCAGCAAGAATAATGCTAGCCGATGCTAAACTGCCAATAACCTTTTGGGCAGAAGCAGTTAACACATCGTGCTTTGTACAAAATAGAACCCTAATTGTAAAAGAAAGCAACAATACTCCATATGAACTACTTTTTCACAAAAAAACCATTTATTGGACTTTTCAAGTCATTTGGTAGTCCCGTCTCAATATTAAACACCCAAGACTATTTGGGAAAATTTTCATCTAAGTCTGATGAAAGATTCTTTGTAGGTTATTCTTCTGTTTCAAAGGCTTACAGAGTGTTTAATCCTAGATTAAACATTATTGATGAATCAACAAATGTTCAATTCAAGGAACAATCATTTCCCAAATCCACAAATGGTCCCGACTGGTTGTTTGATATTGACTTATTTACAAAATCTTTTGATCAATTCCACTTGTCGGATGCATGAAACATACATTCAGCTGAACCCTCTTCAGGTGTAGAAAGAAGGGATGACTTTCCAATGATTCCTCCTACCCTAGTGAGCAACTGAATGAAGATGTTCCACTACAAGCTGATCATGTCAGACAATCATCTCAAGATCAAAGTGTTTCAACTGAAGCTGGTCCCAGCTTGTTACCATCACCTTCAAAAGACCCATCCACTGAAGTCAGAAATCAAAATCAAGCTATACCTCCAGTTGAAAAAGACAGAACCTCAAATGATGGAAGCAATCAAAGTACTGCTAATGCTGAAGCAGTCACTAAAACATATTCTGATTATCTTCATAACTCCCCAACAGTACAAGATGAAGGTGCCTCTTACCAGTATGATTTGAATGTCTCCAATCTTGATGTAACCATTGCTGGTGACTCAATTCCAACTACCAGAATACACAAGAATCATCCAGTAGAAAGCATTATTGGTGAACTTAATGAACGGGTGACAAGAAGCAAGTCCAGTATTGCAAACATCTGTTTGTTTTCATGCTTTCTGTGTCAAAGAGTACCCAAGAATATCAAAGAGGCTCTTCAAGACAACAGTTGGATTAAAGCAATGCAAGAAGAATTGCTACAGTTCAAGAAGCAAGAAGTATGGCAACTAGTAGATCTTCCCAAAGGACAATATCCTATCAGTACCAGATGGCTGTACAGAAACAAAACTGATGATAGAGAGATTGTCATCAGAAATAAAGCAAGACTAGTGGCAAAAGGATATACACAAGAAGAAGGAATTGATTATGACGAAGTATTTGCATCTGTTGCCAGATTAGAAGCAATAAGAATCTTTCTTGCATATTCAGCATCCATGAAGTTTATTGTTTATCAAATGAATGTGAAGTGTGCTTTTCTTTATGGAAAGATTGCTGAAGAAGTCTATGTGAGTCAACCACCCGGCTTTGAAGATACTGATTTCCCTCATAGAGTGTACAAACTTGACAAAGCCTTGTAAGGTCTTCACCAAGCTTCAAGAAAGTGGTATGAGACTCTATCTTCTTTCATTCTTGAACATGGATACGAAAGAGGAAAAATTGTTCAGACTCTCTTTAGAAAGAGAAGAGGAAGAGACATGCTGCTGGTCCAGGTCTACGTGGATGATATCATCTTTGGCACAACAAACAAGCAACTCTGTAAAGATTTTGAAGACCTTATGCATTCAAAATTTCAAATGAGTGCAATGGGGGAACTCATATTCATTTTAGGAGTGCAAGTCCAACAGACAACAGATGGAATTTTCATCAATCAATCAAAATATGTGGAAACAATGTTGAAGAAATTCCACCTTGCTGACTGTCAGTCTATCAGAACCCCTGTTGATACTAAAGTGAAGATAGGTCCAGATCCAGAAGGCAAATCAGTGGTCAGACTCACTATTGATCCATGATTGGTTCACTTACGTATCTAACAGCTAGTAGGCCTGACATTATGTTTGGTGTTTGTGTGTGTGCCAGATATCAAGCTGATCCTAAGGAATCTCATGTGAATGTTGTCAAGAGGATTTTCAGATATCTTAAGGGCAAACCTGCTCTTGGATTATGGTATCCAAAAGAAGGAGACTTCAATCTCTATTCCTACACTGACTGTGATTATGGGGGATGCAACTTTATAGGAAGTCCACTTCTGGCATTTGTCAATTACTTGGTCCCAGACTAGTCTCTTGGCAGTGCAAGAAGCAGACAAATGTATCTGTTTCAACAGCAGAAACTGAGTACATTGCAGCATCAGCTTGTTGCTCTCAAGTTCTCTGGATTCAAAACCATATGCTTGATTATGGTTTTAACTTCTTGCACACTCCAATTCACATTGACAACATAGCAGTTGTTTTTATCACAAATAACCCAGTTCAGCACTCAAAACAAAACATATTAAATTTAGATATCATTTTTTGAGAGATTGTGCTAAAAAAGGGTTAATCAAATTGATTCAAGTTCCAACTGAAAATCAATTAGCTGATTTATTCACCAAGGCATTTGAACCTAGTAGGTTTGAATAGCTAGTTCAATAAATTGGCATGATTAACCATGAATAAAATCAAAAACATCAAAAACAATTTTAAAATTTAGAAAATCACAAAAAGAAATCAAATTTGATGAAGAAAATAATGAATACTAAGGGAAATGATATAATTACAGTTGTTATATCATTCATTGTGCTTAATTCAAAATTTGAAAGATTGACATGACTTACCTGATATGTGAGTAGGCTCAACTTGGAAAAGAAGATACATGCTGTGATGAATTAAAATCTTATTCAATTACGAAACACTCATCTCAGAGTACAGGTAAGCATTGGCTTATTCAAGTGTTTGTGTGTAGTAACCTAGACACATCAGGTAATGATATTCTATTAATCTCTTTCACATACATCAGTTTCTTCCCTGTTTTACTGAGCAAAGACCTGAAGAAACAAGCACATAGTGCTGATGTAATGATCCAAAAGATTCCCAATGAGGAACACATCCAAATTGGATGAATCAACAAAAGAATACATTCCTTGTGAATGAACAAAAAGAATCCCATTATGGATCAACCTTCCAAAGTGAAGTGAAAAAGAATCCTAATGAGGATCATATCATGAAAAGGATTAAAGTAAAAGAATCCCAATGAGGATCAGTGAAAATGAGATCTCATACCTTAAATGACCTGGTCAAGAAAGTTGAGAAAAAGTTCTACCATGCATTACATGAGAATGGTTGATCATACCATGCTTTTGTGTGAGAGGTACATGTTGAATAATCAAAACAACCAAAACATGATAAATATCACATGCATTAAAATATTAACCAGGTATGAGTTTAAGAGGACAAACATACCTTCAATCAATAAGTTTAAAAACATGTCTATTTTACTAACAATAAGAGTGCACATGTGTAATGAAAGATTGATATGATCCCAACAAAATGTATACTTCCTGTTCATGTTTAAATCAGAAAACAAAAACATCAAAAATATTTCATGTTCAAAAGTTTTAAATCTTTAAAGTTTCTATCTAATTATGGATATAAACTTTAGGGGGAGTAATTTAAAATTTTGATTTGATCAGTTTGTATAAATATTTACTCTTTTAAAACCTTTAATACAAATTAGAAGGGAACAAACTGTGTTGGTGCAGAAGTTATACTATAGTATCTTAGCTTATGCAGATTCATGGAAGCATAAGAAGTCCAAGATCAATGAGACAATGGGAAACTTCTATCACTTCTGATATACAAGTCAATCCAAGCAAGAATTGACAACCCCATCAACAGTCAAAAACTTCATAAGTCACAAGTCAATCAAAGAAAATTCTTCATAACAAAAAAGAAAAGTCAAAAAACAGAAATAATATGTCTTCAGAAACATTAAGTTTAATTCAAGTTCAAAATTTAATGCGGGTAAGTGCATTGGTTAATGCAGGTGAAGGTAACCCATGCATATAACCAATGCGGGTAACTGTTTATGTCATTTAAAACAAAGTGAAACTAATGCGGATAAGGACTTTACTCTACCGCATTTGTTTCAAACAAGTATACATAAAAATTTTGAAGTGTTAAAAACCTATGCTGACAAAAGTGTCCAACCGCATTTGTTTATATGGTAAAATTTTGTACAGCCACATTTATTATTACTCATCCGCATTTCATGAATGTGTGACATCAACACTTTTTATGGGTATCAAAAATGAAAAAACAAGTGCTTAATCTCTTCTGTCATGATGATGAAAGTCAAGAAATGCGGACAACTTTTTATTCAGCCGCATTTGTTGAAGTAAATGTGGATAAAGGAATTTTACTTTACCACATTTGTTACAGTGAACAAATGCGAACTAACTTTGTTCAGCCGCATTTGTAACAGTGAACAAATGCTTAACAAACTTTATTTAACCGCATTTGTTACAGTGAACAAATACTGATTAACTTTGTTCAACCGCATTTGCTACAGTGAACAAATGCTCTCAAGTTTTTCACTTCTTCATTAGTAACAATACACAAATGCTGATGAACAAAACTCTTCCGCATTTGCTACAGTGAATTTAAAAATTGACCGCATTTGTTCTGAAACTTGTAACAATTTGTAAAAGACATTAGTTGACTATTTAAAGCCATTTCAAAATGTCATTTAATACTTTTCAAATTTGAGAGATTTTAAAGTGCGACAAGCGAAACTCACTGTTCTTCATCAATCATCATCACCATCAACAAACCTGTGTTCTACAATTCATCTCCTCTGATTAGTCCTCAGTTTCGATTCACTACAATAGTAGTATCGAACAAAAGGTGAAAATCTTTGAATTTTGTGACCTAAAATGTCGAACTTTTTAACCAATGATGAACTTTGAACCCTAGGTCAAGAAAGGAAACTCAAAATCAGACTTGAATTAAGAAATGATGATCATTTTTTACTACAATGAACATGTTAACTAATATGAATAACAACCAAGAAGTGAATTTCAAAGTCGTGTTCATCGTATGAACAGAGCATAACAAAAGATGAAAATGTTGAAATCAAAATCTTGAATCTAAGAGTTGAAAAGAGGTTAAAAACAACAAATATGATCTCTCCAAACATAAAAAGCAGAATTATAGTGATTATTCATGATAACATAAGCTTAGGAATGATTCCTATGGAATAGTACCTTTAAACAGTCAATTTGACCATCAAGAGTCAAACTGAACAAGTTTACTTGATGCATGCTTTACAATCTGAAAAAGTCAATTTAACATAAGCTTAGGAATGATTCATATGCCTCTAATACAGGGTACATGGCAAATCTCACCTGGAGCAAACTCCATAACGTCAGCGGTTATGTTGACCCTGATGTACCCGAGGCAGAAGGTCTCAGAGACATGATCAGATTTATATCCACTACTAGAGTTGCTCATGCAATTACAGTTAGACCAGTCATTTATGAAAGAATCATAAGGTTTTTTGGAGCACTGCTGAGGTGACAGAGATAGATGGTGTAAGGACTCTGTCTGGAAGAATCTCTGATTATCACACATTGGCCATCACTGACAAACTGTGAGACAGTGTCTGCAGTTTGGTGATGATGCCAACACTCCCTTAGAGCTTGAAGATGATGCAATCACTACCTTCTTTACCAACAGTTGATATGAGGTGAGACTGTTAGATGAATCTTTTATCCACTACATATACACCAGACACTTTAGAGAGAAAACCAATAGTTGGGAGAAGAAGACATGCACTTCTTCTTAAATTGTATTAAGATTCTGAAAATGGCATATGATAGAATCAGTGCCAAGAGAGAACAGAGGAAGAAGAAGAAGACTCCTCTGCAGCTAGGAAATATTATGAAGTTAGAGGTAGATGTGGATGGTACCTCTTGATTCATAGGGATGGACTGTCAACTGTGTCCATCTAGGAGCCTATCTCACTGAGGAAGTTACCCATTGAAGCCATCTACACTATGAGCCAGATGAAGATTCACGTGCTTAGTAGAGAAAAGATGTCTGAAGCCACTGACTTTGTCAATATGATAAAGGCAATCCTAGATCCATCACTCACAGAACCACTGGTCTCCTCTCCTACTGCACAAGACCCAACAGAATCCACTCAACCTCATCCACCATCAAACCCTTGAAGTACCTAGGCTGTATAATCCTTAGGGGGAGTATTGTTAGATCCTGAAAGGATCATACATGCCAATTCAAATGGTAGGTTGATGGTTGTTCTGCTGGAAATCCCAGAAGTCCCAGAACCAATGCGGGTGAAGAATATGCATGAAGAATCAGAAGATAAGTGTCGGCTAACCGCATTTGTATATGCGGATGACATAGAACAAATGCTAACAAGTGTTTGTTCTTCTGCATTAAAAAATGCGGATAGCCAAACACAAATGTTGACAAGTACTTTGTACATCCGCATTTACTAATACGGAGGCTTAGCAACAAATGCGCCAAGTGTTTGCTCATCCGCATTTGTTAATGCTGATGACCAAACACCAATGCTGAAGAAGAGAAAGAAATGTTGATGAAGATCTACACATCCGCATTAGTTAATGTGGATGAACAAAGAAAATGCTGATGAAGACTTTTGTATTTAGACTAGTTCTCTGATGTATAGGTCAGGGGTAGTTTAGTCTTTTTGTTAAAGGCAACTTGTCAGCCTATAAATAGAATAGAAAACCTCGTATGTGAGGTGACTGTTGATAGACATCATAGACAAATAGAATATTTTGTTTAGTCTTATGTTCTCAAGGTGTATTGTTACTATTTAATGCTCAAACCCTAGCATTCATTGTAACCGATCACCTTCATTAATACACAGAGCATTTATGAGTATTTCTTGCATTCAATATTCATTGGTTGTTTGATTCCGCCATACAATCATTGACTCAATTATCATATTCAGTCCTTATGAGAATATCAATCTCACACCCAGTCGGACTCCCATATCCTGGAGTCTTGACACTTAATGAAGCCTTTCATTCTTTTGGCACCAAGTATCAAAGTCTTAAGGAGTGATCAGTGGAGACTTTGTCATGGTTCCGGTTTTCATATCAGCCTTTGTGAAAGCCGCGATTTGAGATGTTAAGTGTTTTCTGAGACGGAGGGATTTAAGACGGTGAGATCTTACAATCAAGAGCATAGAATGCTCTGATACCAATTGAAGGATCATTTAAGGGATGGCCAATACAATCAGTCTCACAATAAGGAGAGAGTTTAGAACACTTAACAAATCAAATAGGGAACCGGGACAATATTTATGATACTAAGCACACAAGCCAACAATGAGACAGAAACTTAAGAACAACAACTGAGTATGGTTTTCAAAGATAAAGTATATTGCTTCTCAAGTTCTTTTACAAGTGTTACTAAGCAAAATTAAAAGATACAAGGACCTGAGATACTTTATACTACATTCCTACAACTGGCCATACTTTGAAAGCCAGCAGGAAAAACTAATCTAGACAACAAGATCAACTTAAAGTCAAAATGCAGATTGCCTTTTGACTAGTGACTCTGACATGGCATAGCTCACATCCTAATATATTATAAAAAAGATAAAAGTACATAAAGTAGAAAGTTACATACTCAAGACCTCAATGTACAGTTTTAAAAGCATGGACCTTTTCACAAACTTGTATAAGTTGGTGAGTCTTTAGAGTTGCAGCAGAAAGTAGGTCAGCTTTATGCAAAAGTACATCAGGGAAAGCATGTTCTCCTTTGTCTTCGAAAGAAATTTGTCTTCACTTCATTGGCTTTGGAAGACTTTGTCTTTGAAGCTTCGGAATACTTCATCTTTGGTTGTGGAAGATTTGGTCCTGGCTTCGGAAGATTTTACACATAGAATATTTTATGTGCAGAGTGTAAAATTTCAAAAGCATCTTCTACTATGTACCAAGTGTATGCATGAAGGAAGCACTTAGGTTGTTTTGGATGCATCAGCCTTTCTATAAACCTTACAAGAAATATTCATGAGCCCTTCAATGTAGAAATTGCCATTAGTAAGTCACCCGTATATCAAAAGTGATAGATGATTGTGAGATAGAGTAGGATGGCCATTGATTCTCTGCTAGACTGTTTGTGATGACCTTAGCTTAATTTGATATAGTCCTAATGTTGGATTGGTTAGCCGGCAATGAGGCCAATATAGTGTGTCGCTAGAAGATGATTCGAGTGCCCACACCCAATGAGAGTTCTGTTATGATTTATGGGGATAGAGTTCGTATGATCTCGAAGGTTTCATTCGACCAAGCATCTCTACGTGGGGTGCACTAGTCTTGTTCGTAAAGAAGAGAACATGTGGATGTGCATCGACTACCGCGAGTTGAATAAGTTGACGGTGAAGAATCGGTACCTTTAAGATTTGTTTGATCAGCTTCAAGGTGCCAGCTGGTTTTCGAAGATAGAATTTAGATATGGTTACCATCAGCTGAAGGTGAAATAGCAGACATCCCTAAGACAGCTTTTCACACGCGTTATGGACATTACGAGTTTCTCGTGATGTCTTTCTGCTTAACTAACGCGCCAGCTGCTTTTATGGATCTTATGAATCAGGTATGTCAACCAATGTTGGACAGATCCATGATCGTATTTTCATTGATGATGTTTTGATCTACTCAAGGAGTGAAGAGGAGCATGCTCGTCACCTCAAAGAGGTACTAAAGACACTTAGAAACAAGAAGTCGTATGTGAAGTTCTCTAAATGTGCATTTTGGCTGCGAGAGGTCCAATTTCTTGGCCATGTGATTAATCCCGAAGGAAACGTGTTGGACCCTGTGGTGGACCCTTTGAAATTAGAAGCACTAATACAATGGAAATCTCCAAAGATGTCATCCGAGATTCGTAGTTTCTTTGGTTTGGCAGGTTATTACAGGAGATTTAACTAAGATTTCTGTAAGATAACTTCTCCATTGACCAAGTTAACTCGTAAAGATGTGAAGTTAAAATGGAGTTCAGATCAGGACAATTTCTTCAAAGAGTTGAAGACAAGGTTAACTCAAGCTCCTCTCTTGATGTTACCCAAAGGGAATGACGACTTTAGTGGTGTATTCGGACCCTTCGTGTGCAGGTTTAGGTTGTGTGTTGATGCAACGAGGAAGATTCATAGCTTATGCATCCTGATAGTTGAAGACCCACAAAATCAATTATCCTACTCATGATTTTGAACTGGCAGCTATGGTCTTTGCAATGAAGATTTGGAGGCATTACTTATATGGAACCAAATGTATCATTTTCACAGATCACAAGAGCCTAAGGTATTTCTTTGAGAAAAAGAATCTAAACATGTGGCCGAGAAAATGGTTGGAGTTGATCAAAGACTATGACTATAAGATTCATTATCATACGGGCAAAGCGTATGTGGTAGCTGACGGCCTTAGTAGAAAGGAACGACCTGAACCAATTCGGGTAAAGGCATATCAGCTGATTGCGATGCCTGATGTCATAGGTCAGATCAGAGAGTTTCAAGATGTGGCGTTGAAGGACGCTATAATCAACTCTGAGTAAATCAAGAGATAGATCTTAAATTTAGGAAAGAACACTCATGGTGTTAGAACTCAATCTGGCCAGATGTCTATCACTTGCTATGGAGATCTGAGGGGGAAGATTTTGGATGAAGCTCACAAAGTTCGGTATTCCATTCATCCTAGTGCTACAAAGATGGATCACGACCTGAGGAAGGATTATCGGTGGTCAGCTATGAAGCGTGATGTGGCGGAATATGTGAGTAAGTGCCTAACTTGCTTACAAGTGAAGGTAGAATACTAGAAGCCATATGGGAAGATTTAATCCTTGAATTATTGAGTGGAAGTGAGTGTAAGGTTTAAAGAAAGGCTGATGCACCCAAAACAACCCAAGTGCTTCTTGCATGCATGCACTTGGCATTTAGTAGAAAAGTTGCTTCAGAAGTTTCATACCCTACACAAGAAAATAGTCTAAGAATGAAATCTTTCGAAGCCAAGACCAATATCTTCTGAAGCCAAAAGTGAAGTCTTCTGAAGCATCAAAGACAAAGTCTTCCGAAGCCAATAAAATGAAGACAGATTTCTTCCAAAGACTTTGAATAACATGCTTTCTTTGATGTACTTTTGCATAAATCTGAACCACTTTCCGCTGCAACTCTAAAGAATCACCAACTTATATGAGTTGGTGAAAGGTCCATGCTTTTTGCAACTGTACATTAAGGTCTTGAGTCTGTAACTTTCTACTTTATGTACTTTTCTCCTTTTGTAATATATTAAGATGTCAGCTATGGCATGTCATAGTCACTAGTCAAAAGGGAAATCTGCCTTTTGACTTAACATTGATCATGTTGTCTAGATTAGTGTTTCCAGCTAGCTTTCAAAGTATGGCCGGCTGTAGGATGTCGTATAAAGTATCGCATGTCCTTTCTATCTTTCTTTATGCTTTGTAACACTTGTGAAAAAGAACTTGAGAGCAATATACAGTATTCTTGAAAACCATATACATTGTTGTTTGTTCTAAAGTTTCTGTCTCTTATTTTGCTTGTGTTCTAAGTATCACAATATAAGTCTTGGTTCCCTATTTAATCTGTTAAGTGTTTTAACACTCTCCTCATGGTGTGATTGATTGTATTGACCAACCCTTAATCGGTCCTGCGATGGGAACACATTAAAATAGACTTTATCATAAAGTAGCCCCGTACGACGAGAGGATGTAATACCATTTGGTGATCATGGACCGCTTGACGAAAAGTGCCCACATTTTTCCAATTCGAGAAACGTACCCAATGGAATGGTTGAGGGATCTGTTCTTCAAGGAGATTGTAAGTCATCATGGTATACCTGTACCCATTGTTTCTAATAGAGACACTCGATTTACATCCAAGTTTTGAAAGAAATTTCACAATGCGATGGGAACGACGTTACTCATCAGTATAGCTTGCCACCCTCAGACGGATGGTCAATTAGAAAGAACGATAAAGATGCTAGAGGATATGCTCAGAGCATGTGTTATAGATTTTAGAGGAAGTTGGGATGAACACTTACCGTTAGTAGAGTTTTCATATAATAACATTTATCATGCCAGTATTGGTATGCCTCCTGAAATGTTGTACGATAGAAAGTGTAGAACGCCCGAATGTTAGGAAGACATTGGGCAGAAGAAACTGGGAGATAGGGTGATGTTGAAGGTATCTCCATAGAAAGGGATCAACAGATCCTGGAAACAAGAAAAGTTGAGTCCAAGGTACATAGGGTCGTTCCCTATCGTCATAAGGATAGGAGAGGTGGCCTACCAATTAGGCCTACCCGATTAGCTAAGTGGAATACATCCAACATTCCATATGTCTCATTTGATAAAGTGTTTAGCTGATGATAATGTGGTCGTGCCACTTGAAGATATCGAGGTGGATAAATGGTTGAATTACGTGGAACAGCAGGTGGCCATTCTCAATAGAAAAGTAAGGCGTTTAGGGTATAAAGTGGTTCCACTTGTACGCGTATAGTGGAGGCATAGAAAAGGATCTGAGTCTGCATGGTAGAGTGAGGAGGAGATAAGGCAGCATTATCTGTAGTTATTCGAGGACTGACAGGTTTTAAGGACGAAACCTAAAATGCTTGTTTATGCTTGTGATGATGTTGCTTATGGTGTTCAGCATGTTAGAACAGCCTTAGACATGATAAGTTCAGTTTAGACGGGAAATTCGTAAGTTCTCGCGTGTAATAGATATTTTAGACTGCCATGGATTTCATATCTTATTAAGTTGTCACACGATCTGTATGTTTTCACCCGACTGATGTGACTTGATGTGCAGGGTTTGACTGTTGTAAGGTTCTCAAGCGAAAAGAGGTTCTCGTGCGAGATTATGTAATTGCATGGGTTAAGTTCTTGCCTGACCTGCTATGATATGTGTTATGTTATCTTACGTTTTAACCGTCTTCCAAATGATTAAAAGTTTACGATATGCCTTTACTTGGTATGCTATATAAGTAAAGTATTATGTAATGAAAGTGAAGGATGATGATAGGAACGAAACATGGAACGTAATGAATGAATGAAAGTCTAGCAAGAAAACTAAATGGAGGTTCACAACCATGTTGTTGTTAACTCAACTGAAGTGCGGCTTAGCTAGCCCATGAGGATGCGTTTTAGGGTCTAATCCTTGAGATTGATCGAACGATACGACATCCTTGTCACTTTACCCCGGTACTGTAGTCAGCTTCATGCATAATGTATGGGTGTTTGTTTATAAGCCTCGACATAGTATCAGCTTCGTGCACAATGTTGGAGTCTAGCACAAGGCATCGATCCATAGAGTGAAAGATAATGATGAATGAACGAAAGGAATGAAAAATGATGGAAGATAATGAATGAATATGATCAAGGTGCATGTATTTATGTATGCTCACGTTTAAAAAGGACATGTTTTATCTAACGTAAAGTATTTTACTTATAAAACTAGAACTCACTCAGCATCACTGACTTACATAATAGTTGGCAGGTAATTGATGATGTTGAGGAGGTGCGGGCATGGATTTGGAAGCTACTAGGAAAGTTCAAGTCTTCCATACACATTTTTGGAAAGGACATTCATATTTATATTGTTTTTGAAAGGTAAAGGAAACAACTTGATATTTGATACAATTATAATATGAATGAAAGTATGTTTTCCGGTGAAAATGTTAAGATTATTAATGTCTTATTATGAACAACCAACAGTGAGGCTTCCTGAGATCGGGGCCTTACAATGCCCCACTCTAAAACTTAAAGCAAAGATCCTACTATCTGACATCATGGAAGATATACAGTTCATAATTGAGAAGTTTGGACCAACCACAAATTACCTACTTTATGACAATACTCTCAACAAGACACAGGTGATTTGGTTCCAACAAAAGCGAAGATTAGGCCTTTTTGGAAAATCAACCGAACATGAAATTATTTTCAGGAGACTGAAAGCTAACATAAGAGATGTGGTCATATGTTATGATAGAACTGACTATAATAACAAGATCATAGTCAAGAAAATTTAATTAAACTTATGTAACTTTAAAATTTATAATGTAAAGTCTGAATATCATCTTAAATCATTTAAAGTGTTTAAGAAATAGTGGAGAGATCTAGAACTCACCTAGATTGCAGGTGCCTTTAGTCAATATCAAGGTAAAATTTAAAAGTCTACCATCAACATCATTATTTTACCAAGGGTGTTTCTTCATATCATGAGACCATCATCACTTCACAAACAATTATAACATCATCATGTAATTACTAGCACCATCAATGATTAAACATCAACATCAAAGCCATTATCATCCTATGAACAACATGCTGTAGAATAACCAATGTAGCCCTAGGATCCTTGTGAATACCCGACATCATGGGATTTCATCATCATCCTTACGAAATATATCATCACATACATCGTCATCATTATAAATCCATTACTATATTTATTCAAAAAGCAATTGTTTACCTTACAAACAACATCATTATCCAAGGACCATCATTTGAGCATCATCATCATCCATCATGGAGTACTCATAATTAGCACATAAGTTTCATCATTATCCCATCACCTTTCTCAATGTACATCCCCCATCACCGTCGTTTAAACATCAATGGCATATTCAAACATCATCATCACCATCTTACAAGAATCACACCATAAGCAACCGTAGCATCATCATGGAACATTACCTAACTACACAGGAATAACATGGCACCTGTTAGCTTATAAAGGACTACAGGTCTTCAAGACCCGCAATCCCATATTAGCTCTAGCATGAAAACCAACCTCCTTACATGTGCATCATATAGAACCTATAAGAACAGTAGTTTAAGAACATACTTCCAAGCGTTGTAAGTTTTAGATACTTCACAACCCAAAAACAATATAACACTTTAAAACTAGACCGGTAGAACAAAGTCACAGTCCAAAATAGTTGTTTAAAACAAGACTGGTAGAACGGAACTCACCACAACCAGTAGCTAAACAATCTCACAATCCATCCAATCTCAAAATACACCTTCTTTAACACATGTAGTTAATTTCCGGGTATTACAGTGTTAATCATAAAAGGTACTCGTTAGATAAAATTAGCTTAGATTCCACTTCCTATGTTAAGTTGTATACCTCGGTTAAAGGCCAACTAACATAACGTATGGGCACATTTATCCTAAATATAAATGAAAGTAACCTCGTTTCCCTATGGTTATCTTACCCGCATTTACACGGGCATTATAACCCTTTATCTTACATCGGGGGTTTGTCCTGGTTGTTATGGGTGTTTACCATAAAACTATACTCTAGCCACGTATTATGTTCCCTATGGGTATCCAACCTACATAACTGTCTGGTTCCCGACCCGACTTTTCCCTTATCCTAAGAGAGAGAGAGAGAAACTACCTTAACGTCTAACGTCTACCGGTTACTATGGGTGTTTACCACTCCTCATTAAAAGTATTGTTACCATGAGATAACTGACTATATCCCTCTAGAAAGTTAAAGAGAGAGAGGTAGAATGGTGTGGAGGTGAGGGAGGCCAAGGCCCCCTAATATAGGCTGATTCTGGCTCAAATGCGCCCCACATTGTCTTGAGGATTCACCCCAAATTTTTCTAGGTTGATATGTCATCGCTATGTCTTAAGAAATGACATTTCTGGAACAGCCTTTCCGATCCACCTAACATCAGCCGACGACAGCCAACTTCTTTCAATCTTGTTTTCGCAATTCCTGCTTCGTTATCACTAGGATTTGAGTGTCGTTTTCACCTATGTTCCACTTTTTCAATCCTCTATCGTTTCTAAGTTTTTTCACACTCAAAATATCTTTAATGATGGAACGCTATATTTCTCATAAAAGGGGTCTTGTCATCGTATGCGTTCGATTCAAGTATTTCTCGTTCTACTTAAGTTGTTTACTTGGATTTTTACATTCTCCCCTCCTTTAAAGAATTTCATCCTTGAAATTTGGGAGTTATGTAAATAACTAAAGGTACTTGGCTCTAATCTAACTAGACAATTCTCAAGTCTTTTCAAGACCTCTTTGTCCTTCCCAGCCTACGCCTAAGTATTAGTATGTTATCTTCTTCTTTTGTTAAAAATTTTTCCTTCCCCACATGTTTTTTTTCTTGATGTCCTCATCCTTTAATGCATTTTCTTAAGCTTCAACAATCTTATCCTTCTAGTCGACCTTCACATCGATTTGCAAAGCCTTAACCCTAAGTGGTTTTATTCTTTCCTTCTGACTTAGGGCGTCTACTACTACATTCACCTTTTCAAGATATTACTTAATTTCATAATCATAATCATTGATCAGCTCCATCCATCTTTGGTGCCTCATGTTCAAATACTTTTGATAAAACATGTGTTGGAGTCTCTTTTGGTCAGAATATACCACAAACTTGGTACCATATAGATCGTATTGACATATCTTTAGTGCAAGCACTATGGTGCCTAATTCTAAATCATGTGTTGTATAATTCGTCTATGTACATTTAGTTTTCATGATGTGTAAGGAATAACCTTGTCTTGTTGCACTAACACAAAACCGAGACCATTATGTGAAGCATCATAATATACCATGAAATTTGTATTCCCTTCTAGTGAAAGGATTGGAGCACTAAAATGTTTCTATTTTAGGAAATTGAAGGCTTCTTCTTGCCATGGTCCCTATTTGATCAACTCAACTTTCTTAAAGGTGTAGCAATTTTGGAGAAATGTCTGATAAATCTTCGATTGTATCCGCCTAGACCCAAGAAGCTTCTAACTTTAATAGGATTTGTTGGAGATTCCTACTTTGTTATAGCTTCTATTATAGATGGATCAATTTGTAATCGAGCTTCATTTATTACGTGACCAAGAAATTGAACTACCCTTTTCTAGAATTCACACTTAGAGAACTTTGCATAAAGTTTCTCCTATGTGAGGGTTGCCAAAACTTTTACCAAGTGGTCAGCATGATCATCGTGGTTCTTAGAATAGATCAGAATGTCATCGGTAAAGACAATGACAAACTTATGTAGGTATGGTCTGCAGACTATATTCATGAGGTCAGTGAATGTTACAAGGACGCCAATAATGAGTCCTAAATGATGTCTTACGATCGTCTTCTTCTAGAACCCTTAGTTAATTATATCTAGACCAAATCAATCATGGAGATTAGCTGGATCCTTGCAGCTAATCAAACAAGTCATCTATTCTTGGTAAAGGATACTTGTTATTCATTGTCAACTTTTTTAACTCGTAGTAGTTATTACACATCCACATTGAACCGTCCTTCTTGACATATAAAACTAGCGGACCCCATGGAGACATACTTGGACTAATAAAGCCTAAGTCAAGCTGCTCTTGAATCTGTTTCATTTATTCTTGTAATTCAAATGTAACTCTACAATAAGGAGCTTTGATGACAGGTTTTGCCTTGAGTATTAAATTGATACAAACGTCTATTTGATTAGTAGGGAGTCCTAGTAAGTCGTTCAGAAAAACATCAGGGTAATCACATACCACTAAATTATCATAATTCCTTCATTCATGCTTAGCATCTAAGGTATAGAATATAAAAGCCTCTCCTCCTTTGCTTAGACACTTATTATCTTTAATCGCAGATATCATCTAAATCTTACTGCTAACACTATCTCCCTGAAATGATATAGTTTAACCGTCCATATTACGTACTACAACTAACTTTCGTTCATAAACATTATGTGCATGGTTTCGGCCATTGTTATAACCACATTGTATCCAGGCATATTCATATGCATTAGGTCAATTAAGAATTCAATTTCGTTCATATGATGTATACTAAAGTTATGTTCTCCTTTCCTCCATTAATTGTTTCTACCTCATAAGCACAATCGAGTGCTAAAGGTTTCTTTTGGTGAAGTTCATGAAGTAAGTAGACACGAAATGCTTATCTACACCCATATCAAATGAAATCAAAGTATAAATATTATTAAGAAGGAACATACCCACTACTACCTTCCCGTTTGCCTCCTCTATACCACTTTTGGTTAAAATGAATGCTCGACCCTTTGTGAGGTTTAATTCTCCTTGTTGGGGTTTCTGAATCTTAGGACAATTACGTTTCTAATGCTCCCAACTCTTGGCAGTTAAAAGATCAAACTTTCGGACAAAATCTTGCTATATGTCAAGCTTACTAACATATATTACATTTTCTGCACATGGATTTTTGTCCCGTCTTCCTCCTATCTAGGTTACCATTCTCCTAAACTTATATCTCCCTCTAGAGGAATTTCCTTTCTTCTCTCTCCATCTTCGTTTTTGATTCTCCTCATGTTTCTCTTCACTATTGACTTCATTGTTGATAACTGCACTTAATTCGACTGTTGTGCCGAAAGTCAATGGTGCATTTGTCTTCATCGGAGTTTAAACTTTTGGTGAAAGCCCTTGGATATAACACTTCACGCGCCTTGACTCGGGAGTCACTAGATGAGGCACAAATCGAGCCATCTCATTAAACTTTGATTTATACTTGCGACGCGTCATAGTTCCTTCTTCTAATCGGAGGAACTCGATCTCAATTTTATCTAATTCATTTTGAGGATAGAATTTGTTCAGCACTAAGCTCTATATCTCATTTCATTTCATCCAGTTGATAGCATCATGTCCCTTTCTTTGGAGAATAGTTTCCGACAAATCTTTCGCTTCATATTCGAATGAATGTACAACATACTTGACCGCTCGATTTTCCCTACATTCGCTTATCTTGATCACAGCCTCCATTTGTTGAGATCTAATGGACTGTGGCTATAGTATCACATTCACTATTGAAAGGTTTCGGGTTCAGTCTTTGAAACCCTACTACGTGCAACCTTGCTTCTATAGAATTCCAACGTTGGTATTTGTAAGGTTTCCCAGCATATGGCTCTTCTCACTCACAGAGCCAAGAAGTTCTACAAGAGAACTAGGAGGGAGTTTCCCAGCAATGTAACTAGTAGAAAGTTTGGGCTACTTAAAATAAAGGTGAAGTGTTACAATTGTAACCAAATGAAACACTTTTCTATAGAGTGCAAGGCATCAAGAAAAAATGGTGGCCAAACATAAACCAGACCAGACTACATTGATGGAGCTCCCTAGACTGAGAAGCCAAGCAGCAAGCTACAGTTGCTGTTAAAAAATAAGGCTTTGACTGGAGCGTTCAGGTTGAATATGCACCTCCAAACCAAGAAGTGATGGCAAATCATGGAGAAGCCAAGGTATTGGGACATCTTTGTACACCTTAATGTATTGCTAAAGTTAACATATATAGGTCCTATAACTTAGTGATGAGATCTGACCTTGAGCCCTTAAACATCTTAAAAGCTGATTTTAAAATAGCTGAAAATGATTATAAACTTAGAATAGAAGATTTGGAGAAAACCATTTTAACTCTTAAGCATGAACACACCAACTACAGGACTCAAATCAAAGATGTCATCACTAAGTTAACTGAGTGCCAGGCTGAGCTTGTGATCAGCAAAGCCAGGGCCAAAATCTGTTGTTAAAGAAGAGATCTTCAAGAACATAATATCCTTATCCTTACATGAAAAAGTTTGTTACCAAAATAAGCAGGTACTGGGATCTACTGAGATAGCTCCTCCACACACTCTACTATCTGTAAGATCTTCAAGGTGTGGAACTTGTCAAGATGAGCTTCCCCTCATAGACCCCATTTATGAAGAGGATGAAGAGAAGATGGTGAAAGATGGATCTGAGAAGAGTGAGGAAGATCATCCTAAAAAGGGTCATTATTCTCCTTAGGAGAGGAACGAATCTGGGATGACCAAGTCCAAGAAAAAGAACTTGATCAAAGCAGCCAAAAGAAGATTAAAGAAGGCTCAAGAGATCAAGCCCACTTTCAAGTCCATGCAGAAACATGTGTTTATCTTTGCAGGATCTGATGTGGTGGAGATTGAAGACTCAACTGTGAACTTTAGTACAGGGAGTTCAAGTTTGTGTCCAACTCCTCTATGTGAAGAAGAGAAGGCTAATCAGTTGTACACCACTACTACGCAGCCTAAACTACTCAGTTCCAAAAGCAAGCCTCACCTTAAAAGGCTTGCTGCATCATCTGTAAAGATGAAGATAAAGGTGGAAAATGATCAAGCTCAGCCTTCTACTCACAATAAAACTCTCAGAAGGAAGCCAATTGACTGCATCATGTATGGTAGTACTTATCATCTTGCCATGGATTGCCTCTACAACCTTAAAAGTACTATCCATATGACCAAGAAGAAGCCTTCTAAGAAAAAGAAGAAGAATATAGCTTCAGAAGGAAATATTGTTCCTTTCGGAAGCTCCAAAGTGAAGAAGAAGACAAGTGAAAACTTACATTCGGAAGAAAATTTGGTCTCGGAAGAAAGGAATGGTTTCTAAGTAATGAAGCCTGCCGCAATGAAAGCAAGATCTTCCGAAGGTCTAGTCTCCAAAACTTCCAAAGTTGTTAAAAATTCCGAAGTATTGAAGGTCAAGTCTAATCTTCCAAATATGGTGTAGAAGATAAAGGAAGACCATATGACTAAAAGTTCTTCATCAACAACAGTTGATGGTACTCAAAGCCAGAATATAGGATCAATCACGGTTGCAATGTCTGCAATTCACTTTGACAACCCCAAGACCAACAAGGCTTGGGTTTCTAAATGTAACTAACCATTTAATTTTGTGCAGGAACAACTAAAGACCAAAAGGAATGTATGGATGATTAATAGTGCCTATTTCAGGCACATGACAAGCAATGGCTCTATGCTTCAAAATTTTGAGAAAATTGGTGGAGAGCAAGTTGCTTTTGGTGGAGATGCAGGTGGTTACTGTAAGGGGCAGGGTCACAAATGGTAAGCTTAGCATTGAAAAGATAAACTTTGTCAAGGAGCTTGGTTACAATATACTGAGTGTATCCTAATTTTGTAATCAGAGACCCAACATACTCTTCACTAAGCATGAGTGCATTGTTCTCAAGCCCGGGTTGATCATTCCTCAAGAGCATATCTTGCTCAGAGCCCCTAGGAAAGGGAACATGTACAAGATGGATTTGTAGGAAACATCCCCTTCACGACAAGTTTCTTGCTTTCTATCTAAAGCAAATAGTTTTGAGTCTTTCCTCTGGCATAAAAGAATATGCCATGTAAACTTTAAATACATGAATAAATTAATTAAGAATGATTTGGTAACTGGAATGCCAAAGAAAGAGTTTACAAGTGATGACCATTATGTTGCATGACTGAAACGGAGGCAACATATGGATCTCTTTGGCCCCACCAATGTAATGAGTATAGGAAGGACCTCATATTGTTTGGTGATTACAAATGATTTCACAAGATTCACTTGGATCTTCTTCCTTAGAACTAAGGATGAGACTCTTGAGATCTTGAAGAACTTCATTTTGAAAATTTAGAATCAATGTGATCACAAGGTCAAGACCATAAGATGTGATCAAGGAATAGAATTTAAGAACCAAATCCTTGATACATATTATGATGAAAAAGGTATTACAAGACAATATAGTGCTCCCAGGACTCCTCATCAATAAGGTGTTTCTGAGAGGAGAAATAGGACACTTATTGAAGTTGCAAGAAACATATTGTCTGACTCTAAGCTACCCATCGCCTTCTAGGCAGAGGCATTAAACACTGCAGGCTATGTGCAAAACATAGTTTTGTTAGTTAATACTTATGGTAAGACTCCTTATGAACTATGACGTAAAAGGAAACCTTTCATTGGTTTCCTCGGATCATTTGGATGTCCTTACACCATCTTGAATATCAAAGATCAAGTAGCCAAATTTGCTGAGAAATCAGATGATGGACACCTTATCGAATACTCTTCTCAAGCTAAGACTTATAGAGTGTACAATCTTAGAACTAGAGTAGTTGAAGAGCACACTCCAAGCGTGAAAGGTTCTAATCCTGATTGGTTGTTTGATCTTGATTTAGTTATCAAATGTTTTAACAAATCTTGTGGAGATGTTTCATGATATATTGGTAACTGATCAACAGGAGATCCTAACCCAAGATTTGAGCTAAGAAGACCAAACAAGAATACTACTTCAGCTCCAATAGTAAGTAACCCTACAGATTCAGCAGATACATCTGAAGTGCCTACAAATTCCAGCTTATAGGCACAAAATTCAAATGAACTAGTGTTAGGACTGTGTTCGTACGGAGTACTAACTGATTCTTCGTTTAAACCGGATCAAATAGTGCGGAATCCTCTTTGATTGGCGATCCAATAAGTGAGAATGATAACCCGATCGATATAAGATTGAACTAAACGTTAAGAACGAGTAGGAATCGATTAGGAACGAACTATAAACTTGGACAGGCTGTTTGGGACGCTCTGGACGGCTAGTTTGAAATATCTCTTCAAAGTGTTTTTTTTATTTTTCTACGAATTAGGTGGTATTTATAGGTTAGTGGTTTTCATTCGTACGACTGAACCATTAGCATGGTTCAGTCGTGCGACTGAATCATGCGATTGAGTCATACGCACGACTGAAGGTTCAGTCCTGCGACTGAGTCAATCTTATGTCTCAATCATACGACTGATCCAGTCTCCTGGTTCAGTCGTGCGACTTGTCCATAATCATGATGTATTCATGTGTATGGTCCATAAGTATGGTCCATTAGCATGAATAATTACCCGACTACGTTGCACATAATACTCAATTATTATTGACTTAGAATTGTGTACAACAACCTCAAACCTATATAAGAAGTGCATACACATGAATCAAAGATAAATAAACATCAAATCATATATCATATTTCATTACTTCGTCAAAATACACATATGTAAGACATGAAAGACGTTTAAATTCAAGCACATAAATAGAAACACATGTATCTACAAACTCCCCCTTGGACCTAGTTTACCCTATTGTCTAACATTCTTCACATGTTCATGGAACTTCTTGTACTTCTCTTCTCTTGTGAATCCTGCATGTATCTCAAAAGCATAACAGAGCCGTATAACATGTTGGAATTGAAGAGCTTGTACAATGTCTTGCGTATCATAGAACAGTGGCCACTTGTATAAAGTATAGACATCTCAGCAGACAAGTTAGTGAGCCACATTGGGTCAAATACCCTGATAGTCTCTATCTTCCCGTCTCTGTTCAAAACTATGTCCGCTTCCCCTGTCCTCAGTCATAATACCACCATTTGAAGTGTGGAGTGAAGTCCTAAGGCATTTCCCGTAATGGAATTTTGGACATTGTGCGTGGGGGAATCCACTTCAACACAACTTTAGGCTTTCCAGATATAGGATCAACTTCAGACTAATGAATGAACCTCTTAGGTTGTTGAGGTTTGAAGTTTACCCACCTGGTGTGGTATTCTTTCTTCAATGCAGCCTCAAACCATCCTGACATCTTTCTTGGGTTAGCATATAACAGATCTAAGAATGCCAATCGGTTGAGCTTAAAACCAGGAAGAGTCTTCAGATCATGTGGATATCTGAAGTACTCAATCCCTTTCTCCCTTTTAAAAGCATAGACTTCCAAGTATTTAAAATATGCCCATGCTATAATCTTGCCTGACACTTTCGGATGTCTTTTGATTCTATAAAGCTTGGTGTAGGCATTTTGCTTTGGGGATGCACGTTGGGCTTTCAACTCACCAGAAAACGCTGCCATTCTGCTTTCTTAATATCAACATTAGCATCCGAAGCTTGGGCTGTACTTTCATCTTTCTCTTTCTCTTTCTCTTTCTACATCTCCTCTTACTTATCAAAAGTACCACTGCCAAACGTTTCACCCAAGTTGGGGATAACATGTCCTTCTGGGTCAATGTACTCTGGATAATAATCTGCAGTGACATCCTCTATCTCTATCTCATCCACATCTTTCAGCTCATCATCACTCACAACATCAACTTCTGGAGCATCTTTGACAAGCTCGTCAGGATTCAGTCTGAACATTTCAGCGAGCTGCTCATCTGTTAGATCATGGATGATATCTCCTTCCTCCGGAGTGTAGCACACAGATCTTCTGACGATCCCTTGCAAGTCAAGAATCATAGTAAGTTGAGTCTTAACTTGCTGAAGGGGGCGACATCATATTCATCTGTCTGTTGAGCTTCATCTGTTTGATTAAACATTCAACACAACACACGTAAATCATTAGATAAGAAATTTAAACATAATTAATCATTAATTACATTAATGTAATACACATTTTAAGTACAAAGGTTCAAATACATAAACATATAATCGTTACTTTTGTCTTGATCTGTAGTCTCTTCAGCTTGAGGAGCTAAGGACGAGGCTCCTTGATCTTGATTTCTCTTGGTACGCCTCTCTTTCGCTGATGGATTTGAGACTGACGTAGATGCATCACCTTCTTCATCATCCTCGTCATTATCATCACCTTCTTTTCCTTTTCCACTTCCTCCCGCTACCTCATCATCATCATAATCTTCCTCAGATTCATCTTCATCCTCATCATCATCATCATCCTCATCATCACCATCCTTAATCTTTAACGACTCACTCTTTGATCCCTTCAGTTTTAGCAAGATCCTTTTGTTCTTCTTCTCAAGACCTTCAATCCTCTTTACCGACACCAACACCAGCTCATTTTGACCTTTTAGTGTGTGGTTGGCTCGGCCTAACGCTCTCTCGTACTGAGCGTTCTTCTCACTCAGCTGAGCGATTTTTTTTGCTTGAGCCAAATTCACCACCATCAGCTGATTGATATGAGTAGCCCTCAGATCATCAGTAGCAATAAGCTTTAGCACCATCGGGTTCAGGCTAGCCAACTGCTCCTCTAACCCGACCATGGGTAGAGCGGAGCCATGTGTCATTTGGGATTGGGTGGATGTACCGGCTTGGTGAGTGGTAGTTGTGGTGGTGGATGTGGTGAAGATGGGAGGAGGAATGGGAATGCATTGTGGTGGAATTATATTGGGTTGTGTGTGTGAGGTGGAGGTAGGTGTATGAGTTGTGGAGGGAGTATCAGTGGTTGTAGTGGTGGGAGTGGGTGTTGTGGTGGTGGTGGCAGTGGTAGTGGTGGTAGTGTGGTAGTGGTGTTGGCTGTGGCAGTGGTGGTAGTGGGTGTGTTAGTGGGTGTTGTAGTGGTGGTGGCAGTGGCAGTGGTAGTAGAAGATGTGATCAAAGTAAATCTTGGCCTCTTACCTTTTTGCCATAAGGGTGGGCCATCCTCTTCTTCCTGGAGTTCTTGGCAGTAGAAGCCCCCCCTAGGCTGATGTGCAGGTCAGGTATATAAGTAGGATCAATGACATCAGTATCATCACCCTTTGACCCAGCCTGGTGTCCGCCAACCGCCTCTTTCCCTTTGTCGGTGGCCACAACCCGGCTACCAACTGTCCTAACCAATGGCTCATCATCAGACTTTTCCTCTTCATTGAGCAGGAAGTCTTGATGGAAGGCAGCCTTCTCTGTTCCACCAGGTGCATCACCACCTTGACCATCATCATGGTCGTCATCATCGTCGTTTTCTTCATCGGTGGGTAGCTTAATTGGCTCAACATCGGAGTCGCTATCATCGTGATGCCACTTCTTAGGAGAGGGCGCCACATAATCTTCACTGGCCAAATGCCCGAACAATCTCCTGACCGGGGGCTTCACCTGCTTCCCACGGTACACCTTCATCCGACCTAAAGTCGTGTCATCCATCACCTCTAGAATCACAGCATCATCTCTCTCTTTTGGTAGCAGAGGAAGCTTCTCGTCAATATTCATCTGTAGAAACCTTGGGTACATGCAGAAGCCTTCCATGCCCTTGGCCTCGAGGTTCTCGATCATGTAAGAGAATAACATGTGGGAAAAACTGAACGGGTGGTTCAGCACCTGAGCAACATATGCGTTCTGGATTTGATCTGACATCTCGTCGAATCCTCCTCTCCTTGACGCTATGCAGTTGAGAATGACATGAGCTAAGTACTTGAACTGGGGGCACAAGTTGCTCTTGTTGAGCACACCTGCATTGATGTCCCCAGTGTACTTCATCCTCAAAAGCATCCCCGAACGGTCAAAGGATGTAGCTTGGTTGGGTGGGCACCATCCACACCCAGATCCAAAACTCACCTTAGATCTTCTGTAGTGATCCTAATCTCCTGTCCGAAGATTGAGCTCAGAATACTGTGGGACTCAGCGGACCTGTCAACTGTAGCACCTTCCCAGAAGGTCTGCTGTAACGATCTGTATGGCGTGTAGGGTGTAGATATGGCCTTGAAGATCCTCAATCTCCTCAGAAAGGCTATGATTCCAACAAACTCGGAAGCATTCCGAGTAGTAGCATCTAAGTGAGTACAGATATTGTGCTTGGTGCTCATCGTCCATCTATCAGCCATGTTGCTACAACACAAGAAACACATACGTTAGATTTGTGCATAACAGAAGACAGTAGGAACTTAAACTGTTTTGATCAAACTGGCTCAGTCGTGCGACTAAACTATACGACTGAGTTTTAGTCGTATGATTGAGCCTGCGGCTGAGTTCAGTCGTGCTATTGAGCCTGCGACTGAGTTCGATCGTGCTATTGAGCCTACGACTGAACTTAGTCGTATGCTATGCCATGCAGTTGAATCAGTCGTGCGACTAAACCCATACGCATGATTCATATGTGCGATTGAATCGTGCGTCTAGCTCAATTGTGCGACTGAAGTTCATTATCATGTCCATTCGCATCCAACACTGTTGAACACCCTAGATTTGAATCTTTGTCAAAACTTTATATTAGACTTTGTGTTTAGACTCATTTGGACCACAGAGACTCTAAATAGCACTTAATGTCCTTTAAATCAACTTTAATGTCCATTTAAGTGGTCTATTTTTTAGGGTTTAGTCTTAGTTCTAGGTTTTAGCATAATCGGTCCTTAAAGATGCGATTAAGATGTTCATTTGGATCGATTTCAGTCGCCCAGTACCTGTAGATGAGTAGAACACACGTTAGTATCACAAATCAAGCAGCAATCACAACAGTAGAACTTTGGACAGGGTGTGTGTGTATGGGTAATTTCAGAGAACTTTGAAGGGTGGTAAGGTTTACGACCGACTGACCCACTTATTTATACTATTGTAAATTTCAGTCATGCGACTGGACCCATACGCATGCTTCATTCGTGCGACTGGGTTTCAGTCGTGCGACTGGGTTTCAGTCGTGCAACTGGGTTTCAGTCGTGCGACTGGCTCATACTCCTTCATCCATTCGTACGATTGGTTCAGTCTTGTGGTCCAATCGCATGGTTGTCCCATACTCATGGTCAAATCGTGTGACTGGCTCATTAGTATGGTTCAAACATGCGATTGGCTCATCCTTATGATTCAATCATACGATTGGCTCATCCTTATGATTCAATCGTACGATTGGCTCATACTTATGAGCTTGAACTCATACACTTTCAAACACTTAAAATTATTAACTTTTGATATATAAACATTATGTCCTTTGATCATCTCAGACATGACCCTTTTAATTTAAAACTGATTGATCACCTCAGACGTGACCCCTTTTAGTGAGTGATTCACAGATTCATCTAGTTTTACAGTCCGACGTCTACACTACAAAAGACTAGAAAATAGAAAACAACTTTGAAATTTAAAGGAAAAACATGACATATTTTTGTGGTTTTGGGTTTGAGCAGAACATCTTCAAGTTAATTTAATCATTTCTAGGAAAGATTCATTATGGAATCATACAGGTATATCATAATCATTTGGGACCTTTTTAATATGCACTATGATGCTAGATTCTCGATGTGTCTGAGAATCAATAGCACTTTCAAGAAATCATACTAGATCTATAAGATGCACATATCGATTTTGACTGTCAAGAGTTGCACTCACGATGATTGTCAGTATATTTTTCCACTTAAATCCATACACAGATTTTTGACTCACATTGGTGATAAGTTAGGTTTAATTATTTCAACAAGCATTTGCGGATCTCACACTTATATGGTAATCAACATTCCTCAGGAGATTTTTGAGAGGTCTACGGGTATTTGACAAGAAGAAACTATTCTAAGAGCTTTTAAAGAGATGCCAAGCCTCAGGTCAGTGCCATCACATAGCAGAGAGGCACAAACAACAATGAATTCGAGAATATTTAGGTTATGCTTATCCTTAGGTCAGTGCCACCGCACAGCAGAGAGGCACACAACCTATCTTTTTGTTAGAGCATTTGTTTCTTTTGCACATAACACACCAACGACATTAGTCATTAGCTTGATTGCTTTTAGCAGTTTTTCCATGTGCTTGCTCATCTTTATGGTCATCCACACACATTTGTGGCGTTTATTTTGCTCGTCACCCCTTATTGGAACTGCGTTGATTGTGTTAACCAAGGATAAGATGAGAACCCATAGCAAGTTGAACAAATTAGTTGAATTTTAATTCACCAATGAAGTCTACTCATCTATTGTGTTGAATCTACTGACACATCATATAATGAACTAGCAACCTCTAGGTCTACTTTCTCTATGTTACCTCAGTAGCAGACTAGTTTAACTATCATTTTTCTTTAGTTGTGCTTAGACTTCTCATACTTATAATTTGAATTTCGTATTTTGAGCAAATTAGTTTTGAAGTCCCAACCAATTTGTTCCATGTGTACTATCATTTTCCATAAACTGTGAATCATAATCACAGATTTGATTTCATTTCTTTCAGCTAACCTGCCCTCCCCCTCGTTTTTTATAAATAAAGAAATACTAAAGTAAACTATTCTCCCCCTAAAATTCTAAATCCGAAAATCTTTTTGTGTTTTTGGATTTTAATAAACAGGAAAATAAAATAAAATAAAGAAAATAACTAATAAACTAAGAACCTACTTGTCGGACTTAGAACTGTCTTCTTCTTGAATCACATCACTTTTCTTTTTCAAGCCATTAACCTCTAAAAGATATAAAAACTGCGGTTTGTCAAATGCTTTTGTGTAGAGGTCGGCACATTGAAAATCAATATTAATTTTAACCACATCGATTAATTGCTTTTCAAAACAGTCACGTATAAAGTGGTGTTTAATACCGATGTGTTTTGTTTTAGGGTTTTGGACCGGATTTTTGGTTACAGCAATTGCAGCAGAATTATAAACAAAATTAGGGTGTTAGAAAATTGCAAACCATAGTCATGCATTTGTTGTTGAATCCAAATGATTTATGAGCAGCAACTTGCAGCAGCAACATATTCAGCTTCACATGTTGACAGAGTAACTGATGTCTGCTTCTTACACTGCCAGGTGACTAACCGTCTACCAAAGAACTGACATCCCGTTGATGTTGACTTGTAATTCATTTTGCAACCACCATAGTCCGAGTCACTATATGCTGTAAGCTCAAAGTCGTCGTCATGAGGATACCACAACCCGAGTGTTGGAGTACCCTTCAGATAACGAAAGTTCCTTTTAACTCCAATGAGATGATTTACTTTTGGTTTTGCCTGATATCTGGAACATAGACATGTGGCATACATAATATCAGGACGCGAGGCTGTGAGGTACATGAGAGATCCGATCATTCCTCTGTACATGGTGGCATCAACCAGATCACCATTTTCATCGGGTGCCACGTCATGGTTCGTGGCAAGTGGAGTTCCAACTGTTGAAGCATTCTCCATGTCGAATCGATTGAGGATATCTCCTACATATTTGGTCTGATGCAGGAAGATTCCTTTGGGTGTCTGATCCACATGTAAGCCAAGAAAGAACTTCATCTCCCCCATGACACTCATCTCAAACTCTGCTTTCATTACAGATTCGAATTCTATACATAATTCTTCGTTTTTGGAACCGAAGATTATGTCATCCACATATATCTGTACCAGCATTAAATCACCATCCTTTTCTTTGATGAATAATGTACAATCAATAACTCCTCTTTGAAAACCGTGTTTCACAAGATGAGTTGAGAGTTTCTAAGGCTGAAGACAAAGTCTGAAGACAATATGCTGAAGACGAAGTCTGAAGACCAAGTTCTCAGAAGTTGTCACAACAGCTGAAGTAGTTCCTTTCAGTAGTTGTGATGGTTTAATTTTCAGTAGTTTCGTTTCAGTAGTTTTATTATTGTAAAACATCTGAAGTTATTACACTTCAGATGTTATAGCTTCAGTAGTTGTAATTTTGGTTTATACTTAGCTTTTTGTGAAGGTGTCCTCAGTTGTTGTGGACATCTTCAGTAGATTAGTTTACTTTCAGTAGTTTGTATAAATCAGTTAGATGTCACTATCAAGTGACATTAGCTGACGGCACATTCCTTTATAAAAGGAATGTTGACCTAATTTTTTTTAAACCGAAGCATTTGCGTGAATGAAAATCTTCCATTAATAGAAAATCCTCTCTCTATAATCGTCATAGTGTGATTGAATATTCATACTTGTCTTGCTTAAATTTGATCTAATTTCTGTTATATTCCGCTACAAATTCTAATTTAATTGATCAAACTAGATCCGATCCTATCAGTTTCTCATACCAGGCTCTAGGGGCTTGATGGAGCCCGTAAAGAGCCTTGTCCAGTTTGTAAACTCTATCCTGATTATACATCTCCTCAAATCCTTCAGGTTGATTGACATAGACTGTTTCACGGATTTCACCATGAAGGAATGCACTTTTTACATCTAGTTGATAAACTTTAATCTTCATGTAGGATGCATTGGCTAGAAATATACGTATTGCTTCCATCCTTGCCACCGGTGCAAACACTTCATTGTAATCTATGCCTTCGACTTGTCAAAATCCTTGAACCACAAGCCGAGCTTTATTCCTAATTATGACCCCTTGGTCATCTTTCTTGCATTTCAGCACCCATTTAGTGCCTATCACCTTAGCACCTTTTTGTCTGTCCACAAGGGTCCATACTCCTAACTTCTTGAACTGTAGGAGTTCTTCTTCCATTGCACTAAACCATGCCTCATCGTTTAAGGCTTCACTCACATATTTTGGCTCAAATTAAGACACAAAACATCGATATACACCATCGTGAAGATAACCCTTTTCCATGATTGAGGCATAATCAGCTGAGTATAGTTGATTTCATATTTGTACTCCTGATCGAACATCTCCAATGACGTTCTCCAAGGGACGATAAACATTAATCCGAGATCCGGGAGTGCTGGGAACAACTACCTTAATATCCAGATTGTGAAACCCAGGTTCAGTATCTGTAGTTATTAGAGTATGAGGTTCAGAAGTGTCAGAGGCATCAGGATTTGATGCTTGTGTACTTTCATTGGTGGGAACCTGTTCCTCCTGGTCCATATTTTCAGTCTCAACTACTTCATCATCAGAGGAAGAATCACTTACTTCAAGCTCTCCCCCTGAAGTGCTAGAAGTATCATCTAATGGAGCCATTGATGTTGAGTCTAGTAGTGGAGTGTTCAGAACATCATACATCATCCTAGCAGAAAGCTCATCATCAGTATGAGAAGGCGGTAGATTGAATGACTTAAAGAATCCATCATAGTCAAAGAAGAAGGAGGGTCCTTTTCCAGCAGGGGGTGGTCTATCTTTGAACATCAACATTGCACCACACTTCTACCTGACCCGTTGAGTTGTTATAAACTCTCTTGTCTGGTATGCTATATCCGAGAAAGATACCTTCTTCTTCCTTCTCACTAAACTTCCCAGTCTGAATTTTCTTCAACAACATGCACGGTGCGCCAAACGGTTCTAGATACTCCAAGTTGGGTTTATGTCGCTTGAGCAGCTAATAACATGTTTTCCCATGTTGTTTGACCACTAAGACTTATTGAGCGTGTAACACGCATTAGCCACTGCCTCATTCCAGAATTGAATAGACAGTTTCGAGTCGGCTAGCATTGTCCTGGCAATCTCTATCAAGCTCCGATTTTTCCTTTCAGCAATGCCATTCATCTGTGGAGTGTAGGCAGAGGTAAATTGATGTACAATTCCTTTCTCTCTACAATATGCCTCCATCCACTAATTCTTGAATTCTGTACCGTTGTTTGATCGAATCTGCTTTACTTTTAGCTTATATAGTGATTCCAATGTAGTTACTAGATGTTTGAATGATTCAAAAGTTTCTGATTTGGCTTTCAGAAACATCACCCAAGAGAATCTTGAGTAATCATCCATTACTACAAAGCAGTATAGATCTCCAGCAATGCTCTATGTGCTTACAGAGCCAAACAGATCCATGTGTAGAAGCTCAAGAGAAATATCAATAGAATTCACTTTCTTTACCTTGTGAGACTTCTTGGTCTGTTTCCCAAACAGCCTGTCCAAGTTCATAGTTTGTTCCTGATCGATTCCTACTCATTCTTAACATTTGTTTCAATCTTAAATCGATCGGGTTATCGTTCTCACTGATTGTGTCGCCAATCAAATAGGATTCCGCACTATTTGATCCGGTATAAACGCAGAATCAGTTAGTACTCCGTACGTACACGGTCCCTAACAAGTGCAGGATGGGATGCTTGTGTAATTCCATTTGTGGGAACCTGTTCCTCCTGTTCCACATTTGCAGTCTCAACTGCTTCATCATCAGAAGAAGAATCACTTACTTCAAGCTCTCCCCCTGAAGGGCTATAAGTATCATCCAATGGAGCCGTTGATGTTGAGTGTGGTAGTGGAGTGTTCAGAATATCATATATCATCCTAGAAGAAAGCTCATCATTAGTGGGAGAAGGCTGTATATTGAAGGACTTGAAGAATCCATCATAGTCAAAAAAGAATGAAGGTCCTTTTCAAGCATTAGCCGTTGCCTCATTCAAGAATTGAATAGGCAGTTTCGAGTCAGCTAGCATTGTCCTGGCAGTCTCTATCAGGCTCCGGTTTTTCCTTTCAGCAACGCCATTCATCTGTGGAGTGTAGGCAGAGGTAAATTGATGAACGATTCCTCTCTCTACAGTATGCCTCCATCCACTGATTCTTGAACTCTGTGTCGTTGTCTGATCGAATCTACCTTACTTTCAGCTTGTAGAGTGATTCCAAAGTAGTAACTAGATGTTTGAATGATTCAAAAGTTTCTGATTTGGCTTTCAGAAACATCACCCAAGAAAATCTTGAGTAATCATCCGTTACCACAAAGCAATACAGATCTCCAGTAATGTTATTTGTACTAACAGGACCAAACAGATCCATGTGTAGAAGCTCAAGAGGAAGATCAACTGAGTGAACTTTCTTTGACTTGTGAGACTTCTTGGTCTGTTTCCCTTTCTTACATGCTACACAAAAATCCGGGAGTTGGAAGTTCTTGCCAGTTACTCCGTTCACTAAATCATTTTGAACTAAATAATTCATCTTCCTTGGATTAATGTGTCCCATTCTCTTATGCCAGGAGACTGAATCCCTCTTAGTTGCCTTTGACAGGAAGCATTGAACAGTGTGATCAGTTGTGGAGGCTTTTGATAGATTCAAGACATACAAGTCGTTATATCTTGAAGCTAACATAAGAACCTTATCCTCCTCAATCACATAATCCTTCTTCAACATGTAGCGCTTCTTGTTGCCAAATACACCTTTGAATCCTTTATCACAAATCTGGGAGACTGAAAGTAAGTTGTTCTGTACTTGTTGAACGTAGTTGACCTTGTCAAACTTTACTTTCTCGTTTCCCACTTCGCCTTGAACGGTGATGTAACCTCCTTTGTTTCCAGCAAATGAAACATGTCCCCCTTTAATGTGTTTGACATTGAAAAGGAGAGACGAATTCCCTGTCATGTGCCTGGATGCCCCACTATCAATAATCCAGGTATTAGTGATAGCGCTGTAGCAGACACCCTGCACGTTCAAGGAAGCTTATTAGTTCATATTTGGGACCCAAGCCTTAACTGGCTTAGGTGACCCAGAAGAATCACACATCATAAATTCAACCCACTATCCTTTAGAGGATGAGGGCACATCCTTCTTCTTCTTGTCCTCACTATCAGACACATTACTTGATTTTTCTTTCCATAAACCAGTTTTATATAAGGCCTGTTTGTGGTAAACAAATGACTAGCTTATGGTTTGAACTTTAGGTTCACTAAAACTCTTAGGTGGAGTATTAGACTCATTTTAGAAAAACTTGGTTTTTCATCAAAAAGTTCAATCTTCTTTCTGGGCATCTGATAATAAGGACAATTAGGAGAGATATGTCTGGTTGAAGATCTTACTTCTACAGAATAAAGAAAACTTTTATGTGGTGTTGAGTTTGGTAAAGGTGTGAGATGTGTTTGGTTGGGTTTTGTCACTTCTCTTTTAGATGTTTCAGCTTCTTTAACAAAATTAATTGTTTTGACATTTTGAACATCTTTAACTTTTAGTTTACTTAAACTTTGATGAATAACACGTTTATGGTTAACTGGTTTAGTCATTTTGGGGTCTGAAATCGACGTTTGTGAACCTGACCTTATATTAACCCTTTTAATTTCATCATCCAAATTCTCAACTGGCAGTTTTCCTTTTGATTTCAAAATAGAATCCTTTTGTTTGGTGCCAGATTTCACCGGTTTACCCGTGGAATCAGGATCACTAACTAGAGGAGTAGACACCACATGATCCTTTACCGGGGTTGTTATTGATAGGTCTACATTTTGTGTTCAAAAGGACTGTATGTGGTGGCGAAACTACTTTGTACCCCAGACCTTCCCTATTATTTTGTTCTTTCACTAAGTTTTGAACTATGTGAGAAGAACTAGCCCAACTATGCAGTTTTTGTTTTAAAAAATTAACCTTGACTTCCAAAACTGCTTTTTCCTTCTTGATTTCTTCCAAAGAGTTTAAGTAAAAATTTATATCATTAGCTTGATTCAAGGCAACAACCTCGGTTTCCCTTAGTTGTTTTCCCAAAAGTTCTATTTTTTCTTTGAAATTGCACTCATTTTTTTTTAATATACGATTAGCTTCAATGCAGAGTTTTAAATCATTTACTAAGTTATCATTATGTACTAATAACCTAGCAAATTTCAGATCAATGCTTTCCCTAAATTTTTCACATTCAAAACAAGCATGTTTTGCAAATAATTGATCTAAAGAACTTACCAGTGATGAATCAGTTGAATCAGCCATCAAAGCAGAATCAGTCCCTTCGGTGACTGGAGATTCTGAAATCATGGCTCTAAGTTCTTCCTCTACCAGGTGATTTACCACATTCACAGCTTCTTCAGTTTCTGACATCGCTTGCTCAGCTGTAATCTCACCTTCACTAGCAGATCCATCATCCAGTGCTTCGACAAAGGCAATATTTGATTCCCCTGGAGAGAAAAATCGGAAGGAACAATCTTGACCTTCATCAACTTGAGCAGTCAGAGCCTTTGTCTCTTTACTTGAAGAAGCAGTTCCAATCATGTCTTTGTCTTAACAATTGAAAGTAGGAAATAGGTTACCATTTCCAGTTTTCTTGGGCTTTACACATTCACGTTTAAAATACCCCTTTTCACCACAGTTGAACATGTGACTTTGGTTTTGTCAAAACCAAAAGTCATATCTTTAGTGGCGACTAAATTTTGCCCCATCTTCTTGACAAACTTCTTAGCTCTTCTTACTGCACTTGCTAGTGCCCACATGATGTCCATTCTTTCCAGCTCATTCTCATCAATTTGCTCATAATCATCATCAGCAAGATGACAATTTCCAATCTTACTGGCAACTAGACCATCATAAGATTGTACCACTGCTGCTAGAAGATCCATATGCTCTTTAGCCACTTCCACTGTGATATTACCGAGATTCTCAGTCTTCAACTTTGTAGTATTGGCCTCAGGAACTGTGTATTGGGTGCCAGATGACCCTGACGTTTCGGTTCCTGATGCAATGGTTTTGGAAGGAGCAGAAGAACTAGACACGAATGTTGTTTGTAACGTGCTCCTAAAACAGCTGGAGTCGAAACTGAGTTGTAAAGTGAAGGATTCTGAACATAGGATCCTTTCTTCGACTTGTATTTCATTCTCAGTTCGTCCTCTCTTAACTTCAAGATGAAGTCATTTATGTCTAATGTCGCAAGAATGTCGTTCTGTCTTAGATTAGACATAAATGAATCCTATTTCTCAGGCAAACCATCAGCAAAGCTTGAAACTTTATCTTCCATTGATGTGGTTACGCCATGAGTGTGCAGCTCACTCATTAGATGATAGAATCTGTCAATAATATCATCTAAGCTCTCATTCCCTATCGAAGAGAAATTATCAAACTCCTTATTTAGAGCTTTAGCCTTCAGTGCCTTTAAAGTTGCATTTCCATCATATCTCTTCTCTAATGACTCCCATAGCTTTTTAGCCTGCTTGTTCTCAAAGAACTGATGAAAATGTCCTTCGGTATCGACTGAGTCAACAAGGGATAAACTTTCTTCTCAGCATTGAAGAGAATCTTCTGAGCTTCACTCATTCCTCCCAAGGTTAACTTGACTCCATTAGCACTGACTGGTATTGTGTAACCAGTCTCAATGGATGTCCAAAGATTGGGATCAACTCCATTTAAGTAAATCTCAAACCGCTATTTCCACATAGGATATTCATCTAACTTTAACAACTTTGGCGGTTTATTATGATTACCAATCTCATTCTCCAGAAGTAATAAGTTCTGGATGCGTGAGTCCTTTCCGGTAGTAAACACAGCAAATTGAAATTCCATTTCTGTAAACTTGGTACTTGGAGAACAGGACAGTTTCAATCGTGCGAATGGACAATGAGTATGGATCACTCGTGCGAATGAAGGGTGCGATTGGATTCAGTCGTGCGTATGAATAGGACGATTGGAATCAAACGACTGGAGTTGTTCAGTCGTGCGAATGAGGAATGCGACTGAGTTTAGTCGTGCGAATGGAGTATACGAATGAGTTCAATCGTACGAATGAGCTAATCGTGCGTTGAAGGCTACTGTTTTTGCAAAATCAAAGATTTTGACACGTTGACACAAAATACGATTTTTCTAGGAACCCTAATCTGCCGTATAGTGAAAAATCAAAACTTTAATGCCAGAAAACATCGAAAAAACCTTTAGAAGTAAAGTGGTGACTCTTTTGATTAAAACGTAGGTTTTTGACACCAAACCTAATTGAATCAAACGCAAAATCAAGAGCCAAAGCTCTGATACCACTTGTTAGGACCGTGTTCGTACGGAGTACTAACTGATTCTGCGTTTAAACCGGATCAAATGGTGCAGAATCCTATTTGATTGGCGATCCAATCAGTGAGAACGATAACCCGATCAATATAAGATTGAACTAAACGTTAAGAACGAGTAGGAATCGATCATGAACGAACTATAAACTTGGACAGGCTGTTTGGGATGCTCTGGACGGCTAGGGTTTTTTGTGTATTCGAAAAATCTCTTCAAAGTGTTTTTTTATTTTTCCACGAATTAGGTGGTATTTATAGGTTAGTGGTTTTCATTCGTATGACTGAAGTCGTGCGACTGAATCATGCGATTGAGTCATACGCACGACTGAAGGTTCAGTCGTGCGACTGAGTCAATCTTATGTCTCAATCATACGACTGATCCAATCTCCTGGTTCAGTCGTGTGACTGGTCCATAAACATGATGTATTCATGCGTATGGTCCATAAGTATGGTCCATTAGCATGAATAATCACCCGACTAGGTTGAACATAATACTCAGTCATTATTGACTTAGAATTGTGTACAACAACCTCAAACCTATATATAAGTTCATACATATGAATCAACGATAAATAAACATCAAATCATATATCATATTTCATTACTTCGTCAAATTACACATATGTAAGACATGAAAACTTTTACATTTAAGCACATAAACTAGGAACACATGTATCTACAAGGAGCTTCAAATGTAGGAGGAGATGGAGGTGGTGACAATGATCAAGAATTTCTTGATGCTGATAACCACTCTATGGAAGACAACATCAATGATGTTACACACTTATTAGATCAAGCTTATCTTGATAAGTGTCCTAATGTGGTGGGTGACTCTCCATTGCTAGATCTGAATTTCACAAATTTGGATTTGTCAAATCAACTTGCTATGATTCCTCAACTCAGGATCCACAAGTCACACCCCACCACAAACATCATTGGATATGTTGACACAGGAGTGAAAACCAGAGGACAAACCTATGATAAATATGTTTGTCTATACACTTGCTTCTTGTCCCAAATAGTTCCAAATAAGGTTGATTAAGCTTTAAAGGATGATAGTTGGGTTGAAGCTATGCAGGAAGAGCTTCTTTGATTCAAAAGGCAAAAGGTTTGGAACTTATGTCCTATTCCTTAAAGGAAGACTACGATAGGTACCAAATGGGTTTTAGAAACAAGAAGGATGATAGAGGACTTGTCATCAAAAACAAGACCAGACTAGTTGTTCAAGGATACACACAAGAAGAAGGGATTCACTACACAGATGTTTTTGCTCTTGTGGCAAGACTTGAAGCTGTTAGGATATTCTTTGATTTTGTTGTATCCAAGGATTTCAAGGTCTACCAACTTGATGTGAAGTGTGTTGTTCTATATGGGGTGATTGATGAAGAGGTGTATGTCAAATAAGCACATGGCTTTGCAGACCCATATCATCCTAATTATGTCTGCAAACTTGACAAAGCTCTTTATGGATTGCATCAAGCTCAAAGGAAGTAGTATGAAACAATATCTCAGTATCTCTATCAGCATGGCTATAAGATGGGTACTATAGATGGAACACTCTTCATCAAATGAACAGAGAATGACTTGATGTTGGTTCAAGTTTGTAACATCTGCTCATTTTTGAGAATATGGACCCGAACCCGTTGTGGCAATGGTATAAATCAAACATATTATTCCAATTATTTCTTTTATTTTGGTAATTTTAAGATAATAAATGTGTTGATTAACTAATTTTGTGAATTTGATTAATTAAATTTACGTTTAAATTTTCAATAAATTTAAAAAGTTGTGAAGTTATATATATATTATATATGGGTTCTAATTATTATATAAAAAATTTAGACTTCGAAATTTATATGGGATTTATAAAGTTATATAAAAATATAAAGATTATTATATTTTTTTATAATCACCTTAACAATTAAATAATAAATATCGAACAAGATTTATAAATTTTTATAAATAAATAACTTGGGTTATTATATGGAATTATAAAACATGGGGTTAAAAATGTAAATAATGAAACCTTATTTTAAGAGGTTTAGACATAAATATTAACAAATCAATATTACACGGACCTAAGTGTAATTATTCTAAACCCAAACCATTTCCCCTTCCCCATCGGCTCCCCGGACTCCGGCCAACTCTCCGGCCATCTTCCGGCAACTATTAAACCCCCAAAATTAATCGATTTGAATCGCAAGTAACCATCCCTCACTTAGAACGACATCAGTTTCGAACACATTACCATTTTAATTCGTATTATGAGAGTGTTAATCCTCTCTAATTGAAACCGAAACCTGCATTCAAACACGAACCTGGTCGACTCGAAACTGATCAAATTATGTATTTAAAATCGAGGGAAAACCTTCAAATCAATACTTTTCAACTACTTGAACTCCCAATTTCACATGGAACACACACAAACATCACGCTTGATTCACATACTCAACATGAACTTGTAACTAACGTTCGACACCTTTTGAACCTCTTAACCGGAAGTTAATAGAGGGCAATCGATCTTCATCATCATACGAAGCTTTCCAAGTGGTCAATTGAATCAAAGCATCATGAATCGGTCCCGTTTGATAACCCCCACGATCGCACTTGTTCATGTTCTCGCTTTCTAACCAAACAAAACCCATCCAGGTAATTAGACACACTATTATACTCGAATTCACTTGGGGATTGAAAGCCCCAATGTTAATTTCAGTAACAACATCAATTTGATGTTCAATTAGAATCAAATCGATTCTAGGGTTTTTGCAATTTGGGGCTTTTTCTAATTAATGTTTATAAATATTGTTTAGTAGACTTAAACCAGATTTGGGCTGTTAGCCTGCCGGTTAAAGCCTTGTGCAAACGCAGAAGAGGTCTCGGGTTCGACCTTGGGCACCCTCAAATCTATTTTTAAACCTTTATTTTTATTAAATTAAATCACAAAAATTACTATTATTTTATTAAATTAAAATAAAAATTATGTAGATACTTAAATTTAATTTAGAGATTATTAAATTAATTTCAGAAAAATTGTAACAATATAATCTACTAACAAATAGTTTAATAATATAAAAACTTTGAGATTTAAATTTTATAAAAAATAAATATAAGTTATTTACAAGTTTAAATATTTATAAAAACTATTTTAAAATTTTTATTTAATCTCTATAACTTCTAAATTATATAATATCTTAGTTCTTTATTTGTTTATGAAATCTTTATAATAATTACTCAAAAGTTTAACAAAAAAAATTATAAATCAAACTTAAATACTTTTAAGTTAGTTTGCAAGTTAATTAAATAATTTATTATCCAAATAATTATTTTTGATTAAGTTTTAAATAATTTTTAGATTAATTATTTATTTTATACTCAACCATTACAAAATCAATTGGTATTTATATTTAAGTGATATTTATTATTCAATTTAACTAATGATTAATTATTGTTTTAAACCATAATTATTAATCAACTTATTCCATATTTATGTAATCAAAATATAATTGGTTATATTATTTTATTTAAACCTAATTATCAAAACCCCAAATTCCAATTGAAATCCTAATTCATCTTTAGTCGTTAACCTTATTTTCATTCTAATCCTAAGACACGAAATCTTAGGTTGAATCGTGAAGGAATCGTTGAAACCATTTTATCATCTTATTGTTATCTTAAGTGCAACTTAAAGCACGTGAGTTCTCCATGTCCCTTTTTACTTTATTTCACACCATTTGGGGTGAAACATGTTAACCTTATAAACTTACACTTGTAAACATCTTGATACTTGTAAATACACATGCAATTCATCTTTACCTTTTTATCATGGTTATTTGTGTTATTATAAGTCTTATATGAGATAAATATTTTGTTTACAATCATTAACTATTGCTAGCCTGACGACGTCTTAGATCTTTGGGCCTGACAAGCCTATTTGGTGCTAAAGCCGATGTATTGCCGGCTTCTGATGATGTATGCTTGTTCATCATGGGAACCAAGTACACTTAGCCAATCTTATAAACTTGTAATCAAGTCGAGGTTTGGTTGTAAATGCATGTGTTCTATAAACTTGCTAACTCATAACCATTGACATGAATTGCTACTTGTAAACCTTTATATATATAGAGATATATAGATAGAGATATAGATATATATATAGATAGACATACATACATATATATATATATATATATATATATATATAGATAGATATATATAGAGATAGATATACATAGAGATATATAGAGATATATACATATAGAGATAGAGAGATACATATATCTATATATATATATCTACATACATCTCTCTCTATCTCTCTCTCTCTCTCTCTTCTCTCTCTCTCTCTCGCTCTATCTCTCATCTCTCTCTCTCTCTCTCTCTCTCTCTCTCTCTCTCTCTCTCCTCTCTCTCTCTATTCTCTCTCTCTCTCTCTTCTCTCTCTATCTTCTCTCTCTCTCTCTCTATCTCTCTCTCTCTCTCTCTCTGTCTCTATCTCTATATATGTATATGCGTGTGTTTAACCCATGGAAACTCACCAACTTTCAAAGTTGACCCTTTTATTTTTAACATGTTTCAGGTTTGATACTTGAAGATCTTTTCGTGCTTATATAGGACTTGGACTTAGTTAATTGAAAGTCTTATGTTGTTTATATCTTGTTTGTTTTGTAATTATTTAATTGTCTTGTGATGTTCAATAAAAATGATATTTAATATTATTACAACTTATTTAGTTCTATGTGCTATGAACAATCGTTTCACATTCGTCCGCCCCGATGATTCCGCCGTCGGTCGGGGTGTGACAGATTGGTATCAGAGCCATGGTTATAGGGAATTAGGTTATTAGAAATGGAATGACCTAGACTCTAACTAAGTACCCTTACACATGAGTCCTCTCATGCATTTTATATGCTTAGATAGAATTTTATGTGCCTTATGTGTTTATACTTGATTATGCGATTATATGCTTATGTGCTTATTCTTAAACTTTGAATCTTATCAATGCACACACGAAGCTTAAATCATATTCTAAGGCAATATGTGCCTAAATCAAATGGTTCTCAAAATAAGCTTTGAATCGTTATTCGTGGTTTTCAAGTCTCGTCAAAGTCTATGTCCTATAACTTGAAACATGTAATGCTGGAAGAGTGGGATGCCTGTATCTCGAGGTGTTCTGTCTAGGCAAGGTAATCATATAAATCCAAATCAACTGATGGATCCGCTTACCTTAACCCTTGGGGTGAGTGTCCGCTTATAGGTACGCATGTCTTCATTAAGGTTGTGGTTGACCTAATACTTTGATAAGTCAACGTAATGCTTTGGGTTGTAAACCAAACGTTACACTTGAAAAACCTTGTTGTCATCATCTTATCTTTGATCTTGTCTTCTTGGACCTTAAAACTCATTATCCAATCCTTTTAAAGACCTCTAATAATCTTTCTGAATGTCTTTCCCTCAAACCCGCACTTATTCTAAAATCCACTATAATGATACTCTTATTCAGAACGGACCCACTAATCTTAACAAACACGATTCTTGTATCAACTTTAAACTAATGTGCAGGACCGGTTAAGGGCTTAACAATTACAACACAACAACACAAAGAGGAGATTAACTAAACGTGATCAAACAGTAAACTGGATTAACCAAGATAATGATACAAAGAACACAAGTAATGATAAAGAGACAGAACAAGGGAATTGGGTTTCAAGGAGGCAGTATATTGCTTTCTCAAGTTCTATTACAAGTGTTACAAAGCATAAAGAAAGATACTAGAACTTGGAATACTTATACTACAACCTACAGCCGGCTATACTTTGAAAGCCAGGTGGATACAATTGACTAGACACAAACAAAATCAATTGTAGAATCAAAAGGCATATCTGCCTTTTGACCTTGTGACTATGACATGCCATAGCTCACATCCTTATCTATTACAAAAAGGATAAAGTACATAAAGTAGAAAGTTACAGACTCAAGACCTCAATGTACAGTTACCAAAAGCATGGAACTTTTCACCAACTCATGTAAGTTGGTGACTTTACAGAGATGCAGCGGAAAGGTGTCCAGCTTTATGGAACAGTACATCAAATAAAGCATATTACTAAAAGTCTTCGAAGAAGAAATCTGTCTTCATAGGATGAAGCTTCGGAAGACTTTGTCTCTGAGGCTTCGAAGACTTCATGTTTGGCTTCGGAAGATATTGGTCTTGGCTTCGGAAGATTTTACACTTAGAATATTTTCTAGTGTATGGTGTTAAAACTTCCGAAGCAATTTTTTCAGTACTTAGTGCATTACTTGCAGAGAGACATTGGATGTTTTGGTTTGCATCAGACTTAAAGGAATCCTTACAAACTCCCCCTAGGGTGATGCTACCAAAACATTTAGAAGATCTTTAGATGTTAGTAGTCTTCAGCACAATCATGACCATACCCTTCTTCATTAGATGGTCAGGATCATTCAGACCTTCATAGTATCTTCTCATCTCAAAGAGATCATGCAGAGGTAAGTTGATTATGTCTTGCCAAGTATAGACATTCTCAAACACCTTGATCTCTGATTACATGCCATCTTTCTGGATGGTAGAGAAGGTCCAGGAAATAAGATGGGTGTCAGCTGCCAGAGGAGCCACTTGCATTGGAGTTGATTGGGCTTGCCTCTTCATGCACTTCCTCAGGTTGATCTGAGTCAGCTGAGGTGTAGAGGTAGATGATTTAGGCTTCTTTTTCTTAGACTTTGGTTTAGAAGCCATCCTCTTCTTCCTCTTAGATGACTTTAACTGAGAAGATTGGTCTGAAGCACCTTGTTGATCATCCTTGTCTTTCTCAGTTGGGTGTTCCTCCCTCACAGGTTCAGAAGGAGAGGGAGTTTGACCCTGCTTTGGATCAGAAGATGAAGCTTGCTGAGGCTCAGCACGAGGTCCGGATTGAGTTGTCTCAGGTTGTTCAAACTTAACCTCCACTTTAGGTGGGACTTGACTTGGAAGAGAGTGTAAGTCAATCAGTTCACCACTCTTAATCTTTTGCTTGATTACCCTTATATGCTCATCCATTATGGATAGAGACATAGGGCCAAGTCTCCTTCCGGAGAATCCATATAGCTTCAAGAAGCTCATCATCCTTTGTCTATCAGCAGACTTCTTCATACTCTTTTGGATGATGGCTCTTGACTTTGCAGCTTCTTCCCTTAGCTTCTTCTTAGTTGTCTTTCTCTCCTTGACTAACTCAAGCTCAAGTTGATTTAAGTACTCAAACTCAACAAAGTCATAGGACAAGGGAAGAAGTGCATCTTCCTGATAGAAGCCTATGGCACTCAGGTAGTTGATCATTTTGATCCTATCTTCTTCTTTGTCTACCTGAGGTTCTTGTTGAACCACATCTTCTTGTACAGGGCTTTCTTGAACTGGGGAGAGAGTGGCATCATGCTTGTAGAGTCTTTTCTGTCTCTTCTCCTCTTTAAATTGGAGAAGTAATCTTGCATCCTCTTTTTCTTTCATCTCTCTTGACACTTCCATGTCAGCCAGTTCATTTAGCTGTTCTAAGGGGAGATAAATGATTTCATCAATGTCATAGTTCTTGGTCTGCAGATAAGTGATCCTGACTGCCCTCAATTCATCATCTTGAGTATTTGGTCTGGGGGCAGCCCTGATTGCAGCTTGCATAAAGCCTGAAGACCCAGAGGAACTTTCTCCCCTTAGCTTCCTTTTCCTCTCTCTCTCTCTTCCTCCTCAATTTCCTCAGGAGTCAAAATCCTTTCCCTTTGTCACCCACAGACATTTGTGACTCAGGGTGGATAGAGGTTTGGCCTTCATTGCTTGGTATAGCATCCATGCTCTGGCCAGAGAGAGGCTGAGAAACACCTTTACCAGCAGGTGTCTCAAAGGGAGTGTGAATCTCTGTAGCAGTTGATGATGATAAGATAGGGGTCTCAGGTTCTGCCACTGGGCCTTCAGTCAAGGTTTCCCCTATGAAACTAATCTTAGGGTCCACCTCAACATCCATTTGACCGATGACATTGCCTGATTGCCTAAGTCTCCTTCTTAAGCTGAACTCTGCATTGATCCTGTCTTGGATTCTTTGAGCCAATCTGTCAGCATGTCTTGATTTGCTTGGATTGACAAGTGGCATATTGACTGGATCCAACCTTTCATAGAAGTTCAAGCTTTGAAAGTCAAATACTTCTTGTTGCCCTTGAACTCTGTGAAGAATAAGGGCTCTTTTATCAGCATCATACCTCCACCTTATGATGTAGTTTGAAGTTCCTTGAGGTGGGGATGACACAGCCCTTGGTATACATTCCTCAAAGAGACTCCTGATGATAGAGTCTATAGAATCCACATTAATGTGAACTTGTGGAAGTTGCAGAAAATGCCCAATTGCAAGTGAGGATGGTGAGTCCTCTATGTCCATTCTCTGTAAAGAACTCCCAGAATCTGTGGCTGCAATAACTTTATCCCCCTTTTTGGTAGCATCAATCACTTGCATAGGTGAGCTGGAGGATATATCAATCACATCCACAGGTTCTTGTGTTCCTGGTTGAGCTCTTCTTAAAGGTCTCCTAGCTAGTTTTTCCTTAAGATATGAAATCTGAAGTTGCTGATCATTGATCATGTTTTGTAAGGTAGTCACCTGAGATTCAAGGTGACTAACCTTAGAGAATAAATAGGAGCATGTTTTTGACAGTTTTTGCACCTTTAGTCTCAAATTCCCCTCATCTTCATTAGAAGAATCATTGGGGGATGAGATGATTGGACCAAAGTCCTCTCTCTAACCACCAGCTTGAGGTTCTTGGCTGTTGGTTTTCCTCTGCTCACTAGCAATCTCAGTTGAGATGTCAGTGGGCTGAGTTGTCTTGGTTGAGGTCTTAATGATGTAATCACTTGCCGAAGCGAGAGCCTCTTCCATATGGACATCCTGAACATGTTCAGAAGTGTCCACCTTAGTAATAGGTGACTGATGTGGGCTAGACTGAGGAGACTCAGAGGTACTCATCTCTTTTTGAGTAGGGGAAGAGAAGAGAGACTCATGATACTCACTGAATCCTTAGTCTTCATCAGTATAGAAGGATAGGTTGGGAATGGGTTGATTTAGATCTAAAGGCTGGGGATGGTAACTGTCCCCTGAAGGTTGTTCACTAGAGTGTTGAGACTCAGAGTGAAGGCTTAAGGCTGTTGGGCTTGTGAGCTCATCAGGGTGAGCATGAGGAACCTCAGCTCTGATAGTTGAAGAGATGGGAGTGGTTTGCTCCTCAGGGGAAGTGGGAGCTCTAGTGTCCACTTCCTCCTGTAAAGGTGAGTATATGGGGACCTGCACAGACTTAATAGCTTGAGCAGGGGTTCGTTTGGATTTTATTTGGTAGGTGAGGGTTATTTGTGGCCTTTTTAGTGGTAAGGAAGTAGAAGGTGTGGGTTCAACACTAGCTTGTGTTGCTAGGTTGTCACCTTGAGCAATGAGCTCTAACATTTTGGAGACAAGGGCTGTTTCTACCCCTGAGAAGCCTACAGTTGGCTTCTTCATGATTTTAAAGATGTCAGGCTTCATCTGTCCCAATTTAAGAATATTACCTGTTTCCCTCAACTGTGAGCCCAGTTCACAGTTAAGAATGTGTTGAACATATCTAGGAAACATGTAATACTCTAAGGAGTCCAAGTTTGCAAGTAAATTTGACAGGATCAACGATCACAAGTTTGAAGTATAAGAGTGTAATGCAGCGGAATGAAGAGACGAATTAGTCAAATTATAGCAAGAGAATGTTATTTGTAAACAAATGCGAGAGAATATTTTTCTGTGATTTGGAATGTTTCAATAATGCTCAATATTATTGCTAAATCATTCACAGTTACAATAAGGTTGGCACTCCTTATATAGAGTGCAATCACTGCTGTAATCACGGGATGGTGATTACTAGCAGATCTAGTACAAAAATAACTTATACTTAATAAACTACTAAAATGTTCACAACTACTGAGAACATGTCAGAGTACCAAGTATAAAACATGAAACAACTGAAAAGAAACTACTGATACTACAACGACTGAAGAACAAACTCTTCAGTCGTTTTACAAAACTACTGAAAAGAGAAAATATAAAACTACTGAAAGCAAACCGTCACAACTACTGAGAAGTCCTCTTCAGCTGTTGTGACAACGCCTGATACTTTGTCTCAGCACTTGTCTTCAGACCTTGTCTTCAGCACTTGTCTTCAGACTTTGTCTTCAGCACTTGTCTTCAGACTTTGTCTTCAGCACTTGTCTTCAAACTTTGTCTTCAGCACTTGTGTCTTCAGACTTTGTAATCAGTTGTTGTCTTCAGCTGGTGTGGACTTCAGTAGTTGTTGTGACGTCTGTGGGACTTAAAGGTTTTCTGATCCGGCTCATTGGTTCTTTTGGTCCAACAAACTCCCCCTGAACCAATGCAGCCAAAACCTTTAACTTATTGAGGTCCCACTTATTGTTGGCAAAATGGATGGTCTTTTTCCTTCTTGATCAGTTGAGAAGATGACCCATATAAGCACCGGCCTGGAAGTAAGTCTCTGATGATTTGGTTGGCAAAGTATGGATGGGAGCTCTGTATTGGGGAATTGGACACTGAGCTGTTCCCCCATCCATGAAACTCACTTCCCATGTATAAGCCTGTAGGATTCTCTGGTGTATGCTCTGAGAAACATGATTGTTCTTCCATAGTAAGATTCTCTGGTTCACCATCGAATAATCCTTCACGCCCATACAGCTCTGAGATGTATTTGGCTTGTTTGCCATTTTTGAGCTCAACTGTTGTGATCTGTCTGTAGGCAAACTCATCTGGATGATTACCTTCAAGTAACAGACTGAGCTCATTTTGTTTGAAATTCTCAAGCTTCTTGTAGACTAACCCCTTCTTGATCACTCTGTTTTCTAACATCTTTTGGGGAGGCTGTTTAGTCTCATAAGCTTTCTTGAAGTCTTCTACAATCTCCCAGGGTGATACTACAAGGGACCACTGTGATCTCTTCATCTACGATCCTTTTTATCTGGCCCTTGTATCGTGCAGGAATGTCCTTCTTCACAATTCTGTGAGCCACCCTAGGATCAGGCCACATCCTCACCTTTTCCTTTTGATATTGAAATGTGTTGGCGAGGGTGTACAGTCTCAGAGCTTCTTTCTTCATACTTATTATTGATGAAGAGGCAGCATAAGTTTTATCTATACTCTTTAGCATCTCTTCCTCATCATGAAGCCTTGCAGTTGCTCTTCTTCAATCTTTACTCTCACAGTTTCCATCTGTGAGGGGGAGTGATGGGCATAGATTGGCTTTAGGCAAAGTTAGGACTGCAGAAAGAGGCAGCCTATCTTCCTCCTCATCATCCTCTTCTTCTTCTTCTTCTAGCCTCAACATCCTTCTCTTCTCTTCTTGGATGCATCATCGGCTGTTGGTTTTGAGGGTAAAGGAGTGGTTTAATGGGTTGTGGTAGTGGGATTTTGATTTTGAAGTGGTAGTTTTGCAGGTTGTTCTAGCATTCTTGTAATGAGTGAGGCTTTGGAGTATTTTGCTAGTTCGTTTCTTTTTCCAGCACCTGCTTCATTTAAAGCTTCAATCACTAATCCTTTGTATATGCTTCAGACGTACAGATCTTGGTGGTTATAGCCAAGATACTGTCCCTGGTCCATGACTTAATCTCTATCAATGATCTTCCAAGATACTTAGCAATAAATCTGATCATGATCTCCAGTCTTTCTCTTTCTAGCACATCATAGCTTGCCCATCTTGAGTTAATTTCTTCAACTTCAAGTCTTCTAATCTCTGAGTCAAGCTGTGCAGTATCGAACCCTTGTCTGTATAGTTGGTCAATAATGGAGTCCATAGATTTACTATGTGTAGCATCCGCCATTTTGACCATCTCATCAAGTTGGAGTTCTTTTTCTTTTCTTTCAATCTTCCTCTTCTTATATGTGATGTGAAAGTCTTTGTGACTTTCACTCACTTGATCAGTTTCAGCTCCCTTCACACACTCTTCCTCCTTCTCAGTCTCTTTCTCAACAACCTCTTCTCCTCCTGTTCTCTCTATCAATATGCGCTTCCCTTTGTCTTTCACTGACTGACTCTCCCCCTTTTTGGTTGCATTGGTTGCAAGGGTTTGAGTAGTAGAAAGCCTTGTGCTCATAATCTCCTCCACCAGTGGCTGTAGGATTGAGGGAAGTTTGTCATCCAAGGTTTGATCACAATGTCGGTGATCATTGGGGTGATGAGAGGTAGGGATTTGTGGAATATAGCAGCTGTTTGCTCAGAGGGGTTCTGTCCCTGAGAAACAGTGCCAGAAGTAGAGGCTGGTGGATTGAATGTTTGTAGTGGCTGAGTGTTTAGGAGACCTTCAGGTGAAGGTGCCATCTGTGGGTGTATGTGGTATCAGATGGACTTGCTTCTTGAGAGAATTGGTCAAGTAGTCTTTGTAGTCTACTGACTTCTTCCTCAAGAATTGTGTTCTGGGCTAGAACATCATAAAAGAAGCCCAGGTCATCATCAGCAGATGCTGAATCACCTGACCTCTTGCTAGTAGCAAGATGTACATGCTCTGGGTGTAGACCAGATGTAGCATGTGCCCCTTTTTCTTGGAACTGGGGACTTCCAGCCTCAGGACGATGTCCTTCATCAGCTGTTGCCTCTGATGAGGTCTTAGCCATGTTACCAGCCTCAGTCTGATCATGTGCTGATGCAGAAGAGGTGGCAGCCTCACCAGATATTCTTGTCTCCGTATCTACACTAGGAGACTGAACATTTAAACCCCTGTGCTGTGGGTTGTCAGAAGCATGTTGATCCTCTTCCTCAATATCTGTGGTTTCCCTTTAGGTGGTGTGTCTGGGAGGAGGAGAGGCATGCAGCTGAGTCAGCACATTTGCAATTATAAGTGTTGGACTTTGGGGGGCATTTTCATTGGGAGATAGGGTATTATGCACCTGGGGAGAATGGTGAGTTTCAATGGCAATCTCCTCAAATGAGGAAGATTCCAGATTTGTGGGTACCCCTTCTTGGTTGCTTCAGGTTCCTTTTGAGAGGAATCCTGAGCGGCTGTGGCTGGGTGAGTCTCTGATACTACTGGGGGGTTTACACCAGTAAGTATATCCTGTCTTGGTGGTACAGGAGCATCTTCAGGGGACTCATCTTCCTGAATAGCTGTTTTGGTTCGTTTTGTTTTTGGTTTGGTGGGGACTTTGGATTTTGTGGTGGTGGCTGTGGGTTCCAGCTGCGTGGGTTTGCGCAGCTTGGCAGCCATTTTGAGTGATTGGTCAGAGTTGTGCCGGGAGTATACTTCAGGCAATACAGCCATAGCAGGGACTCCCAGGCCAACAAGTCCCTCAGCTTGAAGCTGGTTTTCAATTATGGCCATTATAAACCGAGGATATAATATCCAACGGTTAGAAAGTTGTTTTTGGGCCATATCCTTGAGCTCTAAGAATAATATTTCAGAAAAATTTAAAGGTTGTTGCTCAAGGATAGAGTACAATACCTGTTGCCACCTTGTGGACATTTGATCCCATGATGAAGTCTTGGAGCCAGGCAGACATTACCATATGAAAGATAAGCCGTTCAGCATCCTGGAAATGTTTCTTCAATATGGTAGAGGCACTCAGATTGCCTTCGTATCCATGGTGGGCAAAGGATAGATCAGTGGTGCCCTTTGGATAGCTAGTCGGGAAAGTGGCATCATCCAGATTGAGGGTTTGGCGAAGAATCTCTGGATTGATGACCACCTTTTGGCTATGGACAAACGAATGAAGTGACTCTGTGTCATTCTCCTCAGAGACAAGAGTGACGTTTGTCCAGAATTGGCTAAGGGATTCGGCATATATGGTGGGGTTTATCAGAAAGGCTGTTTGGTAAGGTGACTGGACCATTAAATCAATGGCGTTGTGAAACTTGGTCCAGAATGGTGATTTAGTAAGGTGAGCGACACAGTTGTGTCGAGGTTTTAGTTGCATGGTCGCCATGGATGAAGAGAGGGTACAGAGTTTTTGAACGTTAGGTTTGAGAGTAAAGGTGAGAAAAACTCTGGTGAGATAAGGGATTTATAGGGTAGGGTTATGAACCGACTGAAGGTTTTTGGTGAGTCATCATTTGCTGAAACTGATGACGTGGCATTAAATTTTAGAGGTTGAAATGACTGACCGTATTGGTGTGATCATCAGTTGTTATAAAACAACTGAAGACTTGGTTTTAACCGTCAGACATTGAAACAGCTGAAGTCTTTGATTTAGTCTTCAGTAGTTATAAAACTACTGAGGACAATTCCGACTTCAGGTGGTGAAACAACTGAGGACATGGTGTTTGTCATCAGTTGATGGTAACAGCTGAAGACTTAGCGGTAGTCTTCAGTAGTTGTAAACTACTGAAGACATAGCTGTGGCTTCAGTTGTTTAGAAACAGCAGTTGTAAAAACAACTGAAGAGAAATTACTCATCAGCTGTTGTCGTCAATTCTTAGCTTTTCAGCTGTTTCAGTCTGACCTCCACAAATCCGAGTTTGTTTCATTGGTCATCAGTACTTATCTGCATTTTTGACGTCAGCATTTGTAGTTACATCAGCTGTTGTGATTTCATCAGCTGTTATAACTACATCAGCTGTTTTAACAAATGAAGTACTTATTTATGACATGGTTACCAATGATCATCAGTATTTATTACTGAGATTATTGGTAATTGTCACCTATTCTAGCTGCAGCATACCAAGCCTTAACACCAGGTTGTGGAAAGTTGAACTATCCAAAGGCTTAGTAAAAATGTCTGCAAGCTCATCAGCACTAGGAACAAATTTGGATCAATCAGACCTTTTTCAAAACAATCTCTAATAAAGTGATGTCTGATTTCAATATGTTTAGTCCTAGAGTGCTGGACAGGATTCTTGACAATACAAAGAGCTGAAGAACTGTCCATTAACAATGGAGTCTTAGTCTCAGTTATGCCATAATCCAATAATTGGTTTTGAAGCCATAATACCTGAGATGTACAACTTGCAGCAGCAATGTACTCGGCTTAGCAGTTGATGTAGCAACTGAGGTTTGTTTCTTACTCTGCCAAGAAATCAAACAGTTGCCTAGGAATTGGCATCCACCAGAGTTGATTTCCTGGTCAACTTACACCCTGCATAGTCACTGTCAGAAAAAGCAACTAATTTACCAGAATGTCTAGTAGAATACCATAAACCTAGAGATGGAGTGCCTTGCAAATATCTAAAGATCCTCTTGACTGCAATCAAATGAGACTCCTTAGGTGCAGCCTGAAATCTAGCACAAACACATGTAGCAAACATAATATCTGGTCTAGAAGCTGTTAGGTACATCAAGGACCCAATCATACATCTGTAAAGTGTTTCATCAACCACTTTACCTTTCTGATCTGTATCCAGTTGTGTGGTGTTGCACATGGGAGTAGAACAGGGTTTACAATTTTGCAAATCAAATTTTTCCAAAAGATTTTTTGTATATTTGGACTGATGAATGAAAATTCCATCAGCCTTTTGTTTGATTTGCAAACCCAGAAAGAATTGTAATTCCCCCATTGCACTCATTTCAAACTTTTGTTGCATCAGCTTTGTAAAGTCATCACACAACTGTGGATCAGAGGATGCAAAAATAATATCATCTACATAAATTTGAACAAGTAGATTATGCTGCCCTGCTTTCTTAATGAACAAAGTTTTATCTATGGTGCCTCTAGTAAAATTATTTTCAAAAGAAAGTTTGATAATGTCTCATACCAGGCCCTAGGAGCTTGTTTCAACCCATAAAGAGCCTTATCAAGCTTATACACCCAATTAGGATGTTTGTTGTCCTCAAAACCTGGTGGTTGACATACATAAACCTCTTCTTTAATTTTCCCATACAGAAAAGCACTTTTGACATCCATTTGAAAAACTTTAAGATTTTGATAAGCAGCATAGGCTAAAAACAATCGAATTGCTTCCAGTCTGGCTACAGGAGCAAAGGTTTCATCATAATCAATACCTTCTTCTTGTGCAAACCCCAGAACCACCAGTCTGGCCTTGTTCTTAACAATAAGCCCATTTTCATCAGTCTTATTCCTAAACACCCATTTAGTGCCTATTGCACACTTACCTGGAGGTAGAGGAACAAGTTCCCACACTTGTTGTTTCTTGAACTGAAGAAGCTCAAGCTGCATGGCATCAACCCATCCATTGTCTTTTAATGCAATGTGATAATTCTTTGGCTCTTGCTGACTAATGAAGAGAGCATAGAAGCAGAAATTTGACAATTGACTTCTTGTTGATACTCCAGCAGTGATATCACCAATGATTTGAGACATAGGGTGATTCTTCAGATCTTGATACACAATGAGATCAGTGCAAGTGTTTGTAGCAGGCTCAGCAGCAACAGATGGTGATGGTGAAGAATTTCCTTGAAACCAATCAGTTGATGGTAGTTCAAAGGAAGTTGAAGTTGTAGAAATCTCATCAGCATTTGTTGTGGATTGTGCTGCTGGAGCTGCAGGAACATCAGGTCTAGCTGAATCAGGCAGTTGATCAGTAAATCTGAAGAGGTGAGTACTGCTATCATCATCATCAGCACCAGCAGTACCACCAGGTGGAGAACTGTTGACATGAGCAACAGCAGGAGTTTGATGAGGAGCATATTGTAGTATGTCCAAATCAAATATCTCCACAGGATTTTGTGGAATCTTGTCCTTTGGAGATTCATTAAACTTAACATGTAGAGTCTCTTCAACCATCTTTGTTCTACAGTTGAAGACTCTGTATGCTTTGCAAGTTGATGAATACCCAACAAAATATCCTGCATCCACCTTAGAATCAAATTTCTGGAGTTGATCTCTTGTGTTGAGAATGAAACAAGGACATCCAAAAGCTCTAAAGAATGAAATTAGAGGGGCCAAATGATGAAGAACTTCATATGGAGTTTTCATCAACCTCTTATTCACTAGAGCTCTATTTTGTACATAACAAGCAGTATTGATAGCTTCAGCCCAAAAAGTCATTGGCAATCCAGAGTCAGCCAACATGGACCTTGCAGCTTCAATAAGGGTCCTGTTCTTTCTCTCCACTACTCCATTTTGTTCAGGAGTTCTTGGAATGCTAAAATGCCTCTTAATTCCCTTTGAGAGGTAGAACTCATCAAGTGTATTGTTTCTAAATTCGGTTCCATTATCACTTCTAATACACTTGACTGAAAGGGAATACTGCTTCTCAACATACAACACAAAGTTGATAATCTTCTGAGGTGCTTCATACTTTGAATGCAAGAAGAAAGTCCATACAAATCTGGAGTAATCATCCACAATTACTAGACAGTATTTCTTCTTAGCCATACTCATCACTCTCACAGGACCAAAGAGATCCATGTGAAGAAGTTGTAAGCAGGCTGTGGACTTAGGTTCTTCTATGGAAGGAAATGAAACTTTGTGCTGTTTTCCTTTTAGACAAGCAGTGCAGTCATCTTCACATTTGAACTCCTTCATAGGCAATCCCCTTACTAAACCATGGTTAATCAGCTGATTTATGTTTTTGAGATTAACATGACCCAGCCTTCTGTGCCATAGTGTAGATTCTTGAGGGGAAGCCTTGGAAAATAGGCAAGGATGGCCTTTGAGATCTATTTTCTTAGAAAGATCTAAGGCATACACTCTTCCTGTCCTGTTGGCCTTAAGGAGAGTGTGTTTATCCAACACCTTGTCAATCAAACTCAGAACTTTGGATGACAGAATCCGGCAGTTCTGACTTGTGAAAAGAGCAACATGGCCTTTGTCACACATTTGACTGACACTCAAGAGGTTGTACTTGAGATTTTCCACATGGTTAACATCATCAAACTTTATTTCCCCATTGGAAACAAAGCCTTTGCCGATGATGTAACCCTTTGCATCATTGCCAAAAGATACAAATCCCTTCCTTCCTCGTCATATGCATGGATCCTCCACTATCTACATACCAGATGCCTCTGTGGCATGTTGAAGAACCCTGCAGAACAAAGCAAATTAGTTAGATTTTGAGACCCAAACCTTTTTGGTTTTGGGCCTATTCACATCAACAGATGGTGGACTAACAAGTTTGCTAGAAATAACAGCTTGAGAGGAAGAAGATGGTGAAAAAGAGGAATCCTTTGGCTTGGGCCTCCTTTTCTGTGGATTCAACATAGGAACATCTAATTGGTTGACTCTTCCCAATAGATGTTGAACCATCATAACCAGCTGTGTCTGATTTTGTGATAAAGCTTTCAGCTCTTCAGACACATTAGCACTGGAGATTGATAAATTCTTATGTTGCACCTTCTTCTTTTGAGCAACCTCAGCTGTTACCTGTTTAACCCCTTCCTTTTTGGATTTCTTTTTGGACTTAAGGATTACAGGATTTGATGTTGCTGGTACAAATGTGGCTTTAAACTCATTTTTCATTTTTACCATTTTCTCTTTAATTTCATCTTTATGTTTGAGTTTGGATCCTCTTTTGTACCAACAATCATCAGTGAGATGATTGAACAAACCACATACTTCACATGGTTTCTTTTTCATCTTTTGTTGATCATCAACTAAAGAGGATGAAACTACTGAAGACTTGCTCTTCAGTACTTTGGAAGCACTATTTGCTTTCTTGGCTTCCTCTTTAGTAGTCTTCAAACTCTTTCTACTGACAGTTTTCTTCTTTTCAGTGCTGTCAGTAGTTGGAGCTTGAACTTCAGGAGTTAAATCTTGCTCTCCAGTCCTTTCAGGACTTTCAGACATAACTCCTGAGTTGACCAACTCTTTGATCATGTGAGTGTCAGCAATTGAACTATCAATATTAGCTGATAAGTTCTGAGAGGGCTTATTGCTGACTTCAACTTTTGATGATGCTTTATCAGAAAGTGAATCACATGATGAGGTGGATTGGTTATTGCTTTCTCCATCAGATTTCACCTCTACTCTTGGAGCAAAATCTGTAGGAGGAGCAGTGTGATTATAACCAATGCCAAACTTCACATTGGAAGCTGATTGCTTACTAAGAAGCATCTCAAAACCTTTGCATGATTTCACCCATCGATCACACTCTACTTGGGTAACTGCAAGGGTTTCTTTAAGACTTTTCTGGTCCTCCAGAATAACCTCTAGCTTAGCCTTTTCATCATTTAATTGGCATTTAAGCTTATAAATCTCATCATTTTTACTATTAATAGCAGACTCATACTCAGCTTGTTTTTTGGAAATTGTTTTCTCAAACTCAAGTTTTTCATTTATTAATGCTACATTTGCCTCTCTAATAGAGACAAAGGCAGCAATGCAAGATTCAGAACATAACTTGGCTTTGGCCTCTGAAGATACCTGAGTTACCTGTGAAGATGATGCAGTTGAGCAGGAACCCTCAGGTGATTCCAGAGCCATAAGTGCCAGATTTCCAAAAGGACTATCACCACCATGTTGATCAGCACTTGTGAACAGTTGTTCATGACCAGACATGTCATCTGGCAAGCTACTCCAATCAACAACTTCTGGGGTGAAGAAGCTGTGTTGTTGAGGTTGAAGGGGTTGATGAGATGGTTGAGGTTCTGGAAGTGCATGAGGTTATGGTACCATAGGAGCTTGAACTTGACTGGTTTGTGGCATGTAATAACACGGGTAAGGATAAGGCATTTGACCCTGAGGAACAAAATATGCAGGAGATTGTAGTTGAGGCTGATGACCAGAATTGACAGGATGTTGCCCTTTGTTTTGTTGACTGTTGCTAGGAAAAGTCACAAAAGGTGCAGAGGAATTAGATCCAGATGATCTACATTCTCTAGCAAAGTGTCCAAGCCTTTGGCATCTGTGACACCTCAACTTACTCTTGTCAAAACCAACTTTGGTTTTGCCAGAGAGTCCTGGGAACTTTCTTCCAGTTCTTTTGTAGAACTTCTGAGATCTGATATTTATCAAGGCCATTTGGCTCAAAATATCCATCTCTTTTAAGTCATCATCAGCAATCCCCTTGAGATCATCCATGATGAAGCATAGATTGTCATTATTACACCCAGAAAATTGACTATCAACACCCACAAATGATGAATCAGAAATATTTGAAGAGAAATCAATATGCTCATCATACTGGCATTCAGATGAAGCATATTCTGACTCATGACTAACCAGAGCAGTATTGCCTGGTACAAAGTCCTCAGTGAGCTTACCAGATGAAGACAGTTTTCTCTTTTGTTCTATCTCTCTCTCAAATGTGAGCAATTTCCCATGAAGTTGGGTGAGAGATAGTTTGTCCAAATTTGCACTGGAGCGTAGGACAATGGTATATGTATCCCATCTCTCAGGCAGTGATCTGAGAAATCTGTTATTCATCTGAACATTAGTATACTCATGTTTGACCATTTTCAATTCAGAGATCAAACAAGAGAACCGCTCAAACTGTTGAGTCAGTGTCTCACCCTTCCTATGAGAAAATGTCTCATATTGTTGAGAAAGGATCTCTCTATTATTTGCCAAGACCTCATCTGTTCCTCCAAATTGTTCTTTCAAGGCATTCCAGAGGTCATGGGCAGATTCATAGTGCATTAACCCAGAATAAATTTCATTTGGTAGCGCCATGGCTAGAATTCCATGAGCTTTTGCATCTATCTCAAATAATTTCTTATCCTCATCTGAGTATTGATCCTTCCTCTTCGGAACCATTTGATTGGTTTCGGGGTTATTCACCATAGGCTTATGTGGACCATGTACCACTGATGTCCAACAACCTGAACTGTTAACAGACAGGTGATGGAGCATACGACGTTGCCATATGTTATACTCATTCCTAACCAGCATTGGAGGCTTGGTTGAGGAACCAGTATTGTGAGGATCATTGGAAGGAGTAGTCATTTTGAAACCAAAAACAATTTTATTCAAGCAAAAATTTAGACACACCACAACAAACTCAATGAAAGCCGAGAATAAGTCTCAGGATGAATGATTAAAAACACAGAAAATTCAATCTCTATAACAGTTTCTTGCAAAAGGATACTAATTCACTCAAACTTGGATCTTGAAGAGCAGTTTCAATGATCAATTATTAGATCGATCAATGATTAACCTGCTCTGATACCATTTGACAGGATCAACGATCACAAGTTTGAAGTATAAGAGTGTAATGCAGCGGAATGAAGAGACGAATTAGTCAAATTATAGCAAGAGAATGTTATTTGTAAACAAATGCGAGAGAATATTTTTCTGTGATTTGGAATGTTTCAATAATGCTCAATATTATTGCTAAATCATTCACAGTTACAATAAGGTTGGCACTCCTTATATAGAGTGCAATCACTGCTGTAATCACGGGATGGTGATTACTAGCAGATCTAGTACAAAAATAACTTATACTTAATAAACTACTGAAATGTTCACAACTACTGAGAACATGTCAGAGTACCAAGTATAAAACATGAAACAACTGAAAAGAAACTACTGATACTACAACGACTGAAGAACAAACTCTTCAGTCGTTTTACAAAACTACTGAAAAGAGAAAATATAAAACTACTGAAAGCAAACCGTCACAACTACTGAAGAAGTCCTCTTCAGCTGTTGTGACAACGCCTGATACTTTGTCTTCAGCACTTGTCTTCAGACCTTGTCTTCAGCACTTGTCTTCAGACTTTGTCTTCAGCACTTGTCTTCAGACTTTGTCTTCAGCACTTGTCTTCAGACTTTGTCTTCAGCACTTGTCTTCAGACTTTGTCTTCAGCACTTGTGTCTTCAGACTTTGTAATCAGTTGTTGTCTTCAGCTGGTGTGGACTTCAGTAGTTGTTGTGACGTCTGTGGGACTTAAAGGTTTTTCTGATCCGGCTCATTGGTTCTTTTGGTCCAACAAAATTGGTATAAACATATTGAGAGTACCTGAACTTGACCCCTTGAACCATTCCATGCACTATGAAGGAGAGATCCTCAGGAATCTGGTCCCACCCTCCATGCTTGTTTGACAAGCTGTGGATAACCACATGGAGTAGGTATTTCCACTGGGATGAGACCTTCCCTTTCCTGAAGGTCTTTACAGAGAAATCTCGCTCATAGCCCATCTGCTCAAAGGAATGATTGACAACTTTCTTTGGGAAGGACAACTCACCTTCTTCATCATACAGCTGCAAATGATAGTTGATGATGGTCGGAGTGATGAAGATTATCCTCCCTTGCACTGTGGCAGACAGTGCCTTCTCCCCATCCATAATGACCTCTTGGCAGGTCTTCCAAAATTCAAGCAAATGATCCTCATACAGAGTAGGATCAATGTTTAGGGAGGTGAAATAGTTTGATAGAGTTAAGAATTGACAAATCTCTGAGAAACTTTCATCTTTCTCAGAGCTTAACAGAGCAACCTGGTTGTGTTGCCTGTGAAGTTGCATGGAAAAATTTGGGTTGTTTCTGCGGTTAAGGTTGGCCATTTGAGAAGCATAAGGTTGAAGAAAGGTAAAAAGCAAAGGCGGTTTTGGGAATTAGGTTTGAGGAATAGTGGAATTGAGGAAGATAGTGAGGAAGAGGGGGAACCGTTGGGTATTTATGTGAAAAGGGATTTGAACCAAAGTTAATGAAAGAGGATAAACTTTGAAATTCGAAAGTCGGTCCCACCTCGGAATAAGTAGTTTACTTTTGCTCAAAAAGTAGTTTTCTTGGAATTCGAAAAGCTTCCGAAGGTAAATTATATTTGGAAGTTTTAATGAAAAAGCTTCCGAAGCTAAAAGGACTTCGGAAGATTTTCCTAAGAGTCTTGAAAATTTTGCTTCGGAAGAGAAATAAACACTTGAATGCTTTGTATATGAAACAACAAAGCTTCCGAGAGTTAATTTTGCTTCGGAAGGAAAAAGTCCTTAAAAACAAATAATTGTCTGAGACAATAATTTAAGCTTCGGAAGATAGATTTAGACTTCTTCCGGAGGTAAAAAAATTTTTAGACAGTTATTTATTTTGAAGACATGATTTTCTTCCGAAGGTAAAAGTATATCTTCCGAAGGATCAGAAAATTTTCAAGAATCTAAGGAAAGTCTTCAAAAAGAATTTTATATCCAAAGAAAACATGAGCTTATGAAAGTAATGAACTAGACAACTTAGGAGACACATATTTTTAAGAAATAATTAGAATTAGTTTTAAGAAAAGATCTACTCAAAGTTAATCATCCCAATAGCTGATATTAGATATTTAAATCTCTGTTCATCAAAAGCTTTTGTAAACAGATCAGCATATTGTTCAATAGTATGACCTTTGACTAGTTTAATTAATCCCTTTTCATAGTTATCTCTTATTAAATGATACCTGATATTGATGTGTTTGGTCCTTGAGTGCTGCACAGGTTTCTCAATGATAGAGATAGCACTATTGTTGTCTATGTAGATAGGAGTCTCCTTGAAGTTAAATCCATAGTCCAGCATCTGATTTTGAATCCAAAGCACTTGAGCACAGCAGCTTGCAGCAGCAATGTATTTAGCCTTAGCAGTTGATGCAGACACACAGGATTGTTTCTGCATTGCCATGAGACAACCCTTCCACCAAGGAATTGACATCCCCCAGATGTAGACTTTGCAGTCATGTTACAACCACCATAATCACTATCTGTATAAGCATACAGATTGAAATCAGGATTCTTTGGATACCATAAACCAAGTGTTGAGGCACCTTTGAGGTATCTTAAAATCCTTTTGACAGTGATTAGGTGAGACATCTTAGGGTTGGCTTGATATCTTTCACAAATACATGTAGCAAACATGATATCAGGCCTGCTAGCTGTAAGATAAATAAGAGACCCAATCATAGCCTTGTATAAATGTTCGTCTACACACTCCCCCTCGGGATCAGGTCCAAGGGAGTGGTTTCTGGCTATGGGTGTCTAAGCAATCTTACAATCAGTCATGTTGAGCCTCTTGAGTATGTCCTGAACATACTTTGACTGACTTATGAAGATGCCATCTTCAACGTGCTTCACTTGAATTCCCAGAAAGAAATTGAGTTCTCCCATTGCACTCATTTCAAATCTGTCTTTCATCAGCTTCTCAAAGTCTTTGCAGAGCTTTGGATTAGTTGAACCAAAGATGATGTCATCTACATATACTTGAACTAGCAATAAGTCATTTCCCTGTCCTTTGATGAAGAGAGTTCCATCTATAGTACCTCTCCTGTATCCATGTTTGCAAAGATACTCAGACAATGTCTCATACCACTTCCTGGGTGCCTGATGCAGCCCATAAAGAGCTTTGTCAAACTTGCAGACATAATCAGGATGATCAGGATCTACAAAACCAGGTGGCTGTTTGACATAAACCTCTTCATCAATCACTCCATACAGGAAAGCACATTTTACATCAAGTTGAAAGACCTTGAAGTTCTTGGATGCAGCAAATGCCAGGAATATCCTAACAGCTTTTAATCTTGCTACAGGAGCAAAGACATCAGTGTAGTCAATCCTTTCTTCTTGTGTGTATCCTTGAACAACTAGTCTTGCCTTGTTCTTGATGATAATTCCTCTATCATCCTTCTTATTCCTAAAAACCCATTTGGTTCCAATGGTAGTCTTCCCATGAGGAAGAGGACAAAGTTTCCAAACTTTTTGCCTTTTGAATTGAAGCAACTCTTGTTACATAGCTTCAACCCAACTTCCATCCTTTAGAGCTTCATCAACTTTATTTGGCTCTATCTGGGATAAGAAACAAGAGTGAAGACAAACATTTGCTTCATGGGTTTGTCCTCTTGTTCTTACCCCTGTGACAACATCTCCAATGATGTTTGTGGTGGGGTGAGACTTGTGGATCCTTAGCTGAGGGATCACAGCAAGTTGTTGAGAAAGATCCAAATTTGAGAAATTTAGATCTGGCATAGATGATTCACCCTCCACATCACCACACTTATTAAGATTAACTTGATCCAATGAGTGTGTGACATCATTGATGTTGTCATCTATGGTGTGGTTATTAGCATCAAGGAATTCCTGATCACTTTCACCATCACCATTGTTGTCTTCCACAATTGAGGTATCTTTATCTGGTTGTGGAGCCTCTGAGCTGATATTTGAAGGCACCCCAGATGTATCAGCTGAATTTGTCATTGTAGTGCTGATAGAAACCTCATTTGCTGAAGTAGTTCCAACTGGAGCTGAAGATGTATGTGTTGAGGGTCTTCTTAGCTCAAATCTTGGATCAGGATCACCTGTATTTAAATTTTCTGCAGATCCTGAAACATTCTCACAAGATTTGTTAAAACAGTTGGTAACTAAATCAAGATCAAATAGCCAATCAGGACCAGAACCAGCCACACAGGGTGTGTGTTCATTGAAAGTTACATTGGCTGACTCCTCAACAATTCTAGTTCTGAGATTGTATACTCTATAAACCTTGGCTTGGGAGGAGTATCCAATGAAGTGTCCATCATCTGATTTCTCAGCAAACTTGGCAATTTGATCCGTAGTATTCAAGATGGTGCAGGGACATCCAAATGACCTGAGAAAACCAATAAAAGGTTTTCTCTTGTGCCAAAGTTCATAAGGAGTCTTACCATGTGTCTTTGTTGATACATGTATGTCCTTAGATCATGATATGAATGTAATAGATCTTGTTTGTCTGATTCTGATGTAATGTTTGGAAGGATTAATGAAATGATATTGGTTGTTTGTTATTTATAATGTTTAATATTTCATTAATGAGTCGATGTTGAATTGGTTAATTAGGTTTGTGGTTGTTTGAATTGTTACACATAATGTTATATTAATTAATACATTCAAACTTAACAAACTGAAGTTCTCATGCGAATGGCCCATGCGAATGGACCATACGCATGAATAACTTCATATGAATGACTCAGTCGCACGACTGAACCAGGAGACTGGATCAGTCGTATGATTGTAACATAAGATTGGCTCAGTCGCACGACTAAACACTCAGTCGTGCGGATGAATCAACCGCATGGTTCAATCGCACGACTGAACCATACTAATGGTTCAGTCGCACGAATGAACAATACTAACCTATAAATACAACCCAATTCATGGAAAAACGTAAGCATTCATTCTATTTCGACTCCAGACGTACCCTAGCCGTCCAGAAGCCTCCTAGTTCGTTCTCCAAGTTCATAGAACGCTGTAGATCGATTCCCAATCGATTCTTAATGTTAGATTCAATACTTTATTGATTCTTCGTGCATTCTCACTGATTGGATCGCCAATCAAATAGGATTCCGCACTATTTGGTTTGGTTTACACGTTAATCATTCGGTATTTCGTTCAAATACCAGGTCCTAACAAGTGGTATCAGAGCTTTGGCTCTTGATTGCATGTGATTCAATCAAGATTGATAAAAAGTTTGTGTTTTTACACTAAAAACGCAATCTTTTGTGTCAAAAGTGATCTTGGACGTTCCCTGCTCATCAAGTTTCGGTTTCTACGGCCTTAGGCGATTAGAGTTTGCGAAATTTCGAATTTTTACGGCTAAAACACGTTTAACCTAGAAATTTTCACAAAACAGCAGCTTCAGTCGCACGAGTGAGCCATTCGCACGACTGGACTTCATTCGCATTGTCCAGACGCACGATTGGACCTAGTCGCATCCCCATTCGTACGATTGAACCATTCGTTCGTAGTGTTCATACGCATCAGCTTCCTTCGCACAACTGAACCAATCGCTTAGTTCAGCCGCACGATTGAACCAGTCGCATAGTTCATTCGCACGGATAGCCCATTCGTATCCTCCAGTCGCACCAGTAGACAGTTTGTTTAGTAGACTTAAAGTTATTCGACATGGAAGATCAGATGTCAGCGTTTACTGCCGGGAAGGACTCAAGGATCCAGAACCTGCTGTTACTTGAGAGTGAGGTGGGTAATCATAATAAACCACCAAAGCTCTTAACGTTAGATGAGTTTCCCCACTGGAAACAACGTTTTGAGATCTAACTCAATGGAGTGGATCCAAATTTGTGGGAAGCTATCGAGATTGGGTATAGTATGCCGGTGGGAGCAGATGGAGTAAAGCTTACTTTGGGAGGGATGACTGACGCTCAGAAGGTTAAGTATAATGCAGAGAAGAGAGCCTATGCATTGATCACACAGTCTATTCCTAAAGATATTTTCCACCAGTACTCGGAGAATAAGCAGGCCAAGAAACTGTGGGATGAGCTGGAAAAGAGATACGACGGGAATGCTTCGTTAAAGGCAATTAAAGCTAAGGAACTCAAGAAGGAATTTGACAACTTCTCATCGATGGGAAACGAGAGTTTGGACGATGTTATTGACAGATTCTACCATCTGATGAGTGAACTACATACACATGGAGTTGCTACTACCATGGAAGAAAAAGTGTCAAATTTTGCTGATGGATTGCCAGAAAAGTGGGCTTCATTCGTGTCTAACCTGAGACAGAATGAGATGCTGGCAAAGCTTGATATAAATGACTTCATTCTAAATCTGCGAGAAGAAGCACTTAGGATGAAGTACAGAGCTCAGAAGTCTTCGTACACTCAGAATCCAGCTTTGTACAATGCCACGCCTCAAGCTAAGACATCTGGAGCACCTCTTCAGACTGCATTTGTGTCTAGCTCATCGGGTCCTTCACAAGCTTCTCCTTTAGGATCAGACACGTCAGGGTCTTCTTGTACCCACTACATTGGATCTGAAGCGAATGCTACTAGACTGAAGACCGAGAACCTCGGTAATGTGACTGTGGAAGTAGCTCGAGAGCACATGGATCTTTTGGCAGCAGTGGTTCATTCTTATGATGGACTTGTAGCTGGGAAGATTGGAAACTGCCATCTGGCAGATGAGGACTACGAGCAGGTGGATGAAATGGAGCTGGAGAGGATGGACATTATGTGGGCATTAGCAAGTGCTGTCCGGAGGGCGAAGAAGTTTGTGAAAAAGACCGGACAGAACTTGGTAGCTATTAAGGATACCACATTTGGCTTTGACAAGAGTAAAGTGACCTGCTTTAACTGTGGAGAAAAGAGGCACTTTAAGAGAGAATGTGTTAAGCCAAAGAAGACGGGTAACGGGAACCCATTCTCGTCCTTCACTCGTCAAGACAAACAAGCTAGCAGTTCTACTTCATCAAGCAAGGATCCAAAAGCCTTGACTGATCATGATGATGAAGGAAAGGACTGGAGCTTTCGTTTTGTCTCTCCAGGGGAATCAAACATTGCAAGTGTAGAAGACTTAGACGATGATTCCGCGAGTGAAGGAGATATTGCAGTTGAGATAGCGATGTCAAATATTGAAGAGACAACTGCAACTGAGGTCAGCTACAAGCCTGAAGAAAGGACTTCCACAGAAAAGATAGAATCAACAGAACCAGAGAAATCTGATGCTGCGATGATGGCAAATTCTTCTGAACCTCCTCAGGTAAGTACCACTGACCAACTGTTTAAAAATCATGCTTATTCTGATTGTGATACTTTTAAAAATAGCATAGATGAGAAATTTGATATGTTATTAGATCATAATGATAACTTAGTAAAGGATTTGCAACTGTGCACTGAGGCTAATAGAGTATTAAAACAAAATGAGCATAGTTACAAAGAAAAGATAGACCTTTTGACTAAACAGCTTAGGGAAACTGAAGTAGTTGCATTTAACCAAGCTAATGACATTAGGTATTATCTTAACTCCCTAGAAGACACTGAGAAGCAAAAGGAAGTTTTAGAAGTAGAAGTTAACTCTTTAAAACAGAAACTGTACAGTAGGACATGTTCATCACACATTGTCCAACACTTAGTGAGAGAAAGAAACAACGGGGAGGGTTTGGGTTATAAAGTGGTTCCACCACCACCTGAGACCTTGATGAACACTAAGAGTAGACCAATAAATAATAACCCCATCAAGGATCATGTGGTGTCTACTCCTCTTGTTAGTGATCCAGATTCCTCATGTTCATCAATTGAATCTAGAACCAAACAAAAGGAGGCCACTTCAAAGGCAAAGGGTATAATGCCATGTGTTAATCTGGAGAAAGAATTTGAAAAGGTTAATATAAAGTCAGGGTCAAACAGAGTCAAATCAGAACCTAAAAAGATTGTTAATGTTAATCTTTCACAAGTTTCAAGTCAAAAACCAGTTAACCAAAAGGAAAAGGATGTTAAACATGCTAAAACAATTAATTTTGTTAAACAAGAGAAAACATCAAAAGAACCAGAGTCAAAACCCAAATTAAGTGATGTTACTAGGGTGTCACACACATCTCCACAAAGAAAGTTTAATCATAAAGTTGATAGCAGGTCTTGCTATAACTGTGGAGAGTGTGGACACATTGCTTCCTATTGTCCTTACTATCAGACACCTAGGAAGAAGATTGAACTTCAAGATTCAAAGCCTAGGTCTTCTAAGAGGAGTTCTTTAACTCCACCTAGAAGAACTAGTGAACCTAAAGTTCAACCCACTAGCCAGTCGACTGTTTATCACAAATAGGCCTTACACAAATCTGGCTTATGGAAAGAGAAGTCATCCTTTGTGTCTGATAATGATGACAAGAAGGAACCTGAGCTACCCTCACCCTCTAAGGGTCAATGGGTTGAATTCATGATGTGTAATGCCTCTGGGAAACCCAAGCCAGTAAAGGCTTGGGTTCCTAACCTAAACTAATCTTTTACGTTGTATGTGCAGGGTGTTCGCTACAGTGCTGAACCAACACGTGGATTGTAGACAGCGGAGCATCCAGGCACATGACACGAAACAGGGCTCTTTTATCAAACGTCAAACAAATTAAAGGAGGGCATGTTTCGTTTGCTAGAAACAAGGGAGGCTATATCACAGCTTAGGGAGAAGTTGGGAATCAGAAAGTTAAGTTTGATAAGGTGAACTACGTTCAACAACTTCAAAACAACTTACTTTCTGTTTCCCAAATCTGTGATAAGGGATTTAAAGTCATATTCGACAACAAGAAGTGTTACGTGCTAAAGAAAGACTACGTGATTCCGGAGGACCAAGTTCTGATGACAGCTTCAAGATATAAAGACCTTTATGTTTTGGATCTCTCAACAGCTTCAACAACGGATCATGAAGTTCAGTGCTTTCTCTCAAAAGCAACTGAGAAGGACTCCATCTCCTAGCATAGGAGAATGGGACACGTAAATCAACGAAAGATGAATCACTTGATCCAGAAGGATCTCGTGAGAGGAGTCAACGTCAAGAATTTCCAACTTCCTGATTTCTGTGTAGCTTGCAAGAAAGGCAAACAGACGAAGAAGTCTCATAAGGAAAAGAAAGTTCATTCAATAGAACTTCCTCTTGAACTTCTTCACATGGATCTGTTTGGTCCAGTCAGTACAAAGAGCATTGCAGGCGACTTGTACTGTTTTGTGGTTACTAATGACTACTCAAGATTCTCTTGGGTAATGTTTCTGAAGTCCAAATCAGAAACATTTGAGTCATTTAAGGAGTTAGTAACCACACTGGAATCTCTCTACAAGCTGAAAGTGAGACAAGTACGCTCAGACAACGGGACTGAATTCAAGAACCAGTGGATGGAGGCTTACTGCAAGGAAAAGGGAATTGTGCATCAATTCACTTCTGCCTACATGCCTCAGATGAATGGCGTTGCTGAGAGAAAGAATAGAAGCTTGATAGAGACAGCACGGACAATGCTGGCAGACTCAAAACTGTCTATCCAATTCTGGAATGAGGCAGTGGCTAATGCATGTTATACACTGAATCGAGTTCTGATAGTCAAGCGCCACGGAAAGACATGTTACGAGCTACTACAAAGACGCAAACCGAATTTGGAGTATCTCGAACCATTTGGCGCGCCGTGCACACTTCTGAAGAAGACTCAAGAAGGTAAATTCAGTGAGAAGGCTGATGAAGGGATCTTTCTAGGATACAACATACCGAACAAGAGAGTTTACAACAACTCAACGGGTTTAGTAGAAGTGTGGTGTAACGTTGATGTTCAGAGATATACCACACACCCCTACTGGCAAAGGACCCGCCTACTTTTTCGATTATGATGGATTCTTCAAGTCCTTCAACATCCCTATCTCTCCTTCGGATGACGAGTTAGCTACACGGATGATGTATGATATCTTGAATACACCATCTCATGATTCAACATCATCTAGCTCACAGGGAGAATCATGTACTCTGTCAGGGGGAGTAGTCGACGACAGTGACTCCTCCTCAGAAGATGAAGCGGAAGAAAATGACCAGAACAGTCAGGAGGAACAGGTTCCAGTTCCTGGAAGTCCACAAGCATCTAACAGTGATGCACCTTCGACTTCGGAACCTCAAACTCCAACTACTTCAGATGCAGAACCAAATGTTCATAATCTTGGCTCTGAGGTAGTTATTCCTACTACTCCAGGATCACGTCTAAACGTCTATCATCCCTTAGACAATGTCATTGGGGATGTCAGATTAGGAGTACAAACCCGAAATCAGCTATACTCAGCTGATTATGCCTCTGTTATGGAAAAGAGATATATTCATGATGGTGCTTATCGGTGTTTTGTCTTGCAGTTTGACCCAAAATACGTCAGTGATGCACTAAATGATGAGGCGTGGGTGAGTGCCATGCAAGAAGAACTTCTTCAGTTCAAGAAGTTAGGTGTATGGACTCTGGTAGATAGACCTAAAGGTGCTAAAGTCATTGGCACCAAATGGGTCTTGAAATGCAAGAAGGATGACCAAGGGGTCATTATCAGGAACAAGGCTCGACTGCTGGTTCAGGGATTTCGCCAAGTTGAGGGAATTGACTACAATGAAGTGTTTGCACCCGTGGCAAGGATGGAAGCCATTCGTATCTTCCTTGCCTATGCATCGTACATGAAGATTAAAGTTTATCAATTAGATGTGAAGAGTGCATTCCTTCATGGGGAGATAAGAGAGACAGTCTATGTCAGTCAACCCGAGGGATTTGAAGATCCTTATCATCGGGATAGAGTTTACAAACTCGACAAGGCTTTATACGGGCTTCATCAAGCTCCAAGGGCCTGGTATGAGAAACTCTCGACTCATCTTGTGAAACACGGCTTTCGCAGGGGAGTCATTGACTGCACGCTGTTCATCAAAGAAAAAGATGGAGACCTATTGCTCGTACAGATCTATGTCGATGACATAATCTTCGGTTCAAAGAACGAAGAATTATGCAAAGAGTTTGAAGCAGTTATGAAGAAAGAGTTTGAGATGAGTGCTATGGGGGAGATGAAATTCTTTCTCGGGTAACAGGTGGATCAGACACCAAATGGGATCTTTCTACATCAGACCAAGTATGTGGGAGACATTCTCAGTCGTTTTGACATGGAGAATGCTTCTACTGTTGGGACTCCACTTGCTACAAATCATGATATAGCACCTGACGAAAATGGAGATCTGGTAGATGCCACAATGTACCGAGGAATGATTGGATCCCTCATGTACCTCACTGCCTCAAGACCTGATATCATGTATGCCACATGTTTATGTTCTAGATATCAGGCTAAGCCTAAGGTCAACCATCTGATCGGGGTCAAGAGGATATTTCGTTATCTGAAGGGTACACCCACACTTGGGTTGTGGTATCCTCATGATGATGACTTTGAGCTCACGGCGTATAGTGACTCGGATTATGGGGGCTGCAAGATGAACTACAAGTCTACATCAGCAGGGTGTCAATTCTTTTGGAGGAGATTAGTTACCTGGCAGTGTAAGAAGCAGACATCGGTTGCATTGTCAACCTGTGAAGCCGAATACGTTGCTGCTGGAAGTTGCTGTTCACAAATCATCTGGATTCAACAGCAAATGCGGGATTACAGTTTAAAGTTTTCTTCTACTCCTATTTTTGTTGATAACTGTGCTGCAATTGCAGTAACTAAAATTCCGGTCCAACATCCAAAGACCAAACATATCGATATCAAATACCATTTCATAAGAGACTGTTTTGAAAAGAACTTAATTGATGTGGTAAAAATTAATACTGACTTTCAACGCGCTGACCTCTATACTAAAGCCTTTGATAAACCACGTTTTCAATATTTGTTAGAGGTCAACGGCGTTAAAAAGAAAAGTGATGTTATTCCTGATGATGATCATGTGTAGTCCGATGCAGTTTAGTTAATTTTTCTTTTTTATTTTATTTTCTTTATTTACTTTAGTCTGTTTAAATTAAACTCATGTTATTTAGCTGTTTATTAAAATCCTAAAATAATTAAACCAGTTATGATTTTAGTATTTTAGGGGGAGAATAAGTCACCCAGTAACATTAAAAAAAACAAGGGAGAAGGAGTGGATAGTTGATATAAGGTAGATTGTATCTGTGATACCGATTCAAACCTTTGGAAAATGATAGTACACAGGAACAAATCAAGAGGGACTTTAAAATTTTAATTTAGAAAAGATGCAAAATTCAAAGTATAAGTCTGTGTAGTCTAAGTAATATAAAAGGGAAGATGATAGAAAAACTGGTAACTACTAAGGTAACACAACGAGAGTAGACCTAGAGGTTGCTAGACCACAAATGATATGTCGGTAGATTCAACACAATAGATGATTAGACCTGACTGGTGGTCTCAAGATCAAACTAAGTTGTTCAACTGATTGTGGGCTTCCATCTTATCACTGGTTAACACAATCAACAATATTCCAATAAGGGGTAATGAGCATGTAAACGCCACAAATGTGTGCGGATGACCATAAATAGAGCAAAGCACGAAAAAATGAAACACAAATGCTATCAAGCTAATGACTTATGTTGTTGGTGCATTTTGTGCAAAATAAAATTAAGCTGCTCTAACAAGAAGATAGGTTGTGTGCCTCTCAGCTGTGCGATGGCACTGACCCGAGGATAAGCATAACCTAGATATTCTAGAATTCATTGTTGTTTGCCGCCTCTCTGTTGTGCGATGGCACTGACCTGAGGATTGGCTTCTCTTTGAAAGCTCTAAGAATAGTCTCTTCTTGTAAAAAATACCCGTAGACCGCTCAAAAGCTCCTGAGGAATGTTGATTACCATATGAGTGTGGGATCCACAAATGTTAGTTGAAATAATTATACCTAAAAACTATCACCAGTTTGTGTCAAAAGTCTGTGTATGGATTTAAGAGGACAAACATATTGACAATCATTGTGGCTGCAATTCTTGAAAGTTCAAATCAATGTGGGAATCTAATAGTACCAGTGTGATTTCCTAAATTTGCTAACGACTCTAGATGAAAACCAAGAATTGAGCGTCAAAAGATTTTGATAACAAGTCCCAAATGATTTGACTTGCCTGTATGATTCCAAAATTGAATTGGTCCAGGTGTGGTCAATCTAAGTTGAAGTTGCCTATTCTGGAACCAAATCCAGTAGATTTCTATCTTAGGATTTGTCTCTCACAAAAAGCCAAAAACAAGTTTAATTTTCGTACTTTAGTTTAATTCTCTAATTTATATAGTCATTTTAGTTTGTTTGTTTGTCGGACTACATCATGAAAATCAGTATGGGATTAACTCTCCTAAAAGGGTTGTGAATCCTAGGATCGTCGACAGGAATTATCAGTGTGAATCGATGTCAAGTCAACGTTAGCGGAATTAACGTTGATTTGGTTTAATTGTATTTAAGCAACTTTCAATATCAATGAAATATTAAGAACACACGAAACAAAACACAATTAAAGATTAATTAATGTTTTATTATAATATGTTGGTGATTACAAAAGAATGAATCAATGAATGCTATGATGTTGTATATGTTTTGATGATCGAAAGACTTTTGATGATTGTTGTAATGCTATTGCTGTTCTCAATCAAACAATCGTCTGCCTCCATCGTCCTTGAATCGAAACCTAGGATCCATATTTATAGACAAAGATGTTTCAGTTATAGGAAACACCGGATCTCTTGGGATTTGATTTGTTTCTGATAAGGAATCATCGGATTTCTCGGGATTCGAATAACCGCCTTGTTGACTTGTTGACTTGTTGACTTGTAACACTTGTATTATGCAAGTGTTTGGACTCCGCAGAAATATTGTCTTCCGCAGATGTTTTGTTCTTCCGCAGTATTCTTGTTCTTCCGCAGCATTTCTTGAACACTTGGAACTCCAGTTAACTTTGTTCATCCGTAGATGATCTTCGGATGTTTTGTTACTTGTAAAATATATATCTACGGAAGAACGAAATGTTCATCCGTAGATGTTTCTTACACTTGGTCAATTTCAATAATTGATCAAGTATTATGTTTGTACCTGCAGCCATACATACATCAACACATATATAAATGGGTTAACCTATATATTTAATGCATACACAATAATGAAATACAAAAGTTCATTACAAATATTAATTCAAGTACTAAGCCTATACATAATGACTAGATCTACTGATTCTAGACCTAACAAGGGTCATGTCTGAGATGACCACATGTGTTTTCAAAGTTTAAAAGGGTCACGTCTGAGGTGACTAAATTGTTTAAAAGGATCACGTCTGAGGTGATCAAAAAGTTTCAAGTTAAAATGATCATGTCTAAGATGATCAAATGCTCATAATGTTAATTTCAATAGTTAAAAGGGTTTTAAATGTAAAATGGTCAAAATGGCAGAAAATTTATAAGTATAACCCATTCGCACGATTGGACCATAAGTATGGACCAACCATGCGAATGGGTCCCATTCGCACGACTGGACATGAGATTGAGCCATTCACCCGAATGGCTTATCAGACTGATCCATTCGACCAAATGAGAGGGTGCGAATGAGTCAGTCGACCGACTGAGACTCAGTCGGTCAACTGAGGATGCGAATGAAAGGGTACGAATGAGACAGTCGACCGACTGAACCTCAGTCAGCCAACTGAATGCGACTGACTGGGCCAATCGCACGACTGAGCTTCAGTCGCCCGAATGAACTGAGCGAATGAGGCCAGTCGGCCGATTGAACTCAGCTTCAGTATTTAAAGGGCCACAGTCGATCGCATTTCACTCATCACCCTCAATCGCTCCTAAATCGCACTTCGTACCGTTACTCTGCCAAAATTTCTCTAGATCTTGTTTCTACATCTATATTGATCTTCTGACTTGCGTTGACGTTTATACAGGTAGATTGCAGTGAAATCTCAATGAAATCAGAAGAAATGGAACCCTAATTTTATGATATTCGAGTGAAACAAGAACCGGACTGTAAATGACCTAATAACCAACCTAAACTAACAAAATGTTAAAATTAAGTTTAATAGGTTATTAGTGACAATATGGCGAGTCTAATGGACCAATAAACCAGTTTAAATTACTTGATTGGGTCAAGATTCGAACCACATGCGACTGAACAGTGGGACAAGCGACTGGTCGTCCGGATGAACTCCAATCGCACGATTGAATCTTGCGATTGGGTCAATCGGCCGAATGCACCATGCGAATGAACTCAGTCGGCCGACTGAACCAATCGCAGACTCAGTCAGCAGATTGAACTCAGTCGCATGTCTCATTCAACCGAATGAGCTCAGTCGCATGAAAGGACAACCGACTGACTTCAGTCACATGATTCATTCGCACGAACGAATCAGATTGAATTTAAACTATACACTTAGAACTGAATTTTGATGTATGATTTTCTAATGGTTCTGTGTCTTGTGTTTCAGGACAATGGCTGATAGATGGTCCATCAACCCAAAGCACAATATATGTGCTCATTTGGACCATACGACTCGGAATGGGGCCGAGTTTACAGAGATTATTGCGTTCCTTCTACGTTCTCAGATACATAAGGCCATATCTACACCGTGTACTCCTTACAGGTCGTTACACCAGGCATTCTGGGAGAATGCCTCCGTTGATCATTCTCACGAGCCTTACAGCATACGGAGTTCCATTCATGGTCATGATATTGAGATTACAGCAGATGACATCCATAGAGTACTTGAGTTTGGGGACGATACTGATCACCCCACCAGACTACACCCACTTACAGTTAGAGGCTATTTTCTCAGGATTAAGTACGCTGGGGACATCAACTCAGGTGTGCTCAAGAAGAGCAACCTGTGTCCTCAGTACAAGTACTTGGCGCATGTGATCCTGAAGTGTATTGCTTCTAGGAGGGGTGGGTTCGATGACCTATCAGACCAGATTCAGAATGCCTATGTGGCACTGGTGCTGAACCACCCCTTCAGCTTCTCGAGCATGATTTTTTCATATCTGGTGGAGAATTTGGAGGCCAAGGGGAAGGAGGGTTTTTGTATGTACCCCAGGTTTCTGCAGCTAATCTTCAACGAGAAGCTGTCTTCACTTCCCAAGGAGAGCCATGATGCGGTTGCCTTAGAGATTATGGATGACACGACCTTGGGTCGTATGAGAGTGTATCGGGGCAAGCAGGTAAAGCCCAGGTGAAGAGGTTGATCGGCCATTTGGCCAATGAGAGATATGTTGCGCCAGGGAGACGCAAGTGGCGTCATGATGACAGCGATTCAGACGACGAGAGGCTATTGCTCCCAGAGCATGATTCAGATGATGATGACAGCGGGGATGCTGGAGATGATTTGCCTATTCCACCGAGGGGCACAGTTTCAGATGTTATTCCTCCAGTATCTGCCCCAACTGGTGACATAGCTGAGTCTGCCGGTTTCCATCAGGACTTTATTCCTGGTGAGGAGGAAGACGAGTCTGACGAGGAGCCCTTAACGAGGACTGTGGGAAGCAAGGTTGTGCCCACAGAGTATGGGCTAAGGGTGGTTTGTGAACGCCCAATAGATTCAGGAGAGACAGCTGTAGATCCTAGCTATACCCCTGAGTCAGCTAGCCGTGTTCTAGGGGGAGCATCCACCTCGACTGGATCGAGGAGGAAAAGGATGGCTCAGTCCCACGGCCAGAAGAAGAAGAAGAGAAGACTGACCTTCGTCACCACCACAGCCACTACATCTACTACCACCACTACCACCTCTACTGACACACCATCCACCACCACAGCCTCCACAGCGACCACTACCACCACCACACCTCCCACCACTGTACATATGCCAACCACCACCATATCTTTCACTCCTACATCACCTCCACTATCTCACAGACCCAGCCCCATCTTCACCACAGCCACCACTACCACCACTAGCCACCAAGCAGGACCCTCTTCACAGCCCTCACATACATATGGATCACCTCTACCTCCAATTGGGGTAGAGGAACAACTTTCTGCGCTTAACCGGATGGTGATGAGTTTATTAGCTGCTGATGAGGAGAAGACGGCTCAGATCTGCCAGTTGGCTGATCTTACTGCTGCACAGTCACACCAGATCTCAGAGCAGGCTCGATTGATTGAGGAGCAGGCCCAACAAATGGCTGCTCAGAGCCATGAGATCGCCCAACTCCAAGAGCACAGTGTCACATCTGCCAAGAAGATAGAGGAGTTGGAGAAGGCTAAGAAGACAATCATGCTAAAGCTAAAGGGATCTAAGGATGAGCCACTAAAGATTAAAGAGGTAGACGGAGATGATGGTGATGATGATGATGAGGATGACGATGAGGATGATGATGATGAGACTGAGGATGAAGAGGGGACTGAGGAAGAGAGGACAGAGGAGAGGGATGAGGATGATGATGCAGAAGGAGGAGATGCAGCTGCATCGGCCTCTGCTCAAGGTCGGGAAAGGAGATCCAAGAATAGACAAGACCAACAAGCTTCCTCCTCTGCTCTACCAAGTGATGACCCAGTGATCCAAGACAAAAGTAAATATTAGATGTCTATGTATTAGATTACTTTTGTATTTGAATCATGGTTCAATCGCACGACTCAACCATACTAATGGTTCAGTCGCACGAATGAACAATACTAACCTATAAATACAACCCAATTCGTGGAAAAATGTAAGCATTCATTCTATTTCGACTCTAGACGTACCCTAGCCGTCCAGAAGCCTCCTAGTTCGTTCTCCAAGTTCATAGAACGCTGTAGATCGATTCCCAATCGATTCTTAACGTTAGATTCAATACTTTATTGATTCTTCGTGCGTTCTCACTGATTGGATCGCCAATCAAATAGGATTCCGCACTATTTGGTTTGGTTTACACGTTAATCATTCGGTATTTCGTTCAAATACCAGGTCCTAACAGTCTTAACTACTAAAACTCTGTTTTGCACATAGCAAGCAGTATTTACTGCCTCTGCCCAGAAGGTGATGGGCAGTTTAGAGTCAGACAACATAGTTCTTGCAGCTTCAATTAGTGTCCTGTTTCTCCTCTCAGCAATTCCATTTTGCTGAGAAGTCCTGGGAGCACTATATTGTCTTGTAATACCTTTTTCATCACAAAATGTATCAAGAATTTGATTCTTGAATTCAGTCCCTTGATCACATCTTATGGTTTTGACCTTGTGATCACTTTGATTCTCAATTTTTAAGATGAAATTCTTTAGAATCTCAGGGGTTTCATCCTTAGTTCTAAGAAAGAAAACCCAAGTGAATCTTGTAAAATCATCTGTGATCACCAAACAATAAGAGGTCCTTCCTAGACTCATTACACTGGTAGGGCCAAAGAGATCCATATGTAACAAATGTAGGGGAGTAGTGATAGAGTTCTTTTCCTTAAGCTTGTGAGATACCTTATGTTGCTTCCCTTTCAGGCATGCAACACAATGATCATCACTTGTAAACTCTTTCTTTGGCATTCCAGTTACCAACTCATGTTTAATTAGTTTATTCATGTTCTTAAAGTTTACATGGCACATTCTTTTATGCCATAGGAAAGACTAATCACTATTTGCTTTTGATAGAAAGCATGAAACTTCTCCAGAGGGAGATGTTTCTTGCAAATCCATCTTGTACATGTTCCCTTTCCTGGGGGCTCTAAGCAGGATGTGCTCATGAGGAATGACCACTCTAGGCTTGAGAACAATGCACTCATGCTCAGTAAAGAGCATGTTATGACTCTGATCACAAAATTGGGATACACTCAGAAGATTGTACCCAAACTCCTTGACAAAGTTTACCTTTTCAATGTTGAGCTTGCCATTTGTGACCTTGCCCCTTCTAGAAATGTAACCACCTTCATCTCCTCCAAAAGCAACTGGTCCTCCATCAATTCTCTCAAAGTTATGGAGTAGTGACCTATTGCCTAGCATGTGCCTGGAATAGCCACTATTAATTATCCAGACATTTCTGTTTGTCTTGAGCTGTTTCTGCACAAAGAAAATGATTAGTTACATTTGGAAACCCAAGCCTTACTTGTCTTGGGCTCACTAAGTATAATAGAAGGTAATGCAACAGTAATAGATCCTATGGTTGTGCTAGAGGGATCTTCAGCTGTTGTTGATGGAAAAACTTCAGTCACTTGGTCTTTCTTAGACTTCCACACCACCTTTGGAGTCTTGGACTTGACCTTCAAAACTTTGGAAGCTTTTGGGACTTCACAAGTTTTGATGCCTGAACCTTCGGAAGATTCTGCAGTCACCGCAGCAGACTTCGGTGCTTCGGAAGAACTCCTTTCTTCCGAGACCAATTTTTCTTCCGAAGGTAATTTTCCATTTACCTTCTTCTTTGATTTGGAGCTTCCGAAGGAAACAGATTTTCCTTCCGAAGCTTGAATCTTCTTGAAACTCTTTGAAGTCTTTGTATTGTTCATATGGACAGTACTTTTAAGATTATATGGACAATCCTTAGCAATGTGAGAGGTACTTTCACACATGACACACAACATTTTCTTCTTCATAAGAGTCTCCTTGTGAGAGCAAGACTGTCTTTGGTCGCATCCCTTCTCCACCTTCATCTTTGTAGATGCTGAGACAGTTCTTTTGGGCTATGAACTGTTCTTGGAGTTTGATGGTCCAGGATGTGCAGCAGTGGTACACAACAGATCAGTCTTCTTCTTGGTACTGAGATGATTTGAACAAGAACCAGAACTCTTAGCTGAGGAGTTTTGGTTAATGTCTTCAGTCTTTACCACTTTAAACCCTGTAGAGATAAAAACTTGTTTCTGCTTAGAGTCAAAAGTAGCCTTGATCTCTTGAGCCTTCTTTGCCTTTCTTTTGCTTTTCCTAATCAAGTGCTTTCTCTTTGACTTGGTCATCACAGTAGACTTCTTCTCCTCAGAATGATAGTGGCCCTTAGTAGAATCCTCCTCTTCACTCTTCTCAGAGGAATTCTTCACTATCTCTTCTTCATCCTCTTCACTTATAGGATCTATGAGAGGAAGCTCATCTTCACAAGTTCCACATCTAGGAGATCTTACAGACAAGATTATGTATGGAGGAGCTATCTTATTTGATCCCAGTCCCTGTCTATTTTGATAACACACTTTGTTGTGCAGGGATGAGGATATCATGTTCTTGAAGGTCTCTTCTTCAAGAACACTCTTTTATGCCCTGGCTTTGCTGATCATAAGCTCAGCCTGGCACTCAGTCAGCTTAGTTATGAGATCTTGGATTTGAGTCCTAAAATCTGTATGTTCATGTTTTAGTACTGAAATGGTTTTCTCTAAGTCCTCTATCTTTAGCTTATAATCATTTTCAGACTTTCAAAAATCATATTTTAAAATGTTTAAGGACTCAAGATCAGATCTCATTTCCAAGTTATAGGACCTATATTTGTTAACTTTAGCAATGCATTCAGGAGTACAGAGATGTTCCAATACCTTGGCTTCATCATGATCTGCCATTAGTGCTTGGTTTGGAGAAGCATCTTCCACCTGAAAGCTCCAGTCAAAGCCTCCTTCTTCAACAGCAACAACAGCTTGTTGCTTTGGCTTCTCATTCTGAGGGGCTTTGTTAGTGTAGTTTGGTCTGGTTTGTGCTTGGCCACCATTTGTTTTAGGTGCCTTACACTCTCTAGCAAAGTGGCCCATCAAGTTACAGTTGTAACACTTGACTTTGCTTTTATCCAAGCCACACTTTCCACTGGTTGCATTGCTTGGAAACCTTCTTCCAGTTCTCTTGTAGAACTTATTGGCTCTATGAGTGTGGAGAGCCATCTGCTAAACTATTTCCATATATTCCAGGTCATCTGGATGGATACAATTTAGGTCTTCAAGAGTGAAAAGAGAGTTACCACAACTTTCATCAGAAGACACAAAAGCTTGAGTAGAGCTTGTCTCTTGGAATGGGCTTCCTTGAGTGTAGTTCTCCCTAGGTATCTCTGGGAAGGTGATGAAAGGACCCTTTGGTGAGTTGTCAGGGTAGCATATGAGATGATGTTGGGGTTCTATGCTATCCCTTTCAACCACACGCAGGGCTGAACCCATTTGATTGTTGGAGTTGCAAGATGAACCTTGCATGTTCATCTCCATCTGATAGCCACTGAGAATCCCATATAACTTTGTCAGAGTAAGAGTTTTGAGATTTTCAGTCCTCTTGATCACCACACAGTAGTGTGTCCATTGCCTAGGAAGTGAGGACATGAACTTCCTTACAATGTCTCTGTTTTCAAGAGGAACTCCTCCATCCACAAGGGTATCCACTATCTCAACATACCTAAAGTATTGCTGAGTCATGGTTTCACCTGTTTTGAAGGTGAAGTTTTCAAACTGCTGCTTCAGGAGATCCTTCTCGTTCTCCTTGGCTTCAGAGGAGCCTTCATACATAGTGCATCCCACAACTGTTTAGCTATTTTGTACTTCTTGAAACCTCTGTACACAGAGTTTGGAAGGGCAGTTTGAAGAGTAGTCATGGCCTTTCTATCAATCTCTACTCTCTTCCTATCTTCATCAGAGTAGTTGGCCACATCTTTAGGGATCATACCAACACCAGTAGCAGAAGGAGTGCTGGGTATGAAAGGTTCATTTTCAACAGATTCCTACATTCTTGAGTCTAGAGACCTTATGAAACCTTCCATTCTCATACACCAGGTATCAAAGTAATCAAGAGTGATCAGTGGGGACTTGTTCATTGTTCCAGTCTCCATATCAGTCTTTGAACTGGATGCCATTTTGAAAGTTTAGTTTTTGTGTGTGTGAGGGATCTTAAGATGGTGAGATCTTATATCATGAGCCTGAAATGCTCTGATGCCAATTGCAGGACCGGTTAAGGGCTTAACAATTACAACACAACAACACAAAGAGGAGATTAACTAAACCTGATCAAACAGTAAACTGGATTAACCAAGATAATGATACAAAGAACACAAGTAATGATAAAGAGACAGAACAAGAGAATTGGGTTTCAAGGAGGCAGTATATTGCTTTCTTAAGTTTCTATACAAGTGTTACAAAGCATAAAGAAAGATACTAGAACTTGGAATATTTATACTACAACCTACAGCCGGCTATACTTTGAAAGCCAGCTGGATACAATTGACTAGACACAAACAAAATCAATTGTAGAATCAAAAGGCATATCTGCCTTTTGACCTTGTGACTATGACATGCCATAGCTCACATCCTTATCTATTACAAAAAGGATAAAGTACATAAAGTAGAAAGTTACAGACTCAAGACCTCAATGTACAGTTACCAAAAGCATGGACCTTTTCACCAACTCATGTAAGTTGGTGACTTTACAGAGATGCAGCGGAAAGGTGTCCAGCTTTATGGAACAGTACATCAGATAAAGCATATTACTAAAAGTCTTCGGAAGAAACCTGTCTTCATAGGATGAAGCTTCGGAAGACTTTGTCTCTGAGGCTTCGGAAGACTTCATGTTTGGCTTCGGAAGATATTGGTCTTGGCTTCGGAAGATTTTACACTTAGAATATTTCTAGTGTATGGTGTAAAACTTCCGAAGCAATTCTTCTTCAGTACTTAGTGCATTACTTGCAGAGAGACATTGGATGTTTTGGTTTGCATCAGACTTAAAGGAATCCTTATATAATGAAACTCTGAAACCTCAACGAAATAGTAAACAAGAATTGATCATCTAAGAACCTTGTTAAAGTCACTTGCTTGAGAAGCTTCTATGAAACTCATACACATCCAAAAAGTGTTTTGAACATATTACACATGCTCGTTAAGATGAGTCTTGTGTTGGTCTAAAAACATGGTGCTATTTCAAAACCTTCCTAATCGTCTTGAACCGTTTGAAATGTAAAAGTCTATCAATTGAAGTTCTAAATTAATCTTGTACCCTTTGCCAAGAAACACATAAAATCGTAAATTATGAAATTTAACAAACTTAAGCATAGTAAAACATCATAACTAAACTCATTAAATTTAAACGTTCCAAGTGTCAATTGCGAATGTGACATGAAATCCAAGTCTCCTCAAAACCTTGAAATTAATCCTCTCGTGATTAAATTTCGGGACGAAATTTCTTAAAGTATGGGAGACTGTAACATCTGCTTATTTTTGAGAATATGGACCCGAACCCGTTGTGGCAATGGTATAAATCAAACGTATTATTCCAATTATTTCTTTCATGTTGGTAATTTTAAGACAATAAATGTGTTGATTAACTAATTTTGTGAATTTGATTATTTAAATTTACATTTAAATTTTTAATAAATTTATAAACTTGTGAAGTTATATATATATATATATTATTTATGGGTTCTAATTATTATATAAAATATTTAGACTTCAAAATTTATATGAGATTTATAAAGATATATAAAAATATAAAGATTATTATATTTTTTTTATAATCACCTTGACAATTAAATAATAAATATCGAACAAGATTTATAAATTTTTATAAATAAATAACTTGGGTTATTATATGGAATTATAAAACATGAGGTTAAAAATGTAAATAATGAAACCTTATTTTAAGAGGTTTACACATAAATATTAACAAATCAATATTACAGGGACCTAAGTGTAATTATTCTAAACCCAAACCATTTCCCTTCCCCCTCAGCTCCCCGGACTCCGGCCATCTTCCGACAACACTAAACCCCCAAAATTAATCGATTTGAATCGCAAGTAACCGTCCCTCACTTAGAACGACATCAGTTTCGAACATATTACCATTTTAATTCGTATTATGAGAGTGTTAATCCTCTCGAATTGAAACCGAAACCTGCATTCAAAACACGAACCTGATCGACTCAAAACTGATCAAATTATGTATTTACAATCGAGGGAAAACCTTCAAATCAATACTCTTCAACTACTTGAACTCCTAATTTCACATGGAACACACACAAACATCACGCTCGATTCACATACTCAACATGAACTTGTAACTAACGTTCGACACCTTTGGAACCTCTTAACTGGAAGTTAATAGAGGGCAATTGATCTTCATCATCATACGAAGATTTCCAAGTGGTCAATTGAATCAAAGCATCATGAATCGGTCCCGTTTGATAACCCCCACGATCGCACTTGTTCATGTTCTCGCTTTCTAACCAAACAAAACAAATCCAGGTAATTAGACACACTATTATACTCGAATTCACTTGGGGATTGAAAGCCCCAATGTTAATTTCAATAACAACATCAATTTGATGTTCAATTAGAATCAAATCGATTCTAGGGTTCTTGCAATTTGGGGCTTTTTCTAATTAATGTTTATAAAAATTGTTTAGTAGACTTAAACCAGATTTGGGCTGTTAGCCTGCCGGTTAAAGCCTTGTGCAAACGCAGAAGAGGTCTCGGGTTCGACCCCGGGCACCCTCAAATCTATTTTTAAACCTTTATTTTCATTAAATTAAATCACAAAAATTACTATTATTTTATTAAATTAAAATAAAAATCATGTAGATACTTAAATTTAATTTAGAGATTATTAAATTAATTTCAAAAAAAATGTAACAATATAATCTACTAACAAATAGTTTAATAATATAAAAACTTTGAGATTTAAATTTTATAAAAAATAAACATAAGTTATTTACAAGTTTAAATATTTATAAAAACTATTTTAAAAATTTTTATTTAATCCCTATAACTTCTAAATTATATAATATCTTAGTTCTTTATGTGTTTATGAAATCTTTATAATAATTACTCAAAAGTTTAAAAAAACATTATAAATCAAACTTAAATATTTTTAAGTTAGTTTGCAAGTCAATTAAATAATTAATTATCTAATTAATTATTTTTGATTAAGTTTTAAATAATTTTTAGATTAATTATTTATTTTATACTCAACCATTACTTAATCAATTGGTATTAATATTTAAGTGATATTTATTATTCAATTTAACTAATGATTAATTATCGTTTTAAACCATAATTATTAATCAACTTATTCCATATTTATGTAATCAAAATATAATTGGTTATATTATTTTATTTAAACCTAATTATCAAAACCCCAAATTCCAATTGAAATCCTAATTCATCTTTAGTCGTTAACCTTATTTTTATTCTAATCCTAAGACACCAAATCTTAGGTTGAATCGTGTAGGAATCGTTGGAACCATTTTATCATCTTATTGTTATCTTAAGTGCAACGTGAAGCACGTGAGTTCTCCATGTCCCTTTTTACTTTATTTCACACCAATTGGGGTGAAACATGTTAACCTTATAAACTTACACTTGTAAACATCTTGATACTTGTAAATGCACATGCAATTCGTCTTTACCTTTTTATCATGGTTATTTGTGTTATTTTAAGTCTTATATGAGATAAATATTTTGTTTACAATCATTAACTATTGCTAGCCTGGCGACGTTTTAGATCTTTGGGCATGACAAGCGTATTTGGTGCTAAAGCCGATGTATTGCCGGCTCCTGATGACGTATGTTTGTTCATCATGGGAACCAAGTACACTTATGCAATCTTATAAACTTGTAATCAAGTCAAGGTTTGGTTGTAAATGCATGTGTTCTATAAACTTGCTAACTCATAACCATTGACATGAATTGCTACTTGTAAACCTTTATATATATAGATATATATATATATATATATATATATATATATATATATATATATATATATATAATCTATATATATATATATATATATCTATATATATATATATAGATATGCTATCCTCTCTCTCTAGTATATCTATCTCTCTCCCTCTCTCTCTCTCCCTCTATCTCTTCTCTCATCTCTCTCTCTCTCTTCTCTTCTCTCTATCTCTCTCTCTCATCTATCTCTCTCTGAGAGAAGAGATAGAGAGAGAGATCCTATCTCTCTGTCTAGATCGAGTCAGATCTCTAGTTATCCTCTCTATCTCTGTCTATGAGATCTTGTCTCTCTCTCTATCTCTCTAGATCTGAGAGAGAGTCTCTCTGATATCTCCCCATCTCTCTATCTCTGAGAGATATCTCCTGATCTCTGAGATCTCTCTCTCTCTCCTCTACTCTCCTCTATCTATCTCTATCTATCGATCTGTCCTACTCTCTATATATCTCTCCTCTGTCATCTATCTCTATATCTGTATATCATATCCTACTGTATCTCTATCATCTGTATATATCTCTCTCTATCTATCTCTATCTGTCTTATCTATTATATACACATTATCTATATATATGTGTATAAATATCTATCTATCTCTATATCTCTATATGTATATATATATCTATCTATATATATGTCTATCATATATATATATATATATATATATATATATATATATATATGCGTGTGTTTAACCATGGGAACTCACCAACTTTCAAAGTTGATCCTTTTATTTTTAACATGTTTCAGGTTTGATACTTGAAGATCTCTTCGTGCTCATATAGGACTTGGACTTAGTTAATTGAAAGTCTTATGTTGTTGTTTATATCTTATTTGTTTTGTAATTATTTAATTGTCTTGTAATATTCAATAAAAATGATATTTAATATTATTACAACTTATTTAGTTCCATGTACTATGAACAATCGTTTCACATTCGTCCGCCCCGATGATTCCGCCGTCGGTCGGGGTGTGACAAAGTTTATGTAGGTGACATTATCTTCTGGTCAACTAATTCAAAGCTCTACAAAGACTTTGAGAAGATGGAGATGAATAGATTTTAAATGAGTGCCATGAGGGAACTCAGTTTCTTTCTATGAATTCAAGTGAAGCAGGTTGACAATGGCATCATCATAAGTCAATCAAAGTATGTACAAGATATACTTACAAGATTCAACATAATTTTATGTAAGATTGCAAAGACATCCATAACCAGAAACCACTCCCTTGGACCTGATCTTGAGGGGGAGTGTGTGGATGAACACCTTTACAGAGCTATGCCATGTCATAGTCACTAGTCAAAAGGCAATCTACCTTTTGACTTTACATTGATCTTGTTGTCTAGATTAGCGTTTCTAGCTGGCTTTCAAAGTATGGCCGGCTGTAGGTTGTATATAAAGTATTTCAGGTTCTTGTATTTATCTATATGTTTTGTAACACTTGTAATAGAACTTGAGAGCAATATACAGCATTCTTGAAAATGATACTTAACTTGTTCTTGTTCTGTGTTTTGTCTCATTACTTACTTGTGTTCTTAGTATCATTTACTTTAACCTGGTTCCGTATTTTATCCGTTAAGTGTTCTAACACTTTCCTCATTGTGAGACTAATTGTATTGACCATCCCTTAAATACTCCTCCAGCATTCATATCTCCATTAGCTCTATGATCTCTAGTTTCTCCATTAATGGCACTACCACAAGCACCATCATTGCCATCACCAACACCACTAACTCTTAGGTTACCTTGACCCATCCTTCTCTTGAATGCATCATCCAGTATTGCATGATTGAAATATTTTAGAGACATCATCAGCAACATCTCCTTGAAACTGTGTTTCTTTCATGATGACTTCTTTCTTATTGTTATTAGCATATTGATCCACATGTTCAGTATTTATGGGTCCTTTATCTACACTCAACCTTGTATTCCTCCTAGTAGAAGGAATCCTACTATGGCCACTTCCCCTAGAACCTTCATGTCCTCTACCGACTATTATTAGTTCCTACAAAAAAGGAACATGAAATTAATACTCACATGACGGACTATCCATAGTGCTTGTAAATGAGGAATAGCAATTGCTAAGTGTAATTACTTATTTACCACACTATCCATGTTCTAGTCATTTTCCACCACGGTAATAGCAAAACCCATCCCTCTAATACCAAGGCATCAACTCAATTCACCTATCTGGACATTAAGCTTATCTCATCTCAGTTTAAGTCTAGATATTAGACACGGATTATACGTGACTTGTTGATAATCAAAATGACACAACTACAAAAGTTTATAACTTATCATTTTATTAATATCAACCTTTGTATATAAGTTTGGTTACATTAAAACTATTTAAATAAGTCTAAACAAAAATCTAGAGAACTATATTCAAGACATGTGGTCCTCTATTAGCTATAGCCTCAAAACCATCCTTCTCAGACCCTTCATCACATGACACCTAAGACATTCCAAAACATTTTATGAGTCAGCAGCATTATGCTGGTGAGTTCGTAGAAAACATCTATCAAACCCTTTTTCAAGAAACTTCCACTAGCATCAACAGACTAATACGTAAACATGTAGTACGCTAAACTCAACTCACATTGCCCACATCTGTACAAGGGAATATATAAATATATATACATATATATATATATATATATATATATATATATATATATATATATAGCATCAACAGACTAATACGTAAACATGTAGTACGCTAAACTCAACTCACATTGCCCACATCTGTACAAGGGAATATATATATACATTATATATAGAATATATATATATATATATATTATATATATATATACGTATATATATATATATACGTATATATATATATATACGTATATATATATATATATATACGTATATATATATATAGACGTATATATATATCTATATATACGTATCTATATATATATATATACGTATATATATATATATATATATACTTAGCTATATATCTATATATGATATCTATATACGTCTATATATAGTACTATACGTATATCTATATATATATATCTATCTCTCTCTCTCTATATATATCCGTCTATATCTATCTCTAGACGTCTCTATCTCTAGCTCTCCGTCTCTATCTATCTATCTCTCCGTCTCTCTTCTCTCTCGTATATCTCTATCTCTATATCTCTCTCTCTATCTATCTCTCTCTATCTCTCTCTCTCTCTCTCTCTATTTCTATCTCTCTATATTCTATATCTCTCTCTATATATATATATATATATATATATATATATGACGGGTAGTCCTTTGGACGACCCTTTTATGCTTTAAAAACGTGTTTAATCCCGCATTTAGTCACGTAATTGTCTAGAATTAGATAACTACGGTTGCTATATCTCAAATACACTCGAAGGAATAAAATGGAGCAAAAACGTGCTAGTGCTCATAGACGAATGGAACCGGGAAGAAAACAAGAAAGAAGGAAAGAAGGAAGAAACCTACAGAGGTCACCGTAGCCTACGGTGGCCACCGTAGGTTACGGTGGAAGGGATTGAGAAGAAATTGTTATCGTATGGCAGGCTCTTTTGGGCGTAATGAAATTTGGGGTCACCGTAGTCTACAGTGACCACCGTAGGTTACGGTGACAGGCGACAGTTTTTGTAACTGCCCACTTTTAATGGGAATTGAAGTGTCTTTTCAATCATTATCATCTTGGCTGTTTTGGAAATGATCTGGAGGTGATTGTTAGGAGTTTTTGGTGAAGAAAAACAATCTTTGTGGTATCTTAATCATTGTATTTCTTATTGATGATTATGAATTTGATCTTTATCATTGTTTTTGTTTGCAAAACCATGAGTGGCTAGTTTCTTTTGTGTTTTCCTTTGGTTTGAAGGATTTATTACAAAGATTGTGTTGGTGTTTGCTATTTGTGGGATAATGAAAGTAATCTTTTGATTGTTTTGATTATGATGATTGTGTGTTGTGTGTAAAGGGTTAATTGTTGACCGCTTGCTTTAGCAATACGTTCTTGATGCCATAGGCGATCTTGATTTAGTGGAAGGTTTGGGTTGGTTCAATTGCGATAACTTTGCTAATCCAAGTACTTAGTCCTCTTTTATCACACATATGCACACACTCATGAACTATGTCTATGTGGTTCTTCCCAATTAAACACCAATATCATCGTTCGTCGAAATCCGGATACAAAAGGGAAACATTATTTCTCACAACTGATTCTTAGTTGTTAATTTGCTTTGTCATTTAATTTTAATCTCTTTAACCAATCAATCTCAAATCTTGAAATTTATTTTTTGTCAATTTAGATAATATTAGTTAATTGCACTATTTAAGTTAACACATTTTCCACAAACTCCTCGTGTTCGATAACCCATTTACCGCTATCTATTTAGTTGTATTTGGTTTAAATTTGATTAAGACTTCGACCTCACGTCAAAGTATGGATATCACTTCAGAGTATGTGTCGGCCATCTTCTCGACTTTTTAGTCATCTTCCCGACAAGTATTATCCTATATTTATCATAGAGGTGCCGGACAACGTACAAAAATAATAGTTTAAGAACATACTTCTAGTTTTATAAGTTTTAGATACTTCACAGCCCAAAAACAGTAAAACAAAATTAAAACAGAGTAGATAGAAGAAAAGTCACACTCCAAAATAGTTGTTTACAACAAGACTGTGGGAATAGAACTCACCTCAACCAGCAGCTAAGCAGTCTCACAATTCAGCCAATCTTAAAATACATCTTTTCTAACACAAGTACCTAATTTCCAAGTATTATAGTGTTAATCAAAGAAGGTCATTATTACATAATGTTAACTTAGATTCATTTGTTGGGTTAAGTTGTAAACCTCGTTTAAATGCCAACTAGCATAACCTATGGGTATATTTATCCTAATTATAAAGGAAAGAAACCTCATTCCCCTATGATTATCTTACTTGCATTTGCACAGACATTATAATCCTCTATCTTACACCGGGGGTTTATCCCGGTTGCTGTGAGTGTTTACCCCACAAGTACTCCCTGGGCACGTATTTCATGCCCATCGGGTTCCCGAACTAACTTTATCTATATCCTAAGAGAGAGAGAGAAATTACCTCAACGTCCATCGTTTTTATACTAGGCAGACCTTGACACTCGTGAAAGAAAACTACTAGCGTTTCACACTCAAAAGAGCACACACTGGGTCCCGTGTTATAAGCATGATTCCCAAGAAATAACTGGTTTTTTCTCTTTGAAATGTTAGAGAGAAAGAGATGGAATGGTATACAGGTGAGGAAGGCCAAGGATGAAATTGTGTGGAGGTGAGGAAGGTCAAGCCCCCCCCCCCCCTATAGGCTGATTCAGGCTCTGATGCGCCCTACATCATCTTGAGGATGTGGCTTGCAATTTTCTGGGTTGATGAGTCATCACGACGTGTCAAAAAAGGACATTTTTCTGGAACAGCCATTCCGATGCGCCACATATCTGAATTTGGATGCGCCAGCATCAACTGACTGATGGCCAACTTTCTTTCAATCTTATTTTCACGAATCCCACTTTGTTATAACCTAGATTAAAGTGTTATTTTTGCCTATGTTTCTTTTTTTAATCCTCTATTATAGATACATGTTGTTCCTAGTTTATGAGCTTAAATGTAAAAGTCTTTCATGTCTTACACATATGTAATGAAAGAGTTTAATGAAATATGAAATATGATTTGATGTTTATCTATCTTTAATTCATATGTATGATCTTCTTATATAGGTTTGAGGTTGTTGTACACAATTCTAAGTTAATAATGATTAAGTATTATGTTCAACCTAGTCGGGTGATTATTCATGCTGATGGACCATACTTATGGACAATACGCATGAATACATCATGCTTATGGACCAGTCGCACGACTGAACCAGGAGACTAGATCAGTCGCACGATTGAGACATAAGATTGACTCGGTCACACGACTGAACCTTCAGTCGTGCGTATGACTCAATCGCATGATTCAGTCGCACGACTAAACCATGCGAATGGTTCAGTCGTACGAATGAAAAACCCTAACCTATAAATACCACCTAATTCGTGGAAAAACAAAACACATGAAGAGATCTTGCGAATACACATAAACCCTAGCCGTCCAGAACGTCCCAAACAGCCTGTCCAAGTTCATAGTTCGTTCCTGATCGATTCCTACTCGTTCTTAACGTTTGTTTCCATCTTATATCGATCAGGTTATCATTCTCACTGATTGGATCGCCAATCAAATAGGATTCCGCACTATTTGATCCGATATAAACGCAGAATCAGTTAGTACTCCGTACGTACACGGTCCCTAAAAAGTGGTATCAGAGCTTTGGCTCTTGACTTTGCGTATGATTCAATTAGGTTTGGTGTCAAAACCTACGTTATTAATCAAAAGAGTCACCACTTTGCTTCTAAAGGTGTTTTCGACGTTTTCTGGCATTAAAGTTTTGTTTTTTCATCATACGGCAATTAGGGTTCTTATAAAATCGTAATTTTGTGTCAAAGTGTCAAAATTTTCGTTTTTGCAAAAACAGCAGCCTTCAGTCGCACGACTAGCACATTCGTACGACTGAACTCATTCGCATACTTCATTCGCACAACTACACCTAGTCGCATTACTCATTCGCACGACTGAACAACTCCAGACGCCTGAGTCCATTAGTCTTGTTCATACGCACAACTGAATCCAATCGCACGATTGAATTCATTTGCACCCTTCATTCGCACGATTGACTCATACTCATTGTCCATTCGTACGATTGAACCTGCTCTGTTCTCCAAGTACCAAGTTTATAAAATGGAAGATCAATTTGTGTTTACTTTCGGGAAGGACTCACGCATTCAGAATCTACTACTTCTAGAGAATGAGGTTGGAAATCACAATAAACCGCCGAAGCTGATAACTTCAGATGATTATCCCTCATGGAAACAGCGTTTGAGATTTACCTAAATGGAGTTGATCTAAATCTTTGGACATCCATCGAGACTGGTTATACAATACCAGTCATTGCTAATGGAGTCAAGTTAACATTGGGAGGAATGAGTGAAGCTCAAAAGATTCTCTACAATGCTGAGAAGAAAGTTTACGCCCTGCTGACTCAGTCAATACCGAAAGACATTTTTCATCAGTTCTCTAAGAACAAGCAGGCTAAGAAGTTGTGGGATGCATCGGAGAAAAGATATGAAGGAAATGCAACGTTAAAGGCACGGAAGGCTAAGGCTCTCAAGAAGGAGTTCGATAACTTCTCTTCTATAGAAACGAGAGCTTAGATGACATCATCAACAGGTTCTACCATCTAATGAGTGAGCTACACACTTATGGTGTAACGACGTCTATGGTAGATAAAGTTTCAAGCTTTGCAGATGGTTTGCCTGAGAAATAGGATTCATTTTGTCCAACTTCAGACAAAAGGACATACTTACTACATTGGACATAAATGACTTCATCTTGAAGTTAAGGGAGGAGGAACTGAGGATGAAGTACAAGTCAAAGAAAGGATCTTACGTTCAGAATCCTTCACTATATAACTCAGTTCCCACTCCAACTGGTTCAGGAGCACCACTACAAATAGCGTTCGTGTCCAGTTTCGCGGCTCCTTCCCAAACCACTAATTCAGGACCAGAAACATCTGGGTCATCGTCGACTCAATACATAGTGGCTGAAGCCAATACAACGAAGTTGAAGACCGAGAATCTCGTTAATATCACCGTGGAAGTTGCAAAGGAGCATATGGATCTTCTAGCAGCAGTGGTCCAATTGTATGATGGTTTAGTTGCTGGGAAGATCGGAAATTATCATCTTGCAGATGAAGACTACGAGCAGGTTGACGAGAAGGAGCTGGAAAGAATGGATATCATGTGGGCTCTAGCAATGCAGTTAGAAGAGCTAAAAAATTTCTCAAGAAGACGGGACAGAATCTAGTAGCCACTAAGGATACAATGTTTGGTTTTGACAAAACCAAAGTCACTTGCTTCAACTGTGGTGAAAAGGGGCACTTTAAACGTGAATGTGTAAAGCCCAAAAAAGACTGGAAATGAAAACCCATTTCCCACTTTCAACCGTCAATACAAGAACGTGATTGGAACTGCTTCTTCAATCAAAGAGACAAAGGCTCTAACTGCTCAAGGTGATGAAGGACAAGACTGGTCCTTCCGATTTGTTTCTCCTGGAGAATCAGATATTGCTTTTGTCGAAGCAGTAGATGATGGGTCTACTAGTGAAGGTGAGAGTGCAGTTGAGCAAGCTATGTCGGATACCGAAGAAGCTGCAAACGTGGTAAATCACTTGTTGAGGAAGAGCTCAGAGCAGCAAGTTCAGAATCTCCAGCCTCCTCACAGGTAAGTTCTAACGACCGACTGTTTGAAAAACATGCTTGTAATGAATGTGACAAATTTAGAGAAAGCATTGATTTGAAATTTGCTAGGTTATTAGAACACAATGATAACTTAGTAATGATTTACAACTATGCACTGAAGCAATCGTATCTTAAAACAAAATGAGTGCAGTTTTAAAGAGAAGATAGAACCTTTTGGGGAAACAACTAAGGGAAACCGAGTTGTTGCCTTAAATCAATCAAATGATATAAAGTTCTATTTAAATAATTCTTTAGAAGAAACCAAAAAGGAAAAAGCAGTTTTGGAAGTCGAGGTTATTCTTTAAAACAAAACTGTATATTTGGGCTAGTTCTTCTCACATAGTTCAAAACTTAGTGAAAGAACGAAACAATGGGAAGGTCTGGGTTACAAAGTAGTTCCACCACCACATGAAATGCTTTTGAACACAAAATGTAGACCTATCAATAACAACCCAGTAAAGGATCATGTGGTGTCCACCTCTCTGGTTAGTGATCTTGATTCTACAAGTAAACATGTGAACTCTATCACTAAAAACAAGGAGCCTACTTTAAAATCTAAAGGAAAGATGCATGTTGAGAACTTGGATGATAAAATTAAAAGGGTCAATGTAAGGTCAGGGTCACAAATGTCTACTTCAAAACCCAAATTGACTAAATCAGTTAACCAAAAACGTGTTAATCATCAAAGTCCAAGTAAACTAAAAGTTAAAGATGTTCAAAATGTAAAAACAATGAATTTTATTAAAGAAGCTGAAACATCTAAAAGAGAAGTGACAAAACCCAACCAGACAAAGATCACACCTTTACAACTCAAAACAACCCACATAATATTTCCTCAATCTGGAAAGGAGATCTTGCTACAATTATGGAAAACGAGGACATATTTCTCCTAATTGTCCTTATTATCAGACACCCAAAAAGAAAATTTAACGTTTTGATGCAAAACCAAGTTTTTCTAAATCGAGATCTAATACTCCACCTAAGAGTATTAGTGAACCTAAAGTTCAAACAATAAGCCAGTCGTCTGTTTACACAAACAGGCCTTACACAAAACTGGCTTATGAAAAGAAAAATCAAGTATAGTGTCTAATAGTGAGGAGATTAAGAAGAAAGATATGCCCTCATCCTTTAAAGGACAATGGGTTGAGTTTATGATGTGTGATTCCTCTGGGTCACCCAAGCCAGTTAAGGCTTGGGTCCCAAACCTAAACTAATCATTTCCTTTGTATGTGAAGGGCGTCCGCTACAGCGTTATCACTAATACCTGGATTATTTATAGTGGGGCGTCCAGGCACATGACAGGTAATTCGTCTCTCCTTTTCAACGTCAACAAATTAAAGGGGGACATGTTTCATTTGGTGTGAATAAAGGAGGTTACATCACCGCTCAAGGCGAAGTGGGAAACGAGAAAGTGAAGTTTGATAAGGTCAACTACGTTCAACAACTATAGAACAACTTACTTTCAGTCTCCCAGATCTGTGATAAAGGATTTAAAGTGGTATTTGACAACAAGAAGTGCTACATGTTGAAGAAGGACTATGTGATGATAAAGTTCTTATGTCAGCTTCAAGATATAACGACTTGTATGTCTTGGATCTATCAAAAGCCTCCACAACTGATCACACTGTTCAATGCTTCCTATCAAAGGCAACTGAGAGGGATTCAGTCTCCTAGCATAGGAGAATGTGACACATTAATCCAAGGAAGATGAATCATTTAGTTCAATATGATTTAGTGAACGGAGTAACTGGCAAGAACTTCCAACTCCCAGATTTTTGTGTAGCATGTAAGAAAGGGAAACAGACCAAGAAGTCTCACAAGTCAAAGAAAGTTCACTCAATTGATCTTCCTCTTGAGCTTCTACACATGGATCTGTTTGGTCCTGTCAGTACAAAAAACATTGCTGGAAATCTGTATTGCTTTGTGGTAACGGGTAATTACTCAATATTTTCTTGGGTGATGTTTCTAAAAGCCAAATAAGAAACTTTTGAATCATTCAATCATCTAGTTACTACTTTGGAATCACTCTACAAACTGAAAGTTAGGCAGATTCGATCAACAACGGCACAGAGTTCAGAATCAGTGGATGGAGGCATACTGTAGAAGAGAGGAATCTTTCATCATTTACCTCTGCCTACACTCCACAGATGAATGGCGTTGCTGAAAGGAAAAATCAGAGCCTGATAGAGACTGCCAGGACAATGCTAGCTGACTCGAAACTGCCTATTCAATTTTGGAATGAGGCAATGGCTAATGCTTGTTACACGCTCAATCGAGTCTTAGTGGTCAAACGACATGAAAAACTTGTTATGAACTCCTCCATCGACGTAAACCCAACCTGGAGTATCTAGAACCGTTTGGCGCACCGTGCATGCTGCTGAAGAAAACTCAGTCAGGGAATTTAGTGAGAAGGCAGAAGAAGGTATCTTTCTCTCGGATACAGCAACCAGACCAAGAGAGTTTATAACAACTCAACGGGTCAGGTAGAAGTGTAGTGCAACGTTCACGTTCAAAGATACACCACCCCCCTACTGGAAAAGGACCTTCATTCTTTTTTTACTATGATGGATTCTTCAAATCCTTTAATCTACAGCCTTCTCCCACTGATGATGAGCTTTCTTCTAGGATGATGTATGATATTCTGAACACTCCACTACCAGACTCAACATCAACGGATCCATTGGATGATACTTCTAGCCCTTCAAGGGGAGAGCTTGAAGTAAGTGATTCTTCTTCTGATGATGAAGCAGTTGAGACTGCAAATGTGGAACAGGAGGAACAGTTCCCACAAATGAAAGTACACAAGCATCCCATCCTGCACTGCTTAGGGACCGTGTACGTACGGAGTACTAACTGATTCTGCGTTTATACCGGATCAAATAGTGTGGAATCCTATTTGATTGGTGATCCAATCAGTGAGAACAATAACCTGAATATATGAAGATTGAAACAAACGTTAGAACGATAGGAATCGATCAGGACGAACATGAACTTGGACAAGGCTGTTTTTGGGGACCTTCTGGACGGCTAGGTTTATGTGTATTAGCAGATCTCTTCAAGTGTTTTTTTTTTTTTCAAGAGCGAATTAGGTGCTAATTTATGGTCCGGTTTTTCATTCGTCAATAGACTGAACCATTCCATGTTTCAACCGTGCGATTGAATCATGCGATTGAGTTTATCTAAGCTTTAATTCATATGTATGAACTGCTTATATAGGTTTGAGGTTGTTGTACACAATTCTAAGTCATTTGATTTCAGTAGGAATGTTCAACCTAGTCGGGTGATTATTCATGCTAATGGACTGTATTATAGACCATATGCAGGAATACATCATGCTTATGGACCAGTCCGCAAACGACTGAACTAGGAACTGGATCAGTCGCACATTAGGCATAGATTGACTCAGTCGTACGACTGCACCTTCAGTCGTGCGTATGACTCAATCGCATGATTTAGTCACAAGACCAAACCATCGAATGGTCAGTCGAGAATGAAAAACCCTAACTATAATACCACCTAATTCGTGGAAATACAAAACAGTTGAAGAGATCTTGTGAATACACATAAACTGTAAGGATTCCTGAAGTCTGATGCAACCCAAAACAGCCTAAGTGTCTCAGCAACATGCACTAAGTACTGAAGTGAAGAATGCTTCGGAAGTTTTACACAAGCATTAGAAAATACTCTAAGTGTAAAATCTTCCGAAGCCAAGACCAATATCTTCCGAAGCCAAACATGAAGTCTTCCGAAGCTTCAGAGACAAAGTCTTCCGAAGCTTCAAACCTATGAAGACAGATTTCTTCCGAAGACTTTTAGTACACATGCTTTATCTGATGTACTGTTCCATAAAGCACCTTTTCCGCTGCATCTCTGTAAAGTCACCAACTTACATGAGTTGGTGAAAAGGTCCTTGCTTTTGGTAACTGTACATTGAGGTCTTGAGTCTTCAACTTTCCACTTTATGTACTTTATCCTTTTTGTATTGTATAAGGATGTGAGCTATGGCATGTCATAGTCACAAGGTCAAAAGGCAGATATGCCTTTTGATCCTACAATTGATTTTGTTAGTGTCTAGTCAATTGTATCCAGCTGGCTTTCAAAGTATAGCCGGCTGTAGGTTGTAGTATAAGTATTTCAAGTTCTTGTATCTTTCTTTATGCTTTGTAACACTTGTAAAAGAACTTGAGAAAGCAATATACTGCCTCCTTGAAACCCATATCTCTTGTTCTGTCTCTTGCTTTACTTGTGTTCTTTGTATCACCTTTGGTTACCCAGTTCACTGTTTGATTAGAGCTTAGTTAATCTCCTCATTGTGTTGTTGTGTTGTAATTGTGCTTAAGCCCTTAAACGGTCCTGCAATTGGTATCAGAGCTTTCCAGGCTCTTGATATAAGATCTAACCATCTTAAGATCCCTCACACACACAAAAGCTAAACTCTTCAAATGGCTTCCATCTCAAAGACTGATATGGAGACTGGAACCATGAACAAATCCCCACTGATCACTCTTGATGATTTTGACACCTGGTGCATGAGGATGGAAGGCTTCATCAGGTCTCTTGATTCAAGAATGTGGGAATCTGTTGAGAATGGACCTTTCATACCCAGCACCCCCTCTGCTACTGGTGCTGGTATGATTCCTAAAGATGTGGCCAACTACTCAGATGAAGATAGAAAAAGAGTAGAGATTGACAGGAAGGCCATGACTGCTCTTCAGACTGCTCTCCCAAACTCTGTATACAGAGGTTTTAAGAAGTGCAAGACAGCCAAACAGCTGTGGGATGCACTGAAGCTGATGTATGAAGGCTCCTCTGAAGCCAAGGAGAACAAGAAAGATCTTCTGAAGCAGCAGTTTGAAAATTTCATTCACCTTCAAAGCAGGTGAGACCATGACCCAACAATACTTCAGGTATGTTGAGATTGTGGATACCCTAGTGGATGGAGGAGTTCCTCTTGAGAACAGGGACATTGTAAGGAAGTTCATGTCCTCACTTCCTAGGCAATGGACACACTATTGTGTGGTGATCAAGAGGACTGAGAACCTTAAGACTCTTACTCTTACAGAGTTGTATGGGATTCTCAGTGGATACCAGATGGAGATGAACATGCAAGGTTCATCTGGCAACTCCAACAATCAAATGGGTTCAGCCCCTTCATGTGGTTGAAAGGGACAGCATAGAACCTCAGCATCATCTCTTATGCTACCCTGACAACTCACAAAGGGTCCTTTCATCACCTTCCCGGAGACACCAAGGGAGAACTTTACTCAAGGAAGCCCATTCCAAGAGACAAGTTCTTCTCAAGCCTTTGTGTCTGCAGATGAAAGCTGTGGGAATTATCTCTTCACTCTTGAAGACCTGGACTGTATCCATCCAGATGACCTGGAATACATGGAGATAGTTCAGCAGATGGCTCTCCTCACTCACAGAGCCAAGAAGTTCTACAAGAGGACAGGAAGAAGATTTCCAAGCAATGCTACCAGTAGTAAGTTTGGGCTGGATAAAAGCAAAGTTAAGTGTTACAACTGTAACCTTATGGGTCACTTTGCCAGGGAGTGTAAGGCACCTAAAGCAAATGGGGGCCAAACACAACCAGACCAAACTTTACTGACAAAGCTCCTCAGGCTGAGAAGACAAAGCAACATGCTGCTGTTGCTGTTGAAGAAGGAGGCTTTGACTGGAGTTTTCAGGTGGAGGATGCTTCTCCAAACCAAGCACTGATGGCTGACCATGATGAAGCCAAGGTATTGGAACATCTTTGCTCTCCCTGAATGCATTGCTAAAGTAAATAGATACAGGTCCTATAACCTAGAGATGAGATCTGATCTTGAGTCATTAAACATATTAAAATCTGATTTTAGAAAGTCTGAAAATGATTACAAGTTAAAGATAGAGACTTGGAGAAAACCATTTCAGTACTAAAACATGAACATACAGATTTCAGAACTCAGATCCAAGATCTCATCACTAAGTTAACTGAGTGCCAGGCTGAGCTTGTGATCAGCAAAGCCAAGGCAGAGAAGAGTGTTCTTGAAGAAGAGACCTTCAAGAACATGATATCCTCATCCCTGCACAACAAGGTTTGTTATCAAAATAGACAGGGACTGGGATCAAATGAGATAGCTCCTCCACACACAATCTTGTCTGTAAGATCTCCTAGGTGTGGAACTTGTGAAGATGAGCTTCCTCTCATAGATCCTGTAAGTGAGGATGATGAAGAAGTGATAGTGAAGAATCCTCTGAGAAGAGTGAAGAAGAGGATTCTTCCAAGGGCCACTATCCTTCTGAGGAGAAGAAATCAACTGTGATGACCAAGTCCAAAGAAAGAACTTGATCAGAAAGAGCAAAAGGAAGGCAAAGAAGGCTCAAGAAATCAAGGCTACTTTTGATGCTAAGCAGAAACAAGTTTTTATCTCTGCAGGTTTCAAAGTAGTAAGGACTGAAGACATCAACCAAGACTCCTCAGCTAAGAGTCATGGTTCTTGTTCAAATCATCTCAGTGCCAAGAAGAAGACTGAGCTGCTGTGTACCACTGCTGCACAGCCTGGACCATCAAACTCCAAGAACAGTTCACAGCCCAAAGGAACTGTCTCAGCATCTACCAAGATGAAGGTGGAGAAGGGATGTGACCAAAGCCAGTCTTGTCTCAAAGGGAGACTTCTTTGAAGAAGAAAATGTTGTGTGTTATGTGTGAAAGTACTTCTCACATTGCTAAGGATTGCCCATACAATCCTAAAAGTACTGTCCACATGACTAAACAAAGACTTCAAAGAGTCTCAAGAAGTCTCAAGCTTCGGAAGGAAAGTCTGTTTCCTTCGGAAGCTCCAAATCAAAGAAGAAGGTAAGTGGAAAATTACCTTCGGAAGCAAAGTTGGTCGGAAGAAAGGAGTTCTTCCGAAGCACTAAAGTCTGCTGCAGTGACTGTAGATTCTTCGAAGGATCAGTCATCAAAACTTGTGAAGTTCCAAAAGCTTCTAAGGTTTTGAAGGTCAAGTCCAAGACTCCAAAGGTGGTGTGGAAGTCTAAGAAAGACCAAATGACTGAGGTTTCTCCATCAACAACAGCTGAAGATCCCATAGTACAACCATAGGATCTATTACTGTTGCATTACCTTCTATTACTATTAATGAGCCCAAGACAAGTAAGGCTTGGGTTTCCAAATGTAACTAATCATATTTTCTTGTGCAGGAACAGCTCAAGACAAACAGGAATGTCTGGATAATTGACAGTGGCTGTTCCAGGCACATGACAGGCAATAGGTCTCTACTCCATAATTTGAGAGAATTGATGGAGGACCAGTTGCTTTTGGAGGAGATGAAGGTGGTTACATTTTCTGGAAGGGGCAAGGTCACAAATGGTAAGCTCAGCATTGAGAAGGTAAACTTTGTTAAGGAGCTTGGGTACAATCTTCTGAGTGTATCCCAATTTTGTGATCAGAGTCATAACATGCTCTTTACTGAGCATGAGTGCATTGTTCTCAAACCTGGTGTGGTCATTCCTCATGAGCATATCCTGCTCAGAGCCCCCAGGAAAGGGAACATGTACAAGATGGATTTGCAAGAAACATCTCCCTCAGGAGAAGTTTCATGCTTTCTATCTAAAGCAAATAGTGATGAGTCTTTCCTATGGCATAAAAGAATGTGCCATGTAAACTTTAAGAACATGAATAAATTAATTAAACATGATCTGGTAACTGGAATGCCAAAGAAAGAGTTTACTAGTGATGATCATTGTGTTGCATGCCTGAAAGGGAAGCAACACAAGGTATCTCACAAGCCTAAGGAAAGAACTCCATCACTACTCCCCTACACTTGTTACATATGGATCTCTTTGGCCCCACCAGTGTAATGAGTTTAGGAAGGACCTCTTACTGTCTGGTGATCACAGATGATTTTACAAGATTCACTTGGGTCTTCTTCCTTAGAACTAAGGATGAAACCCCTGAGATTCTGAAGAATTTCATCTTAAAAGTTGAGAATCAATGTGATCACAAGGTCAAAACCATAAGATGTGATCAGGGAACTGAATTCAAGAACCAAATCCTTGATGCATTTTGTGATGAAAAGGGTATTACAAGACAATATAGTGCTCCCAGGACTCCTCAGCAAAATGGAGTTGCTGAGAGGAGAAACAGGACACTTATTGAAGCTGCAAGAACTATGTTGTCTGACTCTAAACTGCCTATCACCTTCTGGGCAGAGGCAGTCAATACTGCTTGCTATGTGCAAAACAGAGTTTTAGTAGTTAAGACACATGGTAAGACTCCTTATGAACTTTGGCACAAGAGAAACCTTTCATTGGTTTTCTCAGGTCATTTGGATGTCCCTGCACCATCTTGAATACCAAAGATCAAATTGCCAAGTTTGCTGAGAAATCAGATGATGGACATTTCATTGGATACTCTTCTCAAGCTAAAGCTTATAGAGTATACAATCTCAGAACTAGAATTGTTGAGGAGTCAGCCAATGTGACTTTCAATGAGCACACTCCTTGTGTGGCTGGTTCTGGTCCGGATTGGCTGTTTGATCTTGATTTAGTTACCAACTGTTTTAACAAATCTTGTGAGCATGTTTCAGGATCTGCAGAAAATCTAAATACAGGTGATCCTGATCCAAGATTTGAGCTAGGAAGACCTTCAACTCATACATCTTCAGCTCCAGTTGGAACTACTTCAGCAAATGAGGTTTCTATCAGCACAACAATGACAAATTCAGCTGATACATCTGGCATGCCTTCAAATTCCAGCTCAGAGGCCTCTCAACCAGATAAAGACACCTCACTTGTAGAAGACAACAATGGTGATGGTGATAGTGATCAGGAATTTCTTGATGCTAATAACCATACCATAGATGACAACATCAATGATGTCTCACACTCATTGGATCAAGTTAATCTTGATAAGTGTGATAATGTGGAGGGTGAATCTTCAAGACCAGATTTAAATTTCTCAAATTTAGATCTTTCTCAACAACTTGCTGTGATCCCTCAGCTAAGGATCCACAAGTCTCACCCCACCACAAACATCATTGGAGATGTTGTCACAGGGGTAAGAACAAGAGGACAAACCCATGAAGCAAATGTTTGTCTTCACTCTTGTTTCTTATCTCAGATAGAGCCCAAGAAAGTTGATGAAGCTCTAAAGGATGGAAGTTGGGTTGAAGCTATGCAACAAGAGCTGCTTCAATTCAAAAGGCAGAAAGTTTGGAACCTTTGTCCTCTTCCTCATGGGAAGACTACCATTGGAACCAAATGGGTTTTTAGAAACAAGAAGGATGATAGAGGAATCATCATCAAGAACAAGGCAAGACTAGTTGTTCAAGGATACACACAAGAAGAAGGGATTGACTACACTGATGTCTTTGCTCCTGTAGCAAGACTAGAAGCTGTTAGGATATTCCTGGCATTTGCTGCATCCAAGAACTTCAAGGTCTACCAACTTGATGTAAAGTGTGCTTTCTTATATGGAGTGATTGATGAGGAGGTTTATGTCAAACAGCCACCTGGTTTTGTAGACCCTGATCATCCTGATTATGTCTGCAAGCTTGACAAAGCTCTTTATGGGCTGCATCAGGCACCCAGGAAGTGGTATGAGACACTATCTGAGTATCTCTGTAAGCATGGATACAGAAGAGGTACTATAGATGGAACTCTCTTCATCAAAGGACAGGGAAATGACTTATTGCTGGTTCAAGTATATGTTGATGACATCATCTTTGGTTCAACTAATCCAAAGCTCTGCAAAGACTTTGAGAAGCTGATGAAAGACAGATTTGAGATGAGTTCAATGGGAGAACTCAACTTCTTTCTGGGAATTCAAGTGAAGCAGGTTGAAGATGGCATCTTCATAAGTCAGTCAAAGTATGTTCAAGACATACTCAAGAGGTTCAATATGACTGATTGTAAGATTGCTAAGACACCCATAGCCAGAAACCACTCCCTTGGTCCAGATCTTGAGGGGGAGTGTAGATGAACACTTATACAGGGCTATGATTGGGTCTCTTATGTATCTTACAGCTAGCAGGCCTGATATCATGTTTGCTACATGTATTTGTGCAAGATATCAAGCCAACCCTAAGATGTCTCACTTAATCACTGTGAAAAGGATTTTAAGATACCTCAAAGGTGCTTCAACACTTGGTCTATGGTATCCAAAGAATCCAAATTTCAATCTGTATGCCTATACAGATAGTGATTATGGTGGTTGCAATATGACTGCAAAGTCTACATCTGGGGGATGTCAATTCCTTGGTGGAAGGGTGGTCTCATGGCAATGCAAGAAACAATCCTGTGTGTCTGCATCAACTGCTGAGGCTGAATACATTGCTGCTGCAAGCTGCTGTGCTCAAGTGCTTTGGATTCAAACATCAGATGCTGGACTATGGATTTAACTTCAAAGAGACTCCTATCCACATAGACAACAATAGTGCTATCTCTATCACTGAGAACCCTGTGCAGCACTCAAGGACCAAACACATCAACATCAGGTATCATTTAATAAGGGATAACTATGAAAAAGGATTAATTAAACTAGTCAAAGTTCATACAGATGAACAATATGCTGATCTGTTCACAAAAGCTTTTGATGAACAGAGATTTAAGTATCTGATATCAGCTATTGGGATGATTAACTTTGAGTAGACTTTTTATTAAAACTAATTCTAATTATTTCTTCTTAAAATATGTGTGTCCTAAGTTGTCTAGTTCATCACTTTCATAAGCTCATGTTTTCTTTGGATGTAAAATTCTTTTTGAAGACTTTCCTTAGATTCTTGAAAATTTTGATACTTCGGAAGATAAAATTTTATCTTCGGAAGAAAAAATGTCTTCAAAATAAATAACTGTCTAAGAGATTTTACCTTCGGAAGAAGTCAAATTCATCTTCCGAAGCTTAAAATTCTTATCTCAGACACTTATTTATTTCAAGAACCTTTTCCTTCCGAAGCAAAATTAACCTTCGGAAGCTTTGTTTATTTCATACAAAGCATTCAAGGGTTTATTTCTCTTCCGAAGCATAAATTATCAAGACTCTCAGGAAAATCTTCCGAAGCCATTTTAGCTTCGGAAGCTTTTAAATCAAAACTTCCGAAGACAAATAAACTTCGGAAGCTTTTCGAATTCCAAGAAAACTACTTTTTGAGCAAAAGTAAACTACCTTTTCAGAGGTGGGACCGACTTTCGGATTTCAAAGTTTATCCTCTTTCATTAACTTTGGTTCAAATCCCTTTTCATATAAATACCCAACGGTTCCCCCTCTTTCCCACTATCTTCCTCAATTCTACTGTTTCTCTAACCTAATTCTCTAAACCGCCTTTGCTTTCTACCTTTCTTCACCCTTAAGCTTCTGAAATGGCCAACCTTAACCGCAGAAACAACCCTGATTTCTCCATGCAACTACACAGGCAACATAATCAAGTTGCTCTGTTAAGCTCTGAGAAAGATGCAAGTTTCTCAGAGATTTGCCAATTCTTGACTCTGTCAAATATTTCACCTCCCTAACCATTGATCCTACTCTATATGAGGATCATTGCTTGAATTCTGGAAGACCTGCCAAGAGGTCATTATGGATGGGGAGAAGGCACTGTCTGCCACAGTGCAAGGGAGGACAATCTTCATCACTCCGGCCATCATTAACCAACATCTACAGCTGGATGATGAAGAAGGTGAGGTGTCCTTCCCAAAAGAAGCTGTTAATCATTCTTTTGAGCAGATGGGCTATGAGGGAGATTTCTCTGTAAAGACCTTTAGGAAAGGGAAGGTCTCATCCCAATGGAAATTCCTGCTCCATGTGGTTATCCACAGCTTGTCAAACAAGCATGGTGGATGGGACCAGATTCCTGAGGATCTCTCCTTTATAGTTCATGGAATGGTTCAGGGGGTCAAGTTCAGGTATTCACAATTTGTTTATACTAATTTACTTGCAAACTTAGACTCCTTAGAGTATTACATGTTTCCTAGATATGTTCAACACATTCTCAACTGTGAACTGGGCTCACAGTTGAGGGAAACAGTAATATTCTTAAATTGGGACAGATGAAGCCCGGCATCTTTAAAATAATGAAGAAGCCAACTGTAGGCTTCTCTGGGGTAGAAACAGCCCTAGTCCCAAAAATGTTAGAGCTCATTGCTCAAGGTGACAACCTAGCAACACAAGCTAGTGTTGAACCCACACCTCTTTTGTCCTTACCATTAAAAAGACCAGATATTACCCTCACCTACCAAAGAAAATCCAAACGAACCCCTGCTCAGGCTATTGAGTCTGTGCAGGCCCCCAAATACTCAACCTTACAGGAAGAAGTGGACACTAGAGCTCCCACTTCTCCTGAGGAGCAAACCACTCCCATTTTTACTTCACCTATCAGGGCTGAGGTTCCTCAAGCTCACCCTGATGAGCTCAATAGCCCAACAACCTTAAGCCTTCACTCTGAGTCTCAACACTCAAGTGACAACCTTCAGGGGACAGCTACCATCCCCAGCCTTTGGATCTCAACCAACCAATTCCCAACCTATCCTTTTACACTGATGAAGACTTAGGATTCAGTGAGTACCATGAGTCTCTCTTCTCCTCCCCTACTCAAAGAGATGAGTACCTCTGACTCTCCTCAGTCTATCCCCCATCAGTCACCTATTACTGAGGTGGACACTTCTGAACCTGTTCAGGATGTCCATATGGAAGAGGCTCTCACTTTTGAAAGTGATTACATCATTAAGACCTCAACCATGGCAACTCAGCCCATTGGCATCTCAACTGAGGCTGCCAGTGAGCAGAGGAAAACCAGCAGCCAAGAAACTCAAGCTGGTGGTGAGAGAGAGGACTTTGGTCCAATCATCTCATCCCCCAATGAATCTTCTGATGAAGATGAGGGGAATTTGAGACTAAAGGTGCAAAAACTGTCAAAAACATGCACCTACTTAGTCTCTAAGGTTAGTCACTTGGAATCTCAGGTGACTACCCTGCAAAACAGGGTCAATGATCAGCAACTCCAGATTTCATATCTGCAGGAAAAACTAGCTGGGAGACCTTTAAGAGAGCTCAACCAGGAACACAAGAACCTGTGGAAGTGATTGACTTATCCTCCAGCTCACCTATGCAAGTGGGTGATGCTACCAAAAAGGGGAGAAAGTTGTTACAACCACAGAACCTGGGAGTTCTTCAGAGAGAATGGACATAGAGGACTCACCATCCTCACTTGCTGTTGTGCATTCTCAGCAACTTCCTCAAGTTCACATTAATGTGGACTCTATAGACTCTCTCATCATCAGGAGTCTCTTTGAGGAAGGTATACCAAGGGCTGTCTCATCTCCACCACTAGGAACTGGCAATCACATCATAAGGTGGAGGTATGATGATGACAGAGAGCCCTCATACTTCAAAGAGTTCAAGGCCAACAAGAAGTTTTTCAATTCCAAAGCCTGAGCTTTTATGAAAGACTGGATTTAGTCAACTTGCCACTTGTCAATCCAAGCAATTCAAGACAAGCTGACAGGCTGGCTCAAAGAATCCAAGACAGGATCCTTGCAGAGTTCTCTCTAAGAAGGAGACTTAGGCAATCAGGCAATGTCATCGGTCAACTGGATGTTGAGGTGGACCCTAAGATTAGTTTCATAGGGGAAACCTTGACTGAAGGCCCAGTGACAGAACCTGAGACCCCTGTCTCATCATCAACAACTGCTGCTGAGGTCCAAACTCCATCTGAGACACCTGCTGGTGAAGGTGTTTCTCAGCCTCTCTCTGGCCAGAGCATGGAAGCTACTCCAAGCAATGAAGGCCAAGCCTCAATCCACCCTGAGTCACAAAGGTCTGTTGGTGACAAAGGGAAAAGGATAATGACTCCTGAGGAAATTGAGGAGGAAGAGAGAGAGAGGAAAAGGAGACTAAGGGGAGAAAGTTCCACTGGGTCATCTAGCTTCATGCAAGCTGCAATCAGGGCTGCTCCCAGACCAAATACTCAAGATGATGAGTTAAGGGCAGTCAGGATTACCTACTTACAGACCAGGAACTATGACATTGATGAGATCATCTCCCTCCCCTTAGAAGAACTAAATGAACTGGCTGACAGAGAAGTGTCAAGAGAGTTGAAGGAGAAAGAGGATGCAATGATACTTCTCCAACTCAAAGAGGAGAAGAGACAGAAAAGACTTTACAAGCATGCTCCTACTCTCTCACCAGTTCAAGAAAGTCCTGCAAAGGAAGATGTGGCTCCACAAGAACCTCAGGTAGATAAAGAGGAAGATAGGATCAAGATGATCAACTACCTGAGTGCCACAGGCTTCTATCAGGCAGATGCACTTCTCCCTTTGTCCTATGACTTCATTGAGTTCGAGTATCTAAAGCAACTTGAGCTTGAGTTAGTCAAGGAAAGAAAGACAACCAAAAGGAAACTAAGGGAAGAAGCTGCAAAGTCAAGGGCCATCATTCAAAAGAATGCAAAGAAGTCTGCTGACAGACAAAGAATGGTGAGCTTCTTGAAGCTGTATGGATTCTCCGGAAGGAGACTTGGCCCCATGTCTCTATCCACCATGGATGAGCATATTAGGGTGATCAAGCAGAAGATTAAAGTGGAGAACTCATTGACTTGCACTCTCTTCCAAGTCAAGTCCCACCTGAAGTGGAGGTCAAGTTTGAACAACCAGAGACACCTCAACCAGCACCTCCAGCTGAGCCTCAGCAAGCTTCATCTTCTGATCCTAGGCAGGGTCAAACTCCCTCCTTCTGAACCTGTGAGGGAGGAACACCCAACTGAGAAAGACACTATGATCAACATGGTGCTGCAGACCAGTCTTCTCAGTTAAAGACATCCAAGAGGAAGAAGAGGATGGCTTCTAAACCAAAGACTAAGAAGAAGAAGCCAAAGTCATCTACCTCTGCACCTCAGGCTGAATCAGATCAACCTGAGGAAGTGCATGATGAGGCAGCCCAATCAACTCCTATTCAAGTGGCTCCTCTAACTAGTGAGACACCCATCTTGTCCTGGACTTACTCTACCAATCCAGAGAGATGGACTGTTATCAGAGATCAAGGTGTTGAGAATGTCTACTCATGGCAAGACATAATCAACCTACCTCTGCATCTCTTTGAGATGAGAAGATACTATGAAAGTCTTGATGATCCTGACCATCTCATGAAGAAAGGAATGGTCCTGATTGTACTGAAGACTACCAACATTTGAAGATCTTCCAAGTGTTTTGGTAGCATCAGCCTAGGGGGAGTTTGTAAGGATTCCTGAAGTCTGATGCAACCCAAAACAGCCTAAGTGTCTCAGCAACATGCACTAAGTACTGAAGTGAAGAATGCTTCGGAAGTTTTACACAAAGCATTAGAAATACTCTAAGTGTAAAATCTTCCGAAGCCAAGACCAATATCTTCCGAAGCCAAACATGAAGTCTTCCGAAGCTTCAGAGACAAAGTCTTCCGAAGCTTCAACCTATGAAGACAGATTTCTTCCGAAGACTTTTAGTACACATGCTTTATCTGATGTACTGTTCCATAAAGCACCTTTTCCGCTGCATCTCTGTAAAGTCACCAACTTACATGAGTTGGTGAAAAGGGTCTTGCTTTTGGTAACTGTACATTGAGGTCTTGAGTCTTCAACTTTCCACTTTATGTACTTTATCCTTTTGTATTGTAAAGGATGTGAGCTATGGCATGTCATAGTCACAAGGTCAAAAGGCAGATATGCCTTTTGATCCTACAATTGATTTTGTTAGTGTCTAGTCAATTGTATCCAGCTGGCTTTCAAAGTATAGCCGGCTGTAGGTTGTAGTATAAGTATTTCAAGTTCTTGTATCTTTTCTTTATGCTTTGTAACACTTGTAAAAGAACTTGAGAAAGCAATATACTGCCTCCTTGAAACCCATCTCTCTTGTTCTGTCTCTTGCTTTACTTGTGTTCTTTGTATCACCTTTGGTTACCCAGTTCACTGTTTGATTAGAGCTTAGTTAATCTCCTCATTGTGTTGTTGTGTTGTAATTGTGTTTAAGCCCTTAAACGGTCCTGCATAAACCCTAGCCGTCCAGAACGTCCCAAACAGCCTGTCCAAGTTCATAGTTCGTTCCGGATCGATTCCTACTAGTTCTTAACGTTTATTTCAATCTTATTTCGATCCGGTTATCGTTCTCACTGACTGGATCTGTCACCCGGTTTATTTTCAAAAACAAAGACAAGAAATGAATAATAAAAGAAAGAAAAGCAATAAGCCCAAGTAGAGGGACTAAAAGGTCCAAAAGGACAAAATCTTTGAAAGTTGTGTAAAGGTGGGCACGGCCGCCCACCCTCTTTTCATATCACCTTTTTTCATTTTGGTTTTTAGAGAGAGAGAGCAGAAAACTCTCTTAAGAGAAGAAGAAGAAGAAGAAGAGGATTGAATTCAAGGTAAGAATTCGAAGTTTTAAGGTGTTTGTGTTGGGTTTTGTCTCGGTTATGTGCTTATGTGCTTGTTTGTTGTTCGTGTATGTGTGTTTTTTGGTTTCTAGGTTTTGAACTCATTTGCAAGCGGGTTAGAAGGAAGATACACCCAAAGTTGCACCAGGTGAGTTTCTAGACCCCGGTTCTACTTGTTTTAAACTTTTCTTGGGGCTGAAAATGTATTAAAACGATTTTACAATGTTTATGTATGTATACCCGTATGTATTATGCATGTTGGATGATGATTCTTAGATGCTTATAGGTTGTTCATGTTTAGAATAGCCTTAGTAAGCTTGGAAATGATTAGTATGATGTTTGGGATTGAAAGTACCCTAGAAACATGTTAAACAGAAGGTTCATGCGCCTAGATAAGGCTCATGCGCCTGAAAATGCCTTTGAAACGTTTAAAGTATAGCCCACGCGTCTGAACATTCCCATGCGTCTAAGTGTCCATGCGACCGAATGGGTCATACGCCCCAATAGTGTCCATGCATCCGAATGGCCATGTGACTAGGTGCCCATGCGTCTTAGTTTCCATACGCCTGAGATAGCTCATGCTCCTGAGTGATGAAAGAGTTAAGTGTTGGCTAATGCGCCTGCATAGTGTTAAAACGGCTAAACAGGGTCCATGCGCCCAAATAGTGTCAAAGCGCCTAAACACTTAGAATTTATTATAGAATTTTTGGGAGTCTGTGCTTTTAGGGTTTTGACCGAGGTTTGACTAGGGCTTATTAATGATGAGTTTCATGCATAGCTATGCTTGTTATATGATTGTTTTATTATTATTATTATTATTATTATTATTATTATTATTATTATTATTATTATTATTATTTTATTATTATTATTATTATTATTATTATTATTATTATTATTATTATTATCGATTATTATTAGTATGTGACTTTACGTGGTGTGTTTATTATCGTAACGTAAAGTATTACTAATAAATAAGTGAAAGAGTAATAAAGAAGAGAAGTGGAACCTAATTTAAAATGTTAACAAGTCTTGCAAGCTTATAGGAGGGTCACGACCATGAGGTCGTTAGCTCAACTGTGATGCGGGTTAGCTACCTTCAGGTGCACACGGGGCCAGTCAATTGAGATTGGTGGACCTTTGCAGCATACCCTAGGTGTCTGGGTCAGCCTTGTATACAATATGTAGAGCCCCTTGTGGGAAAAAGAGGGCCTAACACCATTTCCCCCGCGCACATAGTTTAGGATATTGCTCATTGGTCCACATAGACAGTGAAAGATAAAGATAAAAGAGTACAGAGTAAACAAGGCATACTGTAAAGAGAAAAAGCATTATCTGATTTAGTTAATGCGTGCTCATGTATAAAGAGATGAAGTTTTCATAAAAAAGAGTATTCTCATATGTATACCTTACAGAAAGTATTTTAGTACTTTTAAAACTAGAACTCACTCAGCAACACTGACTTTTATACATTTTCAGTTGGCAGGTAAATAATGCTGAGGATGGCACGAGGGTGAAGCTACTCAGCAGGAAAAGACTGACATCCATTCATACTTGTTACTGCTGTTGTTTTGTAATGCAATTAAACAATTCTTTTGTAATCGATCAAACTATAGTGTATTGCTCAACAACAGTGTTATAAATGAAATGAATGGTTTTTGGTAAAATAATTCCACTGCTTAAGCTTGTAAATTTATAATGTTTAATGTATTCAATGCTGTGAATGACCAACTGTGAGGTCTCCGGGAACGGGGCCTTACAAGTTTGTATCAGAGCCAAAGTTTAAGAGAATTGGGTTAAATAAATTTTTAAAACCTAAACTTAAACTGAAAATGGGAAAAATGGAGAGATGTCAGCCCGAGTAGCTACGTGCCATCATGTATGTCTTTTCTTAATGTTAACAGGGTATTATGTGCGTATGCTATATGATTTATGTGCTCTTAGTAGATTTAGATACTGATTAAGTCAGGAGAGGAAATGCTTGGGGTATGAGGAGTAAAGTAAGTGGCTAATAACAACTGGCCACTGTAATTAGGGACTTAATATACTTGACATAAACTGAGTTATTACTTGAATGACCGTGTTGGTGTTTGAATCTTATAGTGTGTTAGAGGATGGCTGGATAAAAATCTTCCAAGACTCCTAGAGGCAGAGGCCGTCCGCGTGTGACTAGGAGTAGTGCTAAGGCTCCTGAGACGACCCATGAGAACCCTGAGGTTCATGGCCGGAGCGAAGAGAATGAGAATGCTAGCTTGAATGCCTCAGCTAGGGAGGCGATTGCTGATGAAGTACACCAGGTCATGCAGACAGTTTTACCGTCTGTGGTGACTGAAGTCATCAAGGCTATGAAAGGCGAGGAGAGGAAGGAGAAGGAGACTAGAAAGGGATCATCGGGCAGGGGAAGCAGAGGGGAGGAGGAACAACCGGAGCCTGAGACGGTGTTGTCCGATGAGGAGGAGGATGATGTAGTGGGGGTAACGACCAGAGGGTGTAGTTATGGGGCGTTCCAAAGGTGTAAGCCCCCGACTTTTGATGGCAATGGCAATGCTGCTGCCGCTCACCATTGGGTGAGGGAGATGGAGGCAGTCTTGGAGATCAGTGAGTGCCGCGAGGACCAGAAGGTGAAGTTCGCAACTCACTCATTCGTTGATTCAGCGCTATGTTGGTGGGACAATATTGTCCAAGCTGAGGGTGCCAGAGCCATCGGGAAAATGCAATGGAAGGAGTTTAAGTAGTTGATAATCGAGGAATTCTGTCCTCACAGGGAACTCGATAAAATCAAAAGGGAGTTCTTGCAACTTGAAGCGGGAACCATGACCCACCAGTAGTACACCGCTAGATTCAACAAGATGGCGAGGCTGGTGTCGGATCAGGTGACGCCGGTGTCAAGAAAGATCAAGAGGTACATCCAGGGACTGCCGGCTGACATTCGCAGACACCTAATTGCTGCTGGGCCAGGTACCTTTCGATCGGTGGTGGATTTGGCGGGTAGATTGTATGATGAGCGAGAGGAGCCTATGGTGGAGGTGAAGAAGATGAGTGGGGATGGTAAGAACTGGAATGGGAAGAGGTTTGGACGTGCTGGTTTCACTCCAAACAACAAGAAGATGAAGGTGGACGACCGTGGGGTGTCATCAAGATCAGGGTTGAAAAAGTGTGGCAGATGTGGAAGGGAGCATGTCGGTGAGTGCAGGATGGGAATGAATGTATGCTTCAGATGTGGCAAGCCTGGCCACATCGCTAGAGATTGTAGGGTGCTGAAGTGCTTTAACTGTGGCGGGGAGGGCCACGCGACCAAAGACTATAAGAAGCCGAGAGCGGAGAGCTCTGGAGCGAAGAAGAAGCCAGAGGAAGGAGGGCAGAGGGCAAGTGCCAGAGCTTACACTATGACCCGGGAGGAAGCCAGAGCTGATCCCGATGTCGTGTCAGGTATGTTTCTAGTAAACCAAACTTGTGCCTCTGTATTATTTGATTCCGGTGCTAGTAGGAGTTTCATTTCCACTACTTTTTGTGCTAAGTTTCCTGTTAGTAGTAGGAGTGTCAGTGAACCATTCGATGTAGAAACCGCTATTGGTAATTCCACTAGAATTACTGATGTGATAGAGGACTGTGCCATAGAACTAGAAGGTCATAGGTTTACTGCTAGGTTACACGTGATGCGCCTAGGTGGATTCGATGTAGTACTAGGGATGGACTGGTTAGCAACCTATGAAGCAAACATCGTATGTCGCAAGAAGATGATTCGATTAGTTGCGCCCGATGGGAGTTTGGTTACGATTTATGGAGATCGCGTTACTACGATCCCGAGGGTGATTTCGATGGCAATGGCGGGAAAGTGCATGAAACGTGGATGTAGTGCCTACTTGCCTACGTAAAAGATGTGGATGCGTCGGTACCACAACTATCTGAGGTACCAGTGGTGTGTGACTTTCCGGACGTATTCCTGGAAGACTTACCTGGCGTGCCACCGGATCGCGAGATTGAGTTCCAAATTGATTTGATACCTGGTGCTCAACCCGTCGCCAAAGCACCATATCGATTAGCTCCGACTGAGATGAAGGAACTCATGAGCCAATTGCAGGAGTTAATGGATAGGGGATTCATTCGACTGAGTATCTCTCCGTGGGGTGCTCCGGTATTGTTTATAAAGAAAAAGGACGGAAGTATGCGAATGTTCATTGACTACCGAGAGCTGAACAAGTTGACGGTGAAGAATCGGTACCCATTACTAAGGATTGATGACTTGTTCGACTAGCTCCAAGGTGCCAGTTGGTTCTCGAGAATAGATCTACGATCTGGGTACCATCAATTGAAGGTGAAGGAACAAGACATTCCTAAGACGGCTTTCTGTATGCGTTATGGACACTACGAGTTCCTCGTTATGTGTTTTGGTCTAACTAACACGCCAGCTGCCTTTATGGATTTGATGATTTGAGTGTGCCGGTCGATGTTAGATAGATCGGTGATTGTGTTCATTGATGATATCCTGATCTACTTAAAGAGCGAAGAAGAGCATGCCGGTCACATTCAGGAGGTGTTGGAGACATTAAGGAGGGAGAAGTTGTATGCCAAATTCTCCAAGTGCGCGTTCTGGTTGCGCGAAGTTCAATTCTTAGGTCATGTGGTAAATCCCGAGGGGATTATGGTAGACCCCACAAAGGTGGAGGCAGTGATGCAATGGAAGTCTCCAAAGACGCCATCCGAGATTTGTAGTTTCTTGGGTTTGGCGGGCTATTACAGAAGATTCATCCAAGACTTTTCCAAGATCGCTTCTCCCCTAACCAAGTTGACCGGTAAGGATGTGAAGTTCGTGTGGGGTCAAGAGCAAGAAAGGGCTTTTGAGGAGTTGAAGGCAAGACTGACACAAGCCCCTGTCTTGTCATTACTCGAAGGAAGCGAGGATTTGGTGGTCTATTTAGATGCTTCCTACTCGGGGTTGGGTTGTGTGTTGATGCAGCGAGGTAAGGTGATAGCTTACGCATCCCGACAATTGAAAGTGCATGAGGTCAATTACCCTACTCATGACTTGGAGTTAGCGGTGGTGGTCTTTGCGTTAAAGATTTGGAGGCACTATCTCTACGGGACGAAGTGCACCATATTCACTGACCACAAAAGCTTGAAGTACTTCTTTGAGCAAAAAGATCAGAACATGAGGCAGAGAAGGTGGTTTGAGCTCATAAAAGATTATGATTGAGAGATCCACTACCATCCGGGCAAGGCCAATATGGTGGCTGATGCCCTTATCCAAAAAGAGAGGCCCGAGCCGATTCGGGTGAAAGCTTATCAACTAATCATGACCTTTGATGTGAAGCGAGTTAAAGAGTTTCAAGATGAGGCATTGCAATAAAATCATCTTAACTCCGAAAGAATGAGAGGTCTGGTTGGGGAACTGGGAGAAAACACACTTGGTGTTAAAACCCGATTTGGACGAGTGTAGATTCCTTGTTTTGGGGATCCACGGGCGAAGATTATGAATGAAGCTTACAAGACTCGATACTCCATTCATCCTGGTGCCACGAAGATGTATCAGGATATGAAGAAAGATTATTGGTGGCCGGGTATGAAGCGTGATGTGGTGGAGTATATGAGTAAGTGCCTTACTTGTTTACAAGTGAAGGCCGAGCACCAAAAGCCATATGGGAAGATTCAACCTTTGGATATACCGGAATGGAAGTGGGAGCACATCACCATGGATTTCATTACAAAGTTGCCGCGTACTCCGAAAGGATACGATGCCATATGGGTGATTGTTGACCGTCTGACGAAGAGTGCCCACTTCCTATCGATCCACGAGACATATTCATCCGAGAGGTTGGCTGACCTATTCATCAAGGAAATTGTAACTCGTCATGGTGTGCCGGTGTCTATTGTATCTTATCGTGACCCCCGGTTTACATCTAAATTTTGGAAGAAATTCCATGATGCTATGGTGACGAGGTTACATATTAGCACAGTTTATCATCCCCAAACTGATGGTCAGTCAGAAAGGACCATTCAGACATTGGAAGACATGCTTCAGGCATGTGTGATTGATTTTGGGGGAAGTTGGGATGACCACCTACCATTAGCCGAATTCTCGTACAACAACAGCTATCATGCCAGCATTGGTATGCCACCATATGAGATGCTATACGGTAGGAGATGCAGAACACCCGTTTGTTGGGGTGATATTGGTCAGAAGGAATTGGGGAGCGTTGAAGTAATCGAGGCTACGACTGAGAAGCTTGAGAAGATTAAAGCCTTCATGAAGGCCGCCAAAGATAGACAGAAGTCGTATGCTGATAAACGACGCAGACCGATTGAGTTCCAGGTGGGTGACCAGGTATGTTGAAGGTCTCCCTTGGAAAAGGATCATCCAATTCAGGAAGCGGGGCAAGTTGAGCCCAAGTTATATAGGCCCTTTCCGAATTATTGCTCGAGTTGGAGAGGTGGCCTATAGATTGGAGTTACCAGAAGAGTTAAGTGGAATTCAGCCGACATTCCATGTATCTCATCTGAGAAAGTGCTTAGCTGAAGAAGACATGATTGTTCCACTGGAGGATATCAAAGTAGACAAAAAGCTCAATTATGTGGAGCAACCAGTGGCAATCGTCGATAGAAAAGAGAAGAGGTTGAGGAATAAAGTGGTTCCTCTTGTGCGTGTATAGTGGAAGCACAGGAAGGGATCCGAATCTACAGGGAGACTGAGGAGGAGATGAGGCAGCACTACCCTCGTTTGTTTGAGGAATAACAGGTTTCGGGGACGAAACCTATATAAGGGGGGTGGACTTGTAACATCCGGTTATTTTCAATACAAAGACAAGAAATGAAGAATAAAAGAAAAAAAAGCAATAAAGCCCAAGTAGAGGGACTAAAAGTGTCCAAAAGGACAAAAATCTTTGAAAATTTGGTGTAAAGGTGGGCATGGCCGCCCACCCTCTTTTCATATCACCTTTTTCATTTCGGTTTTAGAGAGAGAGCAGAAAAACTCTCGGTTGAAGAAGAAGAAGAAGAAGAAGAAGAGGATTGAATTCAAGGTAAGAATTCGAAGTTTTTAAGTGTTTTTGTTTGGTTTTGTCTCGGGTATGTGCTTATGTGCTTGTGTGTGTTCGTGTATGTGTGTTTTGTGGGTTTCTAGGTGTTTGAACTCATTTGCAAGCGGGTTAGAAGGAAGATAGACCCAAAGTTGCACCAGGTGAGTTTTTAGACCCCGGTTTTACTTGTTTTAAACTTTTCTTGGGGCTGAAAATGTATTAAAACGATTTAACAATGTTTATGTATCTATACCCGTATGTATTATGCATGTTGGATGATGATTCTTAGATGCTTATAGGTTGTTCATGTTTAGAATAGCCTTAGTAAGCTTGGAAATGATTAGTATGATGTTTGGGATTGAAAGTACCCTAGAAACATGTTAAACAGAAGGTTCATGCGCCTAGATAAGGCTCATGCACCTGAAAATGCCTTTGAAACATTTAAAGTATAGCCCACGCGTTTGAACATTCTCATGCGTCTAAGTGTCCATGCGACCGAATGTGTCATACGCCCCAATAGTGTCCATGCGTCCGAATGGCCATGCGACTAGCTGTCCATGCGCCTAAGTTTCCATACGCCTGAGATAGCTCATGCGCCTAAGTGATGAAAGAGTTAATTGTTGGCTAATGCGCCTGCATAGTGTTAAAACGCCTAAACATGGTCCATGCGCCCAAAAAGTGTCAAAGCGCCTAAACACTTAGAATTTATTACAGAATTTTTGGGAGTCTGTGCTTTTAGGGTTTTGACCGAGGTTTGACTAGGGCTTATTAATGATGAGTTTCATGCATAACTATGATTGTTATATGATTGTTTATTATATTATTATTATTATTATTATTATTATTATTATTATTATTATTATTATTATTATTATTATTATTATTATTATTATTATTATTATTATCATTATTAGTATGTGAATTTACGTAGTGTGTTTATTATCGTAACGTAAAGTATTACTAATAAATAAGTGAAAGAGTAATAAAGAAGAGAAGTGGAACCTAATTTAAAATGTTAACAAGTCTTGCAAGCTTATAGGAGGGTCACGACCATGAGGTCGTTAGCTCAACAATGATGCGGGTTAGCTACCTTCAGCTGCACACGGGGCCAGTCAGTTGAGATTGGCGGACCTTTGCAGCATACCCTAGGTGTTTGGGTCAGCCTTGTATACAGTATGTAGAGCCCCTTGTGGGAAAAAGAGGGCCCAACACCATTTCCCCCGCGCACATAGTTTAGGGTATTGCTCATTGGTCCACATAGACAGTGAAAGATAAAGATAAAAGAGTACAGAGTAAATAAGGCATACTGTAAAGAGAAAAAGCATTATCTGATTGTATAGTTAATGCGTGCTCATGTATAAAGAGATGAAGTTTTCATAAAAAGAGTATTCTCATATGTATACCTTACAGAAACTATTTTAAAACTTTTAAAACTAGAACTCACTCAGCAACGCTGACTTTTATACATTTTCAGTTGGCAGGTAAATAGTGCTGAGGATGGCACGAGAGTGAAGCTAATCGGCAGGGAAAGACTGACATCCATTCATACTTGTTACTGCTGTTGTTTTGTAATGCAATTAAACAATTTTTTTGTAATCGGTCAAACTATAGTGTATTGCTCAACAACAGTGTTATAAATGAAATGAATGGTTTTTGGTAAAATAATTCCGCTTCTTAAGCTTGTAAATATATAATGTTTAACGTATTCAATGCTGTGAATGACCAACTGTGAGGCCTCCGGGAATGGGGCCTTAGAGGATCGCCAATCAAATAGGATTCCGCACTATTTGATCCGGTATAAACGCTGAATCAGTTAGTACTCCGTACATACACGCTCCCTAACATCTCTGATTTCCAAGTGTTTTCAAACTCAAAAAAAATACCTTTAGTGATGGAACCCTATAATTCTCTTATATAGTGCATGTTTGGGATTGCTTATTTCTCCCTTACTTTTGACATTATCAACTTCTGAGAAGTTAATAAGTCAATAAAAAGTATTTGACAAAGCCAAAAGTACTTCTGACACTGACTTTTCATATAGGGTAAAAAGAAGGTTTTGAATGTAAGAGGAGGGTTACATATTGACTTTTGAAAACTACTTTTTGTCTAATTTCCTATTATACCCCTCTACTACCTCCTATTAACTCTTATCATTTTTAAAGTATGTCTTTTTTGGTCATTTTACAATGTTTTAGTTTATAACCTAATCCAAACACTTTTTTTAAAACTCCTTTTGAAAAGTCATAAGTTAATAAGTCCTTTTTATCAAAAGTCATTTTCAATCAAAATAAGCAATCCCAAACATGTCTAAGATTCTTGTTATAATATCATGTTCAATTCAGTCATATCTTGTTTTGCTTAAACATTTGTGTACTCAGAGTTTACATAATGTGGTTACGTATACCGGTGATGCTCTTGAGGATGACCGAATCTGTAGATCACTTATTGAGGAACTCAGGAATTCTTAGACATTTCATGCTATATCTACACAAGTCTAAGCTTACGAGGAGCTTATCAGGGAATTTTGGATGATTGTAGTTAATGGCAGAGACGATCAAGATACATCATGTATCCATACCACTATTTAATGGAAGAACATTGTTATTACTGTTGAGATTGTTAAGTAAGTAATATAACTTGGTGATGATATCCATAGTCAAGTGAAGCTAGAGAATGAAAATGTTACTGATTGCTTTATCAAAATAGGTTATGAGCAAAGTTATACTTCTTGGAGAATAAGTATTTGCCACCATAATGGAAACTACTATTCCATGTGATCATGCATTGCTTAACTAGCTTACAGATAAGACTAGATAGCATGAGTGTTATGTTTTCCTCATTGATAGTTTCATCAATCAAAGATCATCTGTTAAACATCTCAAAAGTTATTTTCTCTAAGATACAGAAGAACATGATTGCTAGTGGTGCTAAGAAGTTTCTTGTGTATGTTATCGGCGAGGGGAAGTGCTCATAATGGTACTAACTTTGCCAATGTTGGTACATTTTCTAATATCCAAAAAACTTATCAACAATAGCAACCACAACCACAACCACAAGTTCAACAACATCACTCGTAAAAATAAGTTTAACAACAATCACAGGCATAACAGCAACCATAGGTTACTAAACATGCTAGTCAATCCACATAACCACCACAACCACCCATTGACATTTTGAGTAGTGCTAATTATGGGAAAGGAATGGAAGTTGAAAAGGATTTTGTTGAGGAGTTATTGAGTTGGATTCTAACACATACACAATGAAGAAAGAAATATCATGGCTAAGTATGTACTCTAGCAAAGAGTGCTAGTGGCTCCTCCACCATCAGATACTTCAAAAAGGAATTGTTGAGAAGATGCTCAAACATTATGTACCTGAGGATTCTCTAAGTACAAAGAAAATAAAGTCTATCGTGAAGAAGAGGGGAAAATTTTTATTAGTTAGGAGACCCAAGGCTCAGGGAAACAAACAAACAAAATTCATTCTTTATGTGCATGTGGTAGAACCTATTCTGCATAGTTTACATATATTTCAAAGACTACAACAACTTCAGTAATCACACCATACATAGCTTCTACATCAGCATCACCTTTTATGATACCACCACATGATCTAGTATACACTAGAGAGACTTCAATATTGATATGTTCTTAAACATTTCGCTTGGGCCTTATTAGAGATATGATACATCTACTGAAATGCCAGTAAATGTTCAGTTGCTTCAAGTCATAGTTCTTGAGTTAGAAGATGATATGATGGCAAAGAGTAAGAAGATTGAACATCTAATGATTGGTAACCAAGTTATGGAGATGAGAAGGAAGAAGATGACATGATTGATGCTATTATGATGATGAGGATGAAGTCAATGAGGATGATAATAATGATAATGTTGAAGATGATACACTTAGAAAATATGATAATGAAGATGGTGAATATGTACCCAAAGGAGATCAAGGAAGTGTACCAGAATAATCTGGTACATTAAAATTTAAGAAACACACTAAACTAAGTGGTACAAAATCAAACGAGAAGCTTTTGAGGTTGAAAATAAATGTGAAAAAAAATTGAATCTGTTCAAATATAGCAAATCTTTTCTTGAAACATTGCATGAGGATCTTGATGGTTTTATAGACTTATATGATACGATTAAAGTGGAATATACAGATTTATTTGGGAACAATTTTAATGATTTATATGAAGATGTTGTTCTAGAAGTTGGTGAATCTTTATCTACTGCATATATGCCTGAATTGTGATAGATTCAACAACTAAAGGACCTTCCATTTCTTTTTATGGTCATGATCATGAAACTATGACTGAAACACCAATTGAATCTACATCTAAAGTTGTTGATGCCACCATAGAAGGAGAAGCACTTTATGCATTACTTGAAGCGTGAAAGCAAGTATAACGACCCAACACCGATCATTAACTGGATGTATGACAATGAGAAGAAATTTTACAATGTAAAGAGAAAGACTAGGGGTATTGAATATTTTCAAAGTGAACACGACTTCAATACCCTACCTGTTGCCAATCTATATGATATGAGTAAAGTTCAATTCTTCAATACTAGAATTTATAGTAACGCTTACTCAATCATGAATTTGGTCCGGAGAGACTGTAAACATGGATTCAAAAATCTGAAGATAACTAAAACTAAAATGATGAAGGATAAATTCAGGATACATCATATAATCAAAAGAACCTTAGATAACAAAAGTTTTTAGGATACCAAGGATAACTAGGATGATTTCTATTCATGCCTGAGTTCTGCTTGGCAAAGTTTGTGAAGTGGATTTATGAAAGAGATTCATGTAATGCAAGGATAATATTTGCAGACAATAAGTACAAAATTTTTTATCTAATCAATTTGTTAAAGTTTAGGAAGTATGATGTGATTAAACTGCAAGCTAATCTAACCAAAGCAGACGTGTCAGTTCACCACCTAGTTGTTCAATTCGATTGTGTGCTTAACAAAGCTTTGGTAAAGCAAATGTATGCATATCGAGGTGATTAAAGTGAAGGGTATATTGATTGGTGATTACTTTGCTTCACCAAGCCTAGGGGAGATTTTAGAGTTGATATATTAAGGCTCAAGAAATCAGATTTTGACTAAAATTTCATTTGTGCATAACTTTAAATCATGCAAAAACTTGATGTTATGTGAAAATTGTGTTGTGTGAGAATTGAAGATCGCGAGAGAAATTATGACCTTCGTGAGTGCATAATATTTGTTTGATATTGTGATGGTGTAGTTTGATAATCGTTGATTAATGTATGTAATTGTGAGCAACACTTAATAATAGAATTATATAATTTTTGTTTTGGTGTAATTTTGAAAATTTGTCATTCAATCTTATTGTAATTGCTAAGGCAAACACTTTGGGTGTAATACAATTGAGATATTATATTTACCGTGTGTGTTTTTGGCTTATGTAAACTGATTTTATTTATGTTCATGTATATACAATGAATTTCATTCATTTTGTGTTTTATTTTCATTGATTGATCAATTATTGAGTGACTTGGAATAAATCCGGTTATTTATAGAAATTTCTTGTAATGATAAAAAATATTACTGAACAAACCATAGAAATAAAAATATTATGTATCAAATAAGTTATCAAATATGGGTTATGGGTAGCATGTAATAATAAGAAGGATAAGAATAAAAGATTGGGAAAATTTCAACATATTAATTTAACTAGTATTAACACCCAAGCGTTACGGTAAGGGCATAAAACCATGAGAAAACCTGAATTCGAAACTTTTCTATAAACACATGCGTTTAAGGGGCGGAGGGGCATAAGATCATGAAAAAACTAACGTCAAAATAGCGTCTATGAACGGGAGTGGTGAAGGGGGCAAGAAGTGTAATGCCTTGCAAGATACTAATGTCGAAACGTTGACACAAACCTGCGAGTGGAAGGTGGTGTTAATAATAATGCAACTTCTGATTGATAAAATTCAAAGCTTTATCTAAAACACAAAAAAATCACGGCATCGTGCATTGTGGCACAACCATAGATAATACTCTTAAGTTCATTTTAAAAAATGAGACAACTAAAAACTTCACGTCCGATCATCGATAAAAAGCACATCGCAACCACAAAAGGGTAAAGGCTACGAATACTAACATTAATATAAAAATAAAAAATTTAGATTTTATAAACTATTATATTTTAAAATAAAAAAGATGATAAAGAAAGTTAAAAAGTATAGAAAATGTTAGTTCTAGGAACAATAGATCTAGATTATTTTGTATAGGCTTAGAACTTTAATCAATACTTGTAATGAATGATTATAATTCATTATTTTGATGTATGTATTATGTATATAGGTTAACCCATATGTGTGTTGATTAGTGTATGATTGCAGGTACAAACATAATACTTGGTCAATTACTGAAATTGACTAAGAGTAAGAAACATCTATGGATGAACATTTTGTTTTTTCCGCATGTTTCTTACAAGTAACATACATCCGAAGATCCTTTGCGGATGAACAATCATCTCTAGAGTTTAAGGGAAGTCAATCAAAGAGTTCAAGTGAAGACTCATGCGGATGAGCAAATACCTTCGGAAGAACAAATTACCTTCGGAAGACCTGTTAAGCTGCGGAGTTCAAACACTTTTATTTAAATAATACAAGTGTTACAAGTCAAGACAGTTGTGCAAATCCTAAGAGATCTGGTGTTTCCTTAACTGAAACACATGTGCCTATAAATATGGATCCTCGGTTTCACATCAAGTGACAAACACGAACACACGAGCAACAAAACGGCAAACCTAAACATCACATCAATTCACACAAACATAAACCCTAGCATCCGTTACATCAACATCAACACGTCGAAGCATTTATTAATCATTAATCAATTTTAATAAAATACGTTAGAATCAAATCTTATTTGCTTATTAATTGTGTTCATATCATTGTGTTCGTCATAATCATTACTCATTATATTTGATATTTATTTATTAAACAATTAAACAAGGTTAATGTTGATTCCGCAAACATTAACTTGATTTCCTTTAACACTGATAATTCCTGATTGCGATCCTTGGATTCACAGAAAAATAGAAACATTCTCACGTTTAGCACGTCTTGAATTAATTCACACCAAAACATATTTAAAAAAACAAGCACGTTGTAATATTATACTTAGAACTTTATAAACTTTAAAATTTAAACTTATATGGGGAAAAAACAAAAAATAGTTGTCAATGTGTTAGAAAAACAACACATAATTAGAGGGTATAAAGTGTATATCTATGTAAACCTAACGGGGCTAATTGGAAAAGAAGAAATATGTGCTAGACTACAAAAGAAAGCCATGCATAGCATATTTGAACATCATGCTTAAGTGATGTTCATTTTGAAAAGATAAATAATTAAGTAAATGAACGTACTAGTTTGGCATAATCAAATAAGTGTGTCGAATTAAAGAATATGATCAAGAATAAACAATGAAGATCAAATGTTAGTAGACAAAGAACAAAGAGAAACTATGTGAACACCAATAATGAGTAGAAATTGTATTTCCTATGCACAACTTCTATTTTTGTATATGGTATGTCTCTTTGGCTCTCCTCGACTCTACAAATCTCTACAAAGGAGATTTGTATCACTATACGTTTAAATGAACAATGGAAATGATTTATTGGTTATATTTCTCTAAGAGAATCAGTCAAAGATATTATCATGAATGTGGTTTATTTTCATCATTGGAATATCTTCTTTTATATTTGTTAGTTGTTTGTAAGACTTCCATAAACATGTAGATTTCACAACTAGGTGTTCCAATACAAATCGTGATAATCTTCATGTGCTCCACATGCATTGTTAGTTCTATCATCCATTATTTTTTATCATTGATATTGGTGGTGTGTTGGTTTTGTGTTTGTAGGTTTTTATGATGATAAGAAGAAGAAGTTGTGAATAAAACACAAAAAATAGACTAACTGAACAAAAAATATTTGATTCCACTTATTGATATTTTTTACATATAATAAGTTTTAAACTAATTTTTCATCATTAACTAACTAAAAAACGAGTCAATTACATGGCTAAAAGGGACCAAAGTTATAAAATAAAAAAATGTTGGGTATAAGAAAAGATGTGTCAAATAGATAGAATGTGTCAAAACTTGAGTTGGAGTCGTTCAAAGGTAGTTGTTTATCAAATAGAAGCACACAACAAGTGAAAGGGATGCATATGCCTATCCAAATTGCCTTTTACACCTTTGGAGAAAGGTTGTACACTAGAAGTTTAGAATTGATTTTTTTGTAGTGTGACGTACACAGTCGAAGATTCCTTGGTAACCATATGGAGTGGAATAGCAACAGATTTGACTCGTCAATCACTCTGTCTTCGCCATTGGTCTTTCTTTCATACGTGAATCGTTGATGTCTTAAACTCCTCTCATCATATCTAAAGAGAATATGTTTGTAGCTATTTTGTACTTGCCACTTACTATGTTTCTATTCTGCAAAATCTCTATAAATACCAAGGCCTATGCTATGCTTCTATTCAAACTAGTGCACCAACATCCATACTTGAGAGAATAAACCCAACTCACATATTAATTGAGAAAAAAAAGCCCTTTTGTTATATGATGCCGAGGGAGAGAGACCCATTGGTCGTTGGGCGCGTGATAGGTGATGTTCTTGATAGTTTCACCAAGTCTATCAACCTTAATGTTTCGTATAATGATAGGGAGGTTAGCAACGGGTGCGAGCTTAAACCCTCTCAGGTTGTGAACCAACCTCGGGTTGATATTGGTGGTGACGACCTACGTGCTTTTCACACTTTAGTACGTTGGTTTCCCTTCTTCTTTTCATTTTAAATTGCTTTCCAGAAGAATAACTAATTGAGTTTAGTTACATTATTGTTGTCTTAGGTAATGGTGGATCCGGATGCTCCAAGTCCAAGTGACCCTAACCTTAGGGAATACTTGCATTGGTAAGTTTTGATATTTACAATAAAACATGAAGGATCTAAGCAGTTGAATTTCTTAAATTATGAGGAGATCTTGTAAAATTATATTTCTCTTTTGAAATGAATTTCTTAAATTATGGGGAGATCTTGTAAAATATATTTATCATTTGAAAAGGAATATGACATAAACAAATATCAAGTGTTTTTTTATTGGAGCCACTAGAATGAAAATCAATAAATGTTTTTGTACATATACATGCTTTTGATGGCTTTTAATTGGCTAGACATAAACAAAACACCCAAGTTTCGATATACAAGGTTCTCTACAAATCGTTGTCAAATATTTATTTTATGCCTTTCGCTTTTCAGCCTCTTTTATACCACGTAGCTATTGAAAAAAACATACATTTGAGTTTCATCTATCTACCACATAAACCAAAAAGCTAGCTTCGATATAGCTTTTGGTTCATTCTTCCACTCATTGGTCTAACTCATTTTTATTTATACCTTTTGCTTTCTACTTTTATTTAAATTTTACAATTTAATAGCTAAAGTATATTATTAATCAAAGTTTGTTAATACTTAATATTTATATGTTTATTAATTCTAAAACATTAATAATCTTTTTTCATTATTTGTATGATGTTTTATTTCTATATTTTAATATTTTGTTTTAATTTTCATATTATTTAGGCTTGTCAAACATAAATCTATTCTTTATTAGAAAACAATATAACATTTCCTAAATTTTAATTATTAATTATTTACAATCTATTTATTCAATTGGTTTTAAATACTATATTATAAAAAACTTTGAAGTTCAGAAGAAAACATTAAAGAATGTCAAAATCATAAACAATATTTTTTTTCATACATATATAAACGTTAAATTAAAAATATTAAAGATATTGTAAAACATTCATCTTTTGTTCTTTAAAATGTAAATTATGCTTTTGGATGGAAGAATACAATATCTAATATTTTATGTTGACTCTGATTGATGTATTCTTATGCTTTCTTTAACACTTTATTCTGTGTAGGTTGGTGACTGATATTCCAGCGACCACAGGAGCACGCTTTGGTGAGTTTTTATTTTTGCATGCATATGATGAAAGGGTCGACTTTTGACTCTAAAGGTGTAATTATGATAACAAATTGAGTGAATTGTCGTTTTTTTTCTTCTGATTTGGTCATATCTATCATTTTCATTCAAAAATATTTTTCTTTACATTTGACTCCCCAATGTTTAAAATAGTTATCATTTTCATCCAAAAAAAATGAATTACGTGGTAAAAAATTTTACTAGCAACGCGTAAACATAAATTAGGATTTTGTTTTTATATAAAAAAATTACGTAAGTGCCCTTTTAATGATGAATATTTAACATTCTAAACAATGAACCTAATATTTTTGGATGAAATGGTAACGTTTCTCAAACCTTGAATAGCGAAATACAAGAAAAATATTTTTGGATGAAAATGACAAATGTTACCAAACCACAGGGAGGAAAACGGCAATTCACTCTAACAAATGCGATAATATTTATTACTCTTTTATAATATTATTTTTTTAATTATTAGTTTTAGTATTAGTATTATTATATTATTGGTAGTAGTATTATTATTATCAATATATAATGTCACTGTCATTGGCGGTACTAAGGAAATATAGGCATTATGCATTCAAGATAGGAATTTTGTAAAGCCATTCAATCTGTAAAGCAGTCCAAGAATATTTTATACCAAAAGCAAAAGAAAAAAAATACCTAATCAGATTGACTTATTGCTAATTTGATTATTGTAAACTACATATAGGTCAAGAAGTTGTGTGCTACGAGAGTCCAAGGCCATCAATGGGAATTCATCGTATGGTTTTCGTGTTGTTCCGACAGTTAGGGCGACAAACTGTGTATGCCCCAGGGTGGCGCCAAAACTTCAACACAAAAGATTTTGCGGAGCTCTATAACCTTGGATCTCCTGTGGCTGCAGTCTACTTCAACTGCCAACGTGAAAGCGGGTTCGGTGGACGACGAAGATAAGAATAAGATGAAGGCATGTCCATGGCATGCAAATGACAGTTATAAAGAATACACACCATTTTATAATAGTCATCTTTATGTTAAGTTATATACAATACATATGAAGAAGGGTACCGTAACCATTAAAGAATTGCTATAAAGGAATAAGAATACTTTGTGTGAAGTACGAAGTTGTAAGACTCGGTAACAATAGAAAACATATATTGAAAAATGATAATACTGTTACAAATAATTGTTGTTATATATCATCATTAAACTCATATTTATGATTTGGTGTTGGTTTCATGTTCATTTGTGTGTGTATATAAAGTATGTGTTACAGTGGTGTCTAGCTCTCATATAAACAAGACTTTTCTCATGTTGTTTTATCCATTTCTCTCTACATTTTATTTAACGTAATCAGCACAATAGTATATGAATGTTGTTCACACTCATCTACAGTCAGTATTGATCTTGCGGACTCATCGACACCCCGACATGTTGTTTGTAGACATTTGATGACAGTGGAAGCTTCTAAATATGGACTTTCAACATACCTTTTTTAGGCATTCACGATAACTGATGTATGTAAAGTATATACATATGAAAAATTACATAATTTGTTTTAAATTTAAAGAAACGATTATTACCTTTAGACCAACTATACGCAATAGGCAAGCGCACATATCGTATAGTAGTATAGCTTGAGGTAAGAACCAAGTATTGATCCGTGAACACAATAGCTCCCAATACTAAATCATCATCACTATATAACCGATCAATTGAGTTTGGATTTGTGAAAATTATAATTAACCAAAACAATTAGCAAATTAAACTAATAAATTAAGAAATTAAATATGAAGATACACAATCAATTAAAGATACCACTTAGACTTTGGATCCACTTAGCATAAAATTAACAACTAGCACAAACTCGAGGTGATACCATTTTTTACACATGAAACACGAAAGTAGCCTGAACCAACCATTCCGAAAGCTAGAATGATAAAAACACAATAACCACCTAAAGTTATGCCATGAAGAACTAATGATACACTTATGTCAATGTTAAAAATGAATTAGACTCTCGTTAGGGTCACCTAATTCCATAAATTTTTGGAAAGTTAACACGATGAACACATGATAACCACCTCAACTTGCGTAAAATAGTCAAAACTATAACTACCCTTCAACTCATAAACATTAAACCACAATTACAAAATCAATCCATAGCCAGTGACAAGAGATATTCATAACATACACCACGATTTTCTCAAATATAAACATAAGGATGCATATTCATCCAATTTTACTAAGCTCCAACCTTCATTCACTATTCCTAGTCAAATTCAAAAAATTACATACAAAAGATGCAATCATATGCATAAATCTTATAAGAACATGAGATTTTTCAACATAACATGCTTAAAACACCCACAAGGTTGAACATTTTATCAAACTAGAACAAATACACATAATCATTGAAGAATAATCAAGTTTCATCATGACATTAACATAAACAACACCAAGAATCATGTACAAGTTGTTAAATCATATTAAGTTTTATTTAATCCATGTGATAATAAGAGTTTAGCCCATAAGGCTTACAAGAAACACACCCAAAATCAAGAACATGGAAGAATTCATACTAGATCTAGAGAAATTCAAACCATTTTTTAGTGGAAACGGGGTGGATGATGTTAGATCCTTCTTGAAAGTGTGAAATCTTCAATCCTAGCCTTCAAATATCCAAAAACTCATGAGAAATGCTCAAAAACACCTAAGGATTTGAGGGAGGCTAGGGTTTTGAAAGAAATAAAAAGTTATGTTGGAAATGAGGTGTAGTATGGTTATAAACATATTTTCTACCTGAATATGGCCATATCTAAAGTGATATGACCATATTCAGCTTTAAAATAAATTATTTTGAGTTTGACAGCTTATATGGTCATATCAGTAGCATTTTTTTTCTCTTGAACTTCTTCAAATCGTGGGTTTTCTTAATTCATCAAGCTTCATTTGATAACTACAAAATTCATATAAAACACAAATCAGTGTCTTATAAATTTTGTAACAAAATGACTTAAAATGCAAAGAAATATATATATTGTAAACATATATAATTATTAACATATCAATAACCATATCATGCATGCGCGGTAAGAATATTTTTGTTTTTTTACCTTGTAGTAAGGGTGTTCAGATTCGAATATCTAGAAATTCAACATTCTTTCATGCCACTTCGTGCACTTTCTTCAATCGTTAAAACTTTTTAGCAGGTGGGCACAACATGTTTTGACTATGTTTGCCCAATGAGGGTGTAAGGATCCAATTCTAGCACACCTTACAGTTGCATTAACGCATCGTAACCGTAATTCTTAAGCTGATTGTTAATTAAACGTATGTATCAAAATATAAATTTCTTTACATTATTCTTTTCTTAAGCATAACTTAAAATGGACTTTAACTAAACACAACCTATAAGTTGGGATGCCAGTCTTAAGGTACCCTTTTAATCCATGCCAAGTTATAACCTCTCTTAATGCATATATGATAAGCTTGGTATATTATAAAAATCAACATTGCTAAATGGGTTCTAGTTTTAACTTTAATACATAACTTGACATTTATAACATTTCATATTGGTTGTAACCATTGAATCATAACATGACATGATATATACGCAATCATAGTGTCCCATAACATAATATATCACTGTCAGGTTAGCTCTTATACTCACATGATCCTTTTCTTAAAAATAGTAAGACTTAGTACAACTATTCATCATTTACCTTTCTTTTACATATAAAAAACATAACTATCCTTGTAATTCCTTATATAAGCATACTTTTACATTATATTATGCTTTTACATTATCAACACCTTTTTTATAATTATTAATCAAATTAATAACTAGCATATTAATAAATAAATACCAAAAGTGAACCCCATAGGATCTAGGTTACAAATGATTCCAATACAGAATAATAATCTGCTAATGAGATTATTATACCTTATGATTAATGGTTAACCGTTTGAGACACCGAGAGTTTAATGAATAATTACTAAATTAACGACCGAACAAGTGTGCGGGACACGGAAATGACGTTAAGAGACTATTAAGTAATTATTTTGCTTGTCTATATGGTGAACATGATTGCAAACTTCATATGCATGTTATTGTCTTGTGTGCACAAACATTTAACAAAGTTTGCTAACATAAAATATCTATGTGCACAGATATTTAACAAACTACGCATTCGTGTAAAATCACAGAGAAGTCATGCATCTATCACATATTGCTTTGTACACTTCACATGTATAACCACTTTGTATTCTAAACTTTGCCTATGCAAATGCATATGTCCACATCCATCCATATATACAGAGAAAGGTTCAAATACAAAGTCTTTTAAAACTGTGTAAGAAGGATTAAGATGTTAACACATGTCTTTTTAATTAAAATTAGGTAGGGGGCAAAATTGGTAATGTTCCTGTAATACCTAGAAAAATAAAATAAATAAATAAAATAAATAAATAAATAATAAATAATAATAATAATAATAATAATAATAATATATATTATTATTATTATTATTATTATTATTATTATTATTATTATTATTATTATTATTATTAAATAAAGGTAACCCCAAACCTAAATGTAATAGTTGTAAATGCACAAAATATGAAAATTTTCTTTCATATATTGTCGTAAGAGTAAGTAACGAGTACGATGATTGTTTGAAAGATGAGTTGTGACTTTGAGAGTTTATTATTTTAACAAAACAAAAAATAAAAATAAAATATATTATATTCGCCCTTACTCCGTTTTTAGCGAAATTTAGGTCGATTCGTAGAAAAAATGAGGTCTCCTAACGACGCATTCGAAATTTTATAGAACTCTATAGTTTAAAAATTATGAGAGAAAAACGAACAAATCAGTTGAATTAATTATAAGCAAGCAAGCAAGCACGCTAGTCAATAAGTAAGCAAGTAGTCAGGCTACTCACTTTCATCCCACCTCTACAGAAGAATGGAATTTAGCTGTCTGCCTGCTTATATAAATAGAAGCTTATAGGTTTCTTTTAGAATATAAATTTCTTGAGAAAGCTCTGCTCTATGTAAGGATTCCTATAAGTCTGATGCAACCGAAACATCCAAAGTCTCTCTGCAAGCAATGCACTAAAGAACTGAAGTAGAATTGCTTCGGAAGTTTTATACCCTGCACTAGAAATATTCTAAGTGTAAAATCTTCCGAAGCCAAGACCAATATCTTCCGAAGCCAAAAGTGAAGTCTTCCGAAGCTTCAGAGACAAAGTCTTCCGAAGCCAAATAGTTCAAACAGATTTCTTCCGAAGACTTTTAAGGATATGCCTTTATTTGATGTACTTTACCATAAAGATGGACCATCTTTCCGCTGCAACTCTGTAAAGTCACCAACTTACATGAGTTGGTGAAAGGTCCATGCTTTTGGTAACTGTATATTGAGGTCTTGAGTCCATGCTTTCTACTTTATATACTTTTATCCTTTTTGTAATATATTAGGATGTAAGCTATGGCATGTCATAGTCACAAGTCAAAAGGCAGATATGCCTTTTGATTCTACAATTGATTTTGTTTGTGTCTAGTCAATTGTATCCAGCTGGCTTTCAAAGTATAGCCGGCTGTAGGTTGTAGTATAAGTATTCCATATTCTAGTATCTTTCTTTATGCTTTTGTAACACTTGTAATAGAACTTGAGAAAGCAATATACTGCATCCTTGAAACCCAATCTTTTGTGTTCTTTTGTTCTGTCTCTTACTTGTTACTTGTGTTCTTAGCATCATTATTGTGGTTAATCCAGTTTACTATTTGATTAAGTTTGGTTAATCTCCTCTTTGTGTTGTTGTGTTGTAAGTGACCACCCTTCACCGGTCCTGCAATTGGTATCAGAGCTTTTCAGGCTCTTGATATAAGATCTCACCATTTTAAGATCCCTCACACACACAAATACTAAACTTTCAAATGGCAGTCATTTCAAAGACTGATATGGAAACTGGAACCATGAACAAGTCCCCACTGATCACTCTTGATGACTTTGATACCTGGTGTATGAGAATGGAAGGTTTCATCAGGTCTCTAGACTCAAGAATGTGGGAGTCTATTGAAAATGGACCTTTCATACCCAGCACTCCTTCTGCTACTGGTGCTGGTATGATCCCCAAAGATGTGGCTAACTACTCTAATGAAGATAGGAAGAGAGTAGAGATTGATAGAAAAGCCATGACTGCTCTTCAAACTGCCCTTCCAAACTCTGTGTAAAGAGGTTTCAAGAAGTGCAAAACAGCTAAACAGCTGTGGGATGCACTAAAACTGATGTATGAAGGCTCCTCTGAGGCCAAAGAGAACAAGAAGGATCTCCTGAAGCAGCAGTTTGAAAACTTCACCTTCAAAACAGATGAAACTATGACTCAGCAATACTTCAGGTATGTTGAGATAGTGGATACCCTTGTGGATGGAGGAGTTCCTCTTGAAAACAGAGACATTGTAAGGAAGTTCATGTCCTCACTTCCTAGGCAGTGGACACACTATTGTGTGGTGATCAAGAGGACTGAAAATCTCAAAACTCTTACTCTGACAGAGTTATATGGGATTCTCAGTGGCTACCAGATGGAGATGAACATGCAAGGTTCATCTGGCAACTCCAACAATCAATTGGGTTCAGCCCTGCATGTGGTTGAAAGGGATAGCATGGAACCCCAACATCATCTCATATGCTACCCTAACAAGTCACCAAAGGGTCCTTTCATCACTTTCCCAGAGACACCCAGGAAGAACTACACTCAAGGAAGCCCATTCCAAGAGACAAGCTCTTCTCAAGCCTTTGTGTCTTCTGATCAAAGTTGTGGCAACTCTCTTTTCACTCTTGAAGACTGGGATTGTATCCATCCAGATGATCTGGAACATATGGAAATAGTCCAGCAGATGGCTCTTCTCACTCATAGAGCCAAGAAGTTCTACAAGAAAACTGGAAGGAGGTTTCCAAGCAATGCAACCAGTGGAAAGTTTGGCTTGGATAAAAGCAAAGTCAAGTGTTACAACTGTAACTTGATAGGCCACTTTGCTATAGAATGCAAGGCACCTAAAACAAATGGTGGCCAAGCACAAACCAGACCAAACTACACTGACAAAGCCCCTCAGAATGAGAAGTCAAAGCAACAAGTTGTTGTTGCTGTTGAAGAAGGAGGCTTTGACTAGAGATTTCAGGTGGAAGATGCTTCTCCAAACCAAGCACTAATGGCAGATCATGATGAAGCGAAGGTATTGGAACATATCAGTACTCCTGAATGCATTGCTAAAGTTAACAGATACAGGTCCTATAACTTGAAGATGAGATCTGATCTTGAGTCCTTAAACATTTTAAAATCAGATTTTAGAAAGACTGAAAATGATTATAAACTAAAGATAGAGGACTTAGAGAAAACCATTTCAGTTCTAAAACATGAGCATACAGATTTTAGGACTCAAATCCAAGATCTCATAACCAAGCTGACTGAGTGCCAGGCTGAGCTTGTGATCAGCAAAGCTAGGGCAGAAAAGAGTGTTCTTGAAGAAGAGACCTTCAAGAACATGATATCCTCATCCCTGCACAACAAGGTGTGTTATCAAAATAGACAGGGACTGGGATCCAATGAGATAGCTCATCCACACACAATCTTGTCTGTAAGATCTCCTAGGTGTGAAACTTATAAAGATGAGCTTCCTCTCATAGATCCTATAAGTGAGGAGGATGAAGAAGAGATAGTGAAGAATTCTTCTAAGAAGAGTGAAGAGAAGGATTCTAAGAAAGGCCACTATCCTTCTGAGCAGAAGAAGACTACTATGATGACCAAGTCAATGAGAAAGAACTTGATCAGGAAGAGCAAAAGAAAAGCAAAGAAGACTCAAGAGATCAAGGCTACTTTTGACTCTAAGCAGAAATAAGTCTTTATCTCTGCAGGGTTTGAAGTAGTAAAGACTGAAGACATCAACCAAATCTCTTCATCTAAGAATTCTGGTTCTTGTTCAAATCATCTCAGTACCAAGAAGAAGACTGATCTGTTGTGTACCACTGCTGCACAGCCTGGACCATCAAACTCCAAGAATAGTTCCCAGCCCATAAGAACTATCTCAGCATCTGCAAAGATGAAGGTGGAGAAGGGATGTGACCAAAGACAGTCTTGTTCTCATAAGAAGACTCTTTTGAAGAAGAAAATGTTGTGTGTCATGTGTGAAAGTACCTCTCACATTGCTAAGGAATGTCCATATAATCCTAAAAGTACTGTCCATATAACCAAGACAAAGACTTCAAAGAGTTTTAAGAAGATTCAAGCTTCGGAAGGAAAGTCTGTTTCCTTCGGAAGCTCCAAATCTAAGAAGAAGGGAAATGGAAAATTTCCTTCGGAAGAGAAGTTGGTCTCAGAAGAAAGGAATTCTTCCGAAGCACTGAAGTCTGCTGCAGTGACTACAGAATCTTTCGAAGGTTCAGTCATCAAAACTTCCGAAGTCCCAAAGCTTCCGATGTTTTGAAGGTCAAGTCCAAGACTCCAAAGGTGGTGTGGAAGTCTGAGAAAGACCAAGTGACTGAAGTTTCTCCATCAACAACAGCTCAAGATCCTTCTAGCACAACCATAGGATCTATTACTGTTGCATTACCTTCTATTATACTTAGTGAGCCCAAGACAAGTAAGGCTTGGGTTTCCAAATGTAACTAATCATTTACTTTGTGCAGGAACAGCTCAAGACAAACAAGAATGTCTGGATCATTGATAGTGGCTGTTCCAGGCACATGACAGGCAATAGGTCACTACTCCATAACTTTGAGAGGATTAATGGAGGACCAGTTGCTTTTGGAGGAGATGAAGGTGGTTACATTTCTGGAAGGGGCAAGGTCACAAATGGTAAGCTCAGCATTGAAAAGGTGCACTTTGTCAAGGAGCTTGGGTACAATCTTCTGAGTGTATCCCAATTTTGTGATCAGAGTTATAACTTGCTCTTTACTGAGCATGAGTGCATTGTTCTCAAGCCTGGAGTGGTCATTCCTCATGAGCACATCCTCCTTAGAGCCCCCAGGAAAGGGAACATGTACAAGATGGACTTGCAAGAAACATCTCCCTCCGAAGAAGTTTCATGCTTTCTGTCTAAAGCCAATATTGATGAGTCTTTCCTATGGCATAAAAGAATGTGCCATGTAAACTTTAAGAACATGAATAAACTAATTAAACATGATTTGGTAACTGGAATACCAAAGAAAAAGTTTACAAGTGATGATCATTATGTTGCATGCCTGAAAGGGAAGCAACATAAGGTATCTCACAAGCCTAAGGAAAGGAACTCCATCACTACTCCCCTACACTTATTATATATGAATCTCTTTGGCCCCACCAGTGTAATGAGTCTAGGAAGGACCTCTTATTGTTTGGTGATCACAGATGATTTACAAGATTCACTTGGGTTTTCTTTCTTAGAACTAAGGATGAGACCCCTGAGTTCTGAAGAATTTCATCTTAAAAATTGAGAATCAAAGTGATCACAAGGTCAAAACCATAAGATGTGATCAAGGGACTGAATCCAAGAATCAAATCCTTGATACATTTTATGATGAAAAAGGTATTACAAGACAATATAGTGCTTCCAGGACTCCTCAGCAAAATGGTGTTGCTAAGAGGAGAAACAGGACACTAATTGAAGCTGCAAGAACTATGTTGTCTGACTCTAAACTGCCCATCACCTTCTGGGCAGAGGCAGTAAACACTGCTTGCTATGTGCAAAACAGATTTTAGTAGTTAAGACACATGGTAAGACTCTTATGAACTTTGGCACAAGAGAAAACCTTTCATTGGTTTTCTCAAGTCATTTGGATGTCCTTGCACCATCTTGAATACCAAAGATCAAATTGCCAAGTTTGCTGAGAAATCAGATGATGGACACTTCATTGGATACTCTTCCCAAGCTAAAGCTTATAGAGTATACAATCTCAGAACTAGAATTGTTGAGGAGTCAGCCAATGTGACTTTCAATGAACACACACCCTGTGTGGCTGGTTCTGGTCCTGATTGGCTATTTGATCTTGATTTAGTTACCAACTGTTTTAACAAATCTTGTGAGAATGTTTCAGGATCTGCAAAAAATTTAAATACAAGTGATCCTGATCCAAGATTCGAGCTAAGAAGACCTTCAACTCATACATCTTCAGCTCCAGTTGGAACTACTTCAGTAAATGAGGTTTCTATCAGCACTACAATGACAAATTCAGCTGATACATCTGGGGTGCCTTCAAATTCCAGCTCAGAGGCTCCACAACCAGATAAAGATACCTCAATTGTGGAAGACAACAATGGTCATGGTGAAAGTGATCAGGAATTCCTTGATGCTAATAACCACACCATAGATGACAACATCAATGATGTCACACACTCAATGGATCAAGTTAATCTTGATAAGTGTGGTGCTGTGGAGGGTGAATCATCTATGCCAGATCTAAATTTCTCAAATTTGGATCTTTCTCATCAACTTGATGTGATCCCTCAGCTTAGGATCCACAAGTCTCACCCCACCACAAACATCATTGGAGATGTTGTCACAGGGGTAAGAACAAGAGGACAAACCCATGAAGCAAATGTTTGTCTTCACTCTTGTTTCTTATCTCAGATAGAGCCAAAGAAAGTTGATGAAGCTCTAAAGGATGGAAGTTGGGTTGAAGCTATGCAACAAGAGTTGCTTCAATTCAAAAGGCAAAATGTTTGGAACCTTTGTCCTCTTCCTCATGGGAAGACTACCACGGGAACCAAATGGGTGTTTAGGAATAAGAAGGATGATAGAGGCATTATCATCAAGAATAAGGCAAGACTAGTTGTTCAAGGATACAATCAGAAGAAGGGATTGACTACACTGATGTCTTTGCTCATGTAGCAAGATTAGAAGCTGTTAGGATATTCCTGGCATTTGCTGCATCCAAGAACTTCAAGGTCTTTCAACTTGATGTGAAGTGTGCTTTTCTGTATGGAGTGATTGATGAAGAGGTGTATGTCAAACAGCCACCTGGTTTTGTAGACCCTGATCATCCTGATTATGTCTGAAAGCTTGACAAAGCTGTTTATGGGCTGCATCAGGCACCCAGGAAGTGGTATGAGACATTGTCTGAGTATCTTTGCAAACATGGATACAGGAGAGGTACTATAGATGGAACTCTCTTCATCAAAGGACAGGGAAATGACATATTGCTAGTTCAAGTGTATGTAGATGACATCATCTTTGATTCAACTAATCCAAAGCTCTGCAAAGACTTTGAGAAGCTGATGAAAGACAGATTTAAAATGAGTGCAATGGGAGAACTCAATTTCTTTCTGGGAATTCAAGTGAAGCAAGTTGAAGATGGCATCTTCATAAGTCAGTCAAAGTATGTTCAGGACATACTCAAGAGGTTCAACATGACTGATTGTAAGATTGCTAAGACACCCATAGCTAGAAACCACTCCCTTGGACCTGATCTTGGGGGGGAGTGTGTAGATGAACACTTATACAGAGCTATGATTAGGTCTCTTATGTATCTTACACCTAGCAGGCCTGATATCATGTTTGCTACATGTATTTGTGCAAGATATCAAGCCAACCCTAAGATGTCTCACCTCATCACTGTCAAAAGGATTTTAAGATACCTCAAAGGTGCTTCAACACTTGGTTTATGGTATCCAAAGATCCTGACTTCAACTGTATGCTTATACAGATAGTGATTATGGTGGTTGCAACATGACTGCAAAGTCTACATCTGGGGGATGTCAATTCCTTGGTGGAAGGGTTGTCTCATGGCAATGCAAGAAACAATCATGTGTGTCTGCATCAACTGCTGAGGCTGAATACATTGCTGCTGCAAGTTGTTGTGCTCAAGTGCTTTGGATTCAAAATCAGATGCTGGACTATGGATTTAACTTCAAGGAGACTCCTATCCACATAGACAACAATAGTGCTATCTCTATCACTGAGAACCCTGTGCAGCACTCAAGGACCAAACACATCAATATCAGGTATCATTTAATAAGAGATAACTATGAAAAGGGATTAATTAAACTAGTCAAAGTTCATACAGATGAACAATATGCTGATCTGTTTACAAAAGCTTTTGATGAACAGAGATTTAAATATCTAATATCAGCTATTGGGATGATTAACTTTGAGTAGATCTTTTCTTAAAACTAATTCTAATTATTTCTTAAAATATGTGTGTCCTAAGTTGCCTGGCTCATCACTTTCATAAGCTCATGTTTTCTTTGGATATCAAATCCTTTTTGAAGACTTTCCTTAGATTCTTGAAAATTTTTTGATCCTTCGGAAGATATATTTTTACCTTCGGAAGTAAATCATGTCTTCAAAATAAATAACTGTCTAAGAAATTTTACCTTCAAAAGAAGTTTCAATCTATCTTCCGAAGCTTAAATACTTGTCTCAGACACTTATTTGTTTTTAAGGACTTTTTCCTTCCGAAGCAAAATTAACTCTCGGAAGCTTTGTTGTTTTATATACAAAGCATTCAAGTGTTTATTTCTCTTCCAAAGCAAAATTTTCAAGATTCTCAGGAAAATCTTCCGAAGTCATTTTAGCTTCGGAAGCTTTTTCATTAAAACTTCCGAAGATAATTTACCTTCGGAAGCTTTTCGAATTCCAAGAAAACTACTTTTTGAGCAAAAGCAAACTACTTTTTCAGAGGTGGGACCGACATTCGGATTTCAAAGTTTATCCTCTTTCATTAACTTTGGTTCAAATCCTTTTCACATAAATACCCAAACGGTTCCCCCTCTCCCTCACTATCTTCTTCAATTCTACTATTCCTCAAACCTAATTCCCAAACCGCCTTTGCTTTCCACCTTTCTTCATCCTTAAGCTTCTCAAATGGCCAACCTTAACCGCAGAAACAACCCAGATTTCTCCATGCAACTTCACAAGCAACACAACCAGGTTGCTCTGTTAAGCTCTGAGAAAGATGAAAGTTTCTCAGAGATTTGCCAGTTCTTAGCTCTATCAAATTACTTCACCTCCCTAACCATTGATCCTACTCTCTATGAGGATCATCTGCTTGAATTTTGGAAGACCTGCCAAGAGGTCATCATGGATGGGGAGAAGGCACTGTCTGCCACAGTGCAAGGGAGGACACTCTTCATCACTCCGGCCATCATCAACATCATTTGCAGCTGGATGATGAAGAAGGTGAGTTGTCCTTCCCAAGGAAGCTGTCAATCATTCCTTTGAGCAGATGGGCTATGAGGGGATTTCTCTGTAAAGACCTTCAGGAAAGGGAAGGTCTCATCCCAGTGGAAATACCTACTCCATGTGGTTATCCACAGCTTGTCAAACAAGCATGGAGGGTGGGACCAGATTCCTGAGGATCTCTCCTTCATAGTGCATGGAATGGTTCAAGGGGTCAAGTTCAGGTACTCTCAATTTGTCTATACCAATTTGCTTGCTAACTTGGACTCCTTAGAGTATTATATGTTTTAGATATGTTCAACACATTCTCAACTGTGAACTGGGCTCACAGTTGAGGGAAACAGATAATATTCTTAAATTGGGACAGATGAAGCCCGGCATCTTTAAAATCATGAAGAAGCCAACTGTAGGCTTCTCAGGGGTAGAAACAGCCCTTGTCCCCAAAATGTTAGAGCTCATTGCTCAAGGTGACAACCTAGCAACACAAGCTAGTGTTGAACCCACACCTTCTACCTCTCTACCACTAAAAAGACCTCAAGTAACCCTCACCTACCAAAGAAAATCCAAACGAACCCCTGCTCAAGCTATTGAGTCTGTGCAGGTCCCCATATACTCACCTTTACAGGAGAAAGTGGACACTAGAGCTCCCACTTCCCCTGAGGAGCAAACCACTCCCATCTCTTCAACTATCAGGGCTGAGGTTCCTCATGCTCACCCTGATGAGCTCACAAGCCCAACTGCCTTAAGCCTTCACTCTGAGTCTCAACACTCAAGTGAACAACCTTCAGGGGACAGTTACCATCCCCAGCCTTTAGATCTAAATCAACCCATTCCCAACCTTTCCTTCTATACTGATGAAGACTTAGGTTTCAGTGAGTACCATGAGTCTCTCTTCTCTTCCCCTACTCAAAGAGAGATGAGTACTCCTGAGTCTCCTCAGTCTAGCCCACATCAGTCACCTATAACTGAGGTGGATACTTCTGAACCTGTTCAGGATATCCATATGGAAGAGGCTCTCACTTTTGCAAGTGATTACATTATTAAGACCTCAACCATGGCAACTCAGCCCATTGACATCTCAACTGAGAATGTCAATGAGCAGAGGAAATCCAGCAGCCAAGAACCTGAAGCTGGTGGTGAGAGAGAGGACTTTGGTCCAATCATCTCATCCCCCAATGATTCTTCTGATGAAGAAGAGGGGAATCTGAGACTAAAGGTGCAAAAACTGTCAAAAACATGCTCCTATTTAGTCTCTAAGGTTAGTCACCTTGAATCTCAGGTGACTACCCTTCACATCAGGGTCAATGATCAGCAACTTGAGATATCTTATCTCAGGGAAAAACTAGTTGGGAGCCTTTAAGAAGAGTTCAACCAGGAACACAAGAACCTGTGAATGTGGTTGACCTAACCTCTAGCTCACCTATGCAAGAGGGTGATGCTACCAAAAAGGGGGAGAAAGTCATCACAGACACAGAACCTGGGAGTCTTCAGAGAGTATGAACATTGAGGACTCACCATCCTCACTTGCAATTGTGCATACTCAGCAACTTCCTCAAGTTCACATTAATGTGGACTCTATAGACTCTATCATCAGGAGTCTCTTTGAGGAAGGTATACCAAGGGCTATGTCATCCTCACCTCAAGGAACTTCAAACTACATCATTGGGTGGAGGTATGATGCTGATAGAAGAGCCCTTATTCTTCATAGAGTTCAAGGGCAACAAGAAGTATTTGATTTTAAAGTTTGAACTTCTATGAAGGTCTGGATCTAGTCAACATGCCACTTGTCAACCCAAGCAACTCAAGACAAGCTGACAGATTGGCTCAAAGAATCCAAGACAGGATCACTGCAGAGTTTAGCTTAAGAAGGAGACTTAGTCAATCAGGTAATGCCATCGATCAACTGGATGTTGAGGAAGACCCTAAGATTAGTTTCATAGGGGAAACCTTGACTGAAGGCCCAGTGGCAGAACCTGAGAACCCTGTCTCATCATCATCAACTGCTTCAGAGATCCGCATTCCTTCTGAGACACCTGCTGGTGAAGGTGCTTCTCAACCTCTCTCTGGCCGAGCATGGATGCTACACCAAGCAATGAAGGCCAAACCTCTATCCACCCTGAGTCACAAAGGTCTGTGGTTGACAAAGAGAAAAGGATTTTGACTCCTGAGGAAATTGAGGAGGAGGAGGAGAGAGAGGAAGAGGAAGCTAAGGGAGAAAGTTCCTCTGGGTCTTCAGGTTTTATGCAAGCTGCAATCAGGGCTGCCCCCAGACCAAATACTCAAGATGATGAGTTGAGGCAGTCAGGATTACTTACCTGCAGACCAGGAACTATGACATAGATGAAATTATTTCTCTCCCTTAGAACAACTAAATGAACTGGCTGACATGGAAGTGTCAAGAGAGATGAAAGAAAAAGAGGATGCAAGGTTACTTCTCCAATTCAAAGAAGAGAAGAGACTGAAAAGACTCTACAAGCATGCTCCTACTCTCTCCAGTTCAAGAAAGTCCTGTACAAGAAGATGTGGTTCAACAAGAACCTCAGGTAGACAAAGAAGAAGATAGGATCAAAATGATCAACTACCTGAGTGCCACAGGCTTCTACCAGGCAGATGCACTTCTTCCCTTGTCCTATGACTATGTTGAGTTTGAGTACTTAAAAAACTTGAGCTTGAGTTACTCAAAGACAGAAAGACAACTAAGAAGAAGCTAAGGGAAGAAGCTGCAAAGTCAAGAACCATCATCCAAAAGAGTATGAAGAAGTCTGCTGACAGACAAAGGATGATGAGCTTCTTGAAGCTGTATGGATTCTCTGGAAGGAGACTTGGCCCTATGTCTCTATCCACAATGGATGAGCATATAAGGGTAATCAAGCAGAAGATCAAGAGTGGAGAACTGATTGACTTACACTCTCTTCCAAGTCAAGTCCCACCTGAAGTGGAGGTTAAGGTTGAACAACTTGAGACAACAAAACCCGGACCTCCTGCTGAGCCTCAGCAAGCTTCATCTTCTGATCCACAGCAGGGTCAAACTCCCTCTCCTTCTGAACCTGTGAGGGAGGAACACCCAACTGAAAAAAACAAGGATGATCAACAAGGTGCTGCAGACCAATCTTCTCAGTTAAAGTCATCTAAGAGGAAGAAGAGGATGGCTTCTAAACCAAAGTCTAAGAAGAAGAAGCCTAAATCATCTACCTCTACACCTCAGGCTGAGTCAGATCAACCTGAGGAAGTGCATGAAGAGGCAGCCCAATCAACTCCAATACAAGTGGCTCCTCTTGCAGCTGAGACACCCATCTTATCCTGGACCTTCTCTACTAATCCAGAAAGATGGCATGTAATCAGAGATCAAGGTGTTAAGAATGTCTATACATGGCAAGACATAATCAACTTACCTCTGCATGATCTCTTTGAGATGAGAAGATACTATGAAAGTCTGAATGATCCTGACCATCTAATGAAGAAGGGTATGGTCATCATTGTGCTGAAGACTATTAACATCTGAAGATCTTCTAAATGTTTTGGTAGCATCAGCCTAGGGGGAGTTTGTAAGGATTTCTATAAGTCTGATGCAACCAAAACATCCAAAGTCTCTCTGCAAGCAATGCACTAAAGAACTGAAGTAGAATTGCTTCGAAGTTTTACACCATGCACTAGAAATATTTAAGTGTAAAATCTTCCGAAGCCAAGACCAATATCTTCCGAAGCCAAAAGTGAAGTCTTCCGAAGCTTCAGAGACAAAGTCTTCCGAAGCCAAATAGTGAAGACAGATTTCTTCCGAAGACTTTTAAGGATATGCCTTTATTGATGTACTTTACCATAAAGCTGGACCACCTTTCCGCTGCAACTCTGTAAAGTCACCAACTTACATGAGTTGGTGAAAGGTCCATGCTTTTGGTAACTGTACATTGAGGTCTTGAGTCCATGCTTTCTACTTTATGTACTTTTATCCTTTTTGTAATATATTAGGATGTGAGCTATGGCATGTCATAGTCACAAGTCAAAAGGCAGATATGCCTTTTGATTCTACAATTGATTTTGTTTGTGTCTAGTCAATTGTATCCAGCTGGCTTTCAAAGTATAGCCGGCTGTAGGTTGTAGTATAAGTATTCCATATTCTAGTATCTTTCTTTATGCTTTGTAACACTTGTAATAGAACTTGAGAAAGCAATATACTGCATCCTTGAAACCCAATCTTTTGTGTTCTTTTGTTCTGTCTCTTACTTGTTACTTGTGTTCTTAGCATCATTATTGTGGTTAATCCAGTTTACTGTTTGATTAAGTTTGGTTAATCTCCTCTTTGTGTTGTTGTGTTGTAAGTGACCACCCTTCACCGGTCCTGCAATTGGTATCAGAGCTTTTCAGGCTCTTGATATAAGATCTCACCATTTTAAGATCCCTCACACACACAAATACTAAACTTTCAAATGGCAGTCATTTCAAAGACTGATATGGAAACTGGAACCATGAACAAGTCCCCACTGATCACTCTTGATGACTTTGATACCTGGTGTATGAGAATGGAAGGTTTCATCAGGTCTCTAGACTCAAGAATGTGGGAGTCTATTGAAAATGGACCTTTCATACCCAGCACTCCTTCTGCTACTGGTGCTGGTATGATCCCCAAAGATGTGGCTAACTACTCTAATGAAGATAGGAAGAGAGTAGAGATTGATAGAAAAGCCATGACTGCTCTTCAAACTGCCCTTCCAAACTCTGTGTAAAGAGGTTTCAAGAAGTGCAAAACAGCTAAACAGCTGTGGGATGCACTAAAACTGATGTATGAAGGCTCCTCTGAGGCCAAAGAGAACAAGAAGGATCTCCTGAAGCAGCAGTTTGAAAACTTCACCTTCAAAACAGATGAAACTATGACTCAGCAATACTTCAGGTATGTTGAGATAGTGGATACCCTTGTGGATGGAGGAGTTCCTCTTGAAAACAGAGACATTGTAAGGAAGTTCATGTCCTCACTTCCTAGGCAGTGGACACACTATTGTGTGGTGATCAAGAGGACTGAAAATCTCAAAACTCTTACTCTGACAGAGTTATATGGGATTCTCAGTGGCTACCAGATGGAGATGAACATGCAAGGTTCATCTGGCAACTCCAACAATCAATTGGGTTCAGCCCTGCATGTGGTTGAAAGGGATAGCATGGAACCCCAACATCATCTCATATGCTACCCTAACAAGTCACCAAAGGGTCCTTTCATCACTTTCCCAGAGACACCCAGGAAGAACTACACTCAAGGAAGCCCATTCCAAGAGACAAGCTCTTCTCAAGCCTTTGTGTCTTCTGATCAAAGTTGTGGCAACTCTCTTTTCACTCTTGAAGACTGGGATTGTATCCATCCAGATGATCTGGAACATATGGAAATAGTCCAGCAGATGGCTCTTCTCACTCATAGAGCCAAGAAGTTCTACAAGAAAACTGGAAGGAGGTTTCCAAGCAATGCAACCAGTGGAAAGTTTGGCTTGGATAAAAGCAAAGTCAAGTGTTACAACTGTAACTTGATAGGCCACTTTGCTATAGAATGCAAGGCACCTAAAACAAATGGTGGCCAAGCACAAACCAGACCAAACTACACTGACAAAGCCCCTCAGAATGAGAAGTCAAAGCAACAAGTTGTTGTTGCTGTTGAAGAAGGAGGCTTTGACTAGAGATTTCAGGTGGAAGATGCTTCTCCAAACCAAGCACTAATGGCAGATCATGATGAAGCGAAGGTATTGGAACATATCAGTACTCCTGAATGCATTGCTAAAGTTAACAGATACAGGTCCTATAACTTGAAGATGAGATCTGATCTTGAGTCCTTAAACATTTTAAAATCAGATTTTAGAAAGACTGAAAATGATTATAAACTAAAGATAGAGGACTTAGAGAAAACCATTTCAGTTCTAAAACATGAGCATACAGATTTTAGGACTCAAATCCAAGATCTCATAACCAAGCTGACTGAGTGCCAGGCTGAGCTTGTGATCAGCAAAGCTAGGGCAGAAAAGAGTGTTCTTGAAGAAGAGACCTTCAAGAACATGATATCCTCATCCCTGCACAACAAGGTGTGTTATCAAAATAGACAGGGACTGGGATCCAATGAGATAGCTCATCCACACACAATCTTGTCTGTAAGATCTCCTAGGTGTGAAACTTATGAAGATGAGCTTCCTCTCATAGATCCTATAAGTGAGGAGGATGAAGAAGAGATAGTGAAGAATTCTTCTAAGAGAGTGAAGAGAAGATTCTAAGAAAAGGCCACTATCCTTCTGAGCAGAAGAAGACTACTATGATGACCAAGTCAATGAGAAAGAACTTGATCAGGAAGAGCAAAAGAAAAGCAAAGAAGACTCAAGAGATCAAGGCTACTTTTGACTCTAAGCAGAAATAAGTCTTTATCTCTGCAGGGTTTGAAGTAGTAAAGACTGAAGACATCAACCAAATCTCTTCATCTAAGAATTCTGGTTCTTGTTCAAATCATCTCAGTACCAAGAAGAAGACTGATCTGTTGTGTACCACTGCTGCACAGCCTGGACCATCAAACTCCAAGAATAGTTCCCAGCCCATAAGAACTATCTCAGCATCTGCAAAGATGAAGGTGGAGAAGGGATGTGACCAAAGACAGTCTTGTTCTCATAAGAAGACTCTTTTGAAGAAGAAAATGTTGTGTGTCATGTGTGAAAGTACCTCTCACATTGCTAAGGAATGTCCATATAATCCTAAAAGTACTGTCCATATAACCAAGACAAAGACTTCAAAGAGTTTTAAGAAGATTCAAGCTTCGGAAGGAAAGTCTGTTTCCTTCGGAAGCTCCAAATCTAAGAAGAAGGGAAATGGAAAATTTCCTTCGGAAGAGAAGTTGGTCTCAGAAGAAAGGAATTCTTCCGAAGCACTGAAGTCTGCTGCAGTGACTACAGAATCTTTCGAAGGTTCAGTCATCAAAACTTCCGAAGTCCCAAAGCTTCCGATGTTTTGAAGGTCAAGTCCAAGACTCCAAAGGTGGTGTGGAAGTCTGAGAAAGACCAAGTGACTGAAGTTTCTCCATCAACAACAGCTCAAGATCCTTCTAGCACAACCATAGGATCTATTACTGTTGCATTACCTTCTATTATACTTAGTGAGCCCAAGACAAGTAAGGCTTGGGTTTCCAAATGTAACTAATCATTTACTTTGTGCAGGAACAGCTCAAGACAAACAAGAATGTCTGGATCATTGATAGTGGCTGTTCCAGGCACATGACAGGCAATAGGTCACTACTCCATAACTTTGAGAGGATTAATGGAGGACCAGTTGCTTTTGGAGGAGATGAAGGTGGTTACATTTCTGGAAGGGGCAAGGTCACAAATGGTAAGCTCAGCATTGAAAAGGTGCACTTTGTCAAGGAGCTTGGGTACAATCTTCTGAGTGTATCCAATTTTGTGATCAGAGTTATAACTTGCTCTTTACTGAGCATGAGTGCATTGTTCTCAAGCCTGGAGTGGTCATTCCTCATGAGCACATCCTCCTTAGAGCCCCCAGGAAAGGGAACATGTACAAGATGGACTTGCAAGAAACATCTCCCTCCGAAGAAGTTTCATGCTTTCTGTCTAAAGCCAATATTGATGAGTCTTTCCTATGGCATAAAAGAATGTGCCATGTAAACTTTAAGAACATGAATAAACTAATTAAACATGATTTGGTAACTGGAATACCAAAGAAAGAAAAAGTTTACAGTGATGATCATTATGTTGCATGCCTGAAAGGGAAGCAACATAAGGTATCTCACAAGCCTAAGGAAAGGAACTTCATCACTACTCCCTACACTTTATTATATATGAATCTCTTTGGCCCCACCAGTGTAATGAGTCTAGGAAGGACCTCTTTGTTTTGGTGATCACAGATGATTTACAAGATTCACTTGGTTTTCTTTCTTAGAACTAAGGATGAGACCCCTGAGTTCTGAAGAATTTCATCTTAAAATTGAGAATCAAAGTGATCACAAGGTCAAAACCATAAGATGTGATCAAGGGACTGAATCCAAGAATCAAATCCTTGATACATTTTATGATGAAAAAGGTATTACAAGACAATATAGTGCTTCCAGGACTCCTCAGCAAAATGGTGTTGCTAAGAGGAGAAACAGGACACTAATTGAAGCTGCAAGAACTATGTTGTCTGACTCTAAACTGCCCATCACCTTCTGGGCAGAGGCAGTAAACACTGCTTGCTATGTGCAAAACAGATTTTTTAGTAGTTAAGACACATGGTAAGACTCTTTATGAACTTTGGCACAAGAGAAAAACCTTTCATTGGTTTTCTCAAGTCATTTGGATGTCCTTGCACCATCTTGAATACCAAAGATCAAATTGCCAAGTTTGCTGAGAAATCAGATGATGGACACTTCATTGGATACTCTTCCCAAGCTAAAGCTTATAGAGTATACAATCTCAGAACTAGAATTGTTGAGGAGTCAGCCAATGTGACTTTCAATGAACACACACCCTGTGTGGCTGGTTCTGGTCCTGATTGGCTATTTGATATTGATTTAGTTACCAACTGTTTTAACAAATCTTGTGAGAATGTTTCAGGATCTGCAAAAAATTTAAATACAAGTGATCCTGATCCAAGATTCGAGATAAGAAGACCTCAACTCATACATCTTCAGCTCCAGTTGGAACTACTTCAGTAAATGAGGTTTCTATCAGCACTACAATGACAAATTCAGCTGTGATACATCTGGGGTGCCTTCAAATTCCAGCTCAGAGGCTCCACAACCAGATAAAGATACCTCAATTGTGGAAGACAACAATGGTCATGGTGAAAGTGATCAGGAATTCCTTGATGCTAATAACCACACCATAGATGACAACATCAATGATGTCACACACTCAATGGATCAAGTTAATCTTGATAAGTGTGGTGCTGTGGAGGGTGAATCATCTATGCCAGATCTAAATTTCTCAAATTTGGATCTTTCTCATCAACTTGATGTGATCCCTCAGCTTAGGATCCACAAGTCTCACCCCACCACAAACATCATGGGAGATGTTGTCACAGGGGTAAGAACAAGAGGACAAACCCATGAAGCAAATGTTTGTCTTCACTCTTGTTTCTTATCTCAGATAGAGCCAAAGAAAGTTGATGAAGCTCTAAAGGATGGAATGGGTTGAAGCTATGCAACAAGAGTTGCTTCAATTCAAAAGGCAAAATGTTTGGAACCTTTGTCCTCTTCCTCCATGAAGAGTAGGGACAACCACGGAACCAAATGGGTGTTTAGGAATAAGAAGGATGATAGAGGCATTATCATCAAGAATAAGGCAAGACTAGTTGTTCAAGGATACAATCAGGAAGAAGGGATTGACTACACTGATGTCTTTGCTCATGTAGCAAGATTAGAAGCTGTTAGGATATTCCTGGCATTTGCTGCATCCAAGAACTTCAAGGTCTTTCAACTTGATGTGAAGTGTGCTTTTCTGTATGGAGTGATTGATGAAGAGGTGTATGTCAAACAGCCACCTGGTTTTGTAGACCCTAATCATCCTGATTATGTCTGAAAGCTTGACAAAGCTGTTTATGGGCTGCATCAGGCACCCAGGAAGTGGTATGAGACATTGTCTGAGTATCTTTGCAAACATGGATACAGGAGAGGTACTATAGATGGAACTCTCTTCATCAAATGACAGGGAAATGACATATTGCTAGTTCAAGTGTATGTAGATGACATCATCTTTGATTCAACTAATCCAAAGCTCTGCAAAGACTTCCGAAGCCAAAAGTGAAGTCTTCCGAAGCTTCAGAGACAAAGTCTTCCGAAGCCAAATAGTGAAGACAGATTTATTCCGAAGACTTTTAAGAATATGTCTTTATCTGATGTACTTTACCATAAAGCTAGACCACCTTTCCGCTGCAACTCTGTAAAGTCACCAACTTACATGAGTTGGTGAAAGGTCCATGCTTTTGGTAACTGTACATTGAGGTCTTGAGTCCATGCTTTCTACTTTATGTACTTTTATCCTTTTCGTAATATATTAGGATGTGAGCTATGGCATGTCATAGTCACAAGTCAAAAGACAGATATGCCTTTTGATTCTACAATTGATTTTGTTTGTGTCTAGTCAATTGTATCCAGCTGGTTTTCAAAGTATAGCCGGCTGTAGGTTGTAGTATAAGTATTCCATGTTCTAGTATCTTTCTTTATGCTTTTGTAACACTTGTAATAGAACTTGAGAAAGCAATATACTGCATCCTTGAAACCCAATCTTTTGTGTTCTCTTGTTCTGTCTCTTACTTGTTACTTGTGTTCTTAGCATCATTATTGTGGTTAATCTAGTTTACTGTTTGATTAAGTTTGGTTATTCTCCTCTTTGTGTTGTTGTGTTGTAAGGGACCACCCTTCACCGGTCCTGCACTCTATGATAAAGAGAATCTCAAGTACTCAATACCCCACTGGGTGTTGTTAATAGTCGTTTTTGGCTCTGGAGACTCTACATCAAATTGTCGTAGATAGTTATAAGGTATGTTCTTATAAGTTATGTCGAGTTAATTATTATTTATTTTAATATTATTATTAGGATTAGTATTAGTATAGTATTATTATTTTTGGCATTGGGATTATTATTTGGGTTGTGTTTTAGGTAGCCTAGCTTTAGTTAGTCATGGACTAATCACCCATTTTTAAGCAAGGCAACGATAGCTAATATCCAACCATGACAATTACAAGTTAATTATACCATCACATAACCTATGATTACTTAAACGGTATCAGGACCTTGAGATGTCGCCTGATTGTACTAAGAATTGATTAACTATTGAGCAACTATTAAATAGATGAGTTATCATGACTGTTCTCAAATCTGTGATAATACTCGTTTAGTCTGAACTGGTAATAATTATAATGCTTACATATATGCACGGATTAGTAGTGGTATACGGCATCCTGATATATTTAACGGGATGTGTCAGACTAGTTGAAACGAGGATATGGTTCCTTGTATGCATCAAGCACATACGCATACCTATTTGAGGACCGGAAGGGTCTAACAAACCCATTGCCGATGGTTGTGGTAAAACAAGGGAAGACACTATGTCTATGGACTCAAATATCACAACCTATATTCTATGCATGTTAAAATTAATTTTATAAACTGTATAGCATGAGCTCACTGGCATTAGCTGACATCTTTTTTAGTATATGTATCACATGTAACCCATAAAAAATACTTAAAAGCTGCTTAAAGATAAAGGATCTAGAAGACCAAGAAGTTTTTACGTATGTGCGTTCTTACAGGAAATTATCTTCATGACACCTCTAGGTTTCTCACCATATAGACAAAGTGTTCTATTTTCATTAATCAGAGGAATTCTTATTATTTTCTTGCCACATACTATTTCAGTCTGGTTTCTACTTAACCAATCCATTCCCACAACAATATCAAATCCTCCGAGTTCAATAGGAATCAGATCTATATTGAACAATATTCATCTAGATTTATAGTACAATTAGGAATGATTTCACAGGCTTCAATTATCTTACCATCAGCTAATTCTATCATATATTTTTATTTAACTTTTCTGAGGTTAGATTAAGCAGTGGTCTAAACGTGTTTGAAACAAAACTACGGGTTGCTACAGTATCAAATAGCACAGTGGCGTACTGATTGTTTATAGGAAACGTACTCGTTACAACCTCCGGTTCGTGTCGAGCTTCTTCCGCTTGCATCACAAAAGCTCTTCCTCGTGGGTTGTTTTGGTTGACTAGAGCCTTACCCTTCAATTGTGGACATTCATTTCGAAAGTGGTTTTCGTTTCCACATTGATAACAAACTGGTTTTGGGTTGGTGGGGCTCTTACAGTCTTGGGATATATGTCCCTTTTTCTTGCAGTTGTAACAAATTAACATTGCGCAATTACCCTGATGATATCTCTGACAGGTACTGCACCATGGTTGGTTCTCGGTTTGTGGTTTCTTCTCCCGCGTCATTCCTAAGAAGTTTCTGGTGGGTTGTCGGGTTATCCTTTTCTGGGAATTTCCTCCAAACTTCCCTCCTGGGTTATTGTCACTCCATTTTCTTTTCTCTCCTGATCTTGGGTTACTTAAGGATCCGTTTCTTATCATTTCATCAGTCAAGCTTCCTGATAAGCTTACGGCGTCTTGGAAAGTTCTAGGCATAGCGGATTTTACCAGTCCTCTGATTTGTGGTACTAAACCCCAAATGTATCTCCCTATTCTTTTTGCTTCCGGGGTCACCAAGTGATACTAATCTTGAGAGTTCATTGTACCGGTCGGTGTACTCTCGATGTGCCGCTCCTTTCATTTCTAGTGCTAGGAATTCAGTTTCTAATTTTTCTATTTCATTATAGGGATAATATTTTTCTATTACTAAACCTCTGAATTCCCCCAACTTAATCCATTCATAATTTGCCTACCTTTAGTGTGCATTTCAATTTTCCACCAAGATTGTGCCTCTCCTTTTAGTGAATACGAAGCAAACAAGGTTTTGTTGTTGTTGGCACAATTACTGATTTCCAAGGTTGATTCCATCTCATCTAACCAGCGTAGGGCTTGTACAGCTCCGCCTCTACCATCAAATTCTCGGGGCCTGCATGACATAAAAGCCTTATATATGCATCCTTTATCAGTCATTGTTCCTTCTTCTTATTGTCCTCTCATAGTGTCGTCTACAGGTGTTTCGTTTCCTTGTGTCGCAGTTCCAAGGTTTAGGTTTTGTTGAAGTTGGGTTATTAATGTTGGTATAGCAGCCTCTATCTGTTAAGTTACTAGTTGTGAGATCCTGTCATCCTCATTGGTGGTTGTGTTCACAGGAGTTTCCTCCCCGGGCCTGGTTCTGGGTCGTCCAACTCGCGTCGTTTTTCTTACGAGCTGAGTGTTCCTTCTTGACGGCATGATTTTCTATAGTTAATTGTAGTCAATGTTAAAAAAATTAAATTCTTAATAATATTTTAGTTAACACATAACAGACAAGTATTCCAAACACAAAAGATATAATTCATTTAAGTTCTTATTAAGGATTTTGCATGTTAAAGTTAGAAGGTAATTCTAATTTCCATGAACCCATTTTCGTATCCTTGTAAAGATGTTTTTCTTGGGTGCCTTCAATTCTTTAATATCTTTCTGAATACTCTGGATTCCTTGTTGGATTTTCTTGAGCTTTTCAAGAGTCTGCTGAGCTGTCATCACTTGGTCCTCATCCCGTTTTTGTCTTTAAGTTTCTTTTTCCTCATGCTTGGGAGAATCAGCATTTTGTATTCACGTGTCTTTATCTTGCTTAGCCTGGAATCTGTCTTCATGTCGTACCTTTTTCCTGTGGGTTTTAATTGTATATCCCCCTACTGTTACTGGTGCACGTCGGATATAAAATTTTGGCTTATTGTTATTTTCAATTTCAATTTGAGGAGTTTCCATGTCTTGCTAGGGTTCGGGTTCGGGTTCGGGTTCGGGTGTTATTTCCTTAAAATTGCTATGGTCTGAGTACTCAGATGGGTCAGTTTCACTGGGATAATTATCTGAGCTCATAGCTGCAAAAAGTCTTTTTATAATTTTGAGCAAAATAGTTAGTCATTTATTTCCACATATTATATATATTCCAAATAAATTTTTACCTTTTAATCTACTAAAAAGTAGTGTTAGGATATTCATGAAAACACGAAAGTTCACGTATACACATAACATGCATATTTATCATAATACGAGCTTATGGTTATAGTCTAGGCATTTTATAATACCTAATTCTCTATAACCAATAGCTTTGATACCAACCTGTCACATCCCGGCGGAAGCGTGAGATGCTTTGGATGTGACTTGCTTATTCAGAACTCATTTATTAAAAGAGTAAACAAATTAGCACAGCAAAACATAACATAACATAATTCAGTTCATAATTAAAGATAATTATAAAGTTAGGATTATGTTACATCATAAATAGTCAAAATTTGATCTAACATAATCCTATTACAGACATATTATCTAACTGCTACATCTTCAGTAACGACGGAAATGCGCTTCCACTGATAAGCTGAGATCATACATGTTCACAGTTAGATTAACACAGACTTTTCCCATTATTTCTCCCCAGCCGTTATACACATCAAAAGAGAACATTAAGCTGTTAGTCATGATGATTTCTTGAAAAAGCATACTCAAAATAGTCAACATAAATTGGTGAGATCATAGGTTTATCATAAACAAATTATTCTTTGATGCATCAGATACAACCAAACCTTACTTAATAATCAGATCATTCATAACTGTCATAACATAATTCATAAAATCAGATAATATAGCATCACAACACTCATCCTGTTGGTGCAGGAAATATTTTCCTAAGTAGCGCTACCTATATTATCCAACGGTTCCACATCCGAATTAATGGTTGTAACAAAAATGACAGTATATCTTAAAAATCTTAATAATGCATCAATCATAAAACAGTATGCTTTTTCCTTCAAAAATTTAAAAATAAAAATGGGGCTATGAGTCTCACCTTTTACTCCAAACGATAACCTATAAACAAAATATTTATAGTTTAGAAAAATGTCTTTTCTTTAACATTTTTAGCATCTCAAATTATAAAATTCATTTCAGAAGTTATAATTAGATATATATCACAAAATTTTTATAGTAGGTGTGTCTAAAAATCATATATAATATATCAAAATTTCATATATCAATTACTTACAGTTTATTTTTTTAGTATTTTTATATTATTTGAATAAATTATCAGAAATACTTTGGGGCCTCTAAAATTTTTCAAACTTTGTCAGACTATATGCAACAAAATTTATATGTTCTCAAAATTTTATCATGGTTTTAAATCATAGCAGAGCCTATTTTCATTATTTTTTGTTATTTTAACAATATTTGGTAAAAATAGCAAGATATGTCGAAAATTCTAATTTTTATACAAACTGCTTTATTCTAGTTATCATACTTTCTGTAAATTTTTCATAACTTATTTCAAAGTTTAAGTATTTTTCCCGATTTTCATATAGCAGAAAATTCTAAAATTCATAACTTACGCATAACTTTGAATTAAACCACAAAACCTTTTTTGCATGTCTTATAAATCATAATAATCAATATAATTTTTCCAATCATTTACCAGGTTCGGTTCTTCCAACATGAAATTTTCTTCCAAATACTTAGATAATTTGTATAAATTATTTCACTTATAGTAACGGCATCAAAATTTGCATAATGGTATTTCTTAATATTCTAAACATATTTACAATATTTGTTCCCACAATCACAATCATTTACATAATAAACTGAATTTAACAAGTTGCACATATATTTTCAACCCTTTATCGATAATTTCCTTTATATAACTTTTGGTTATCAATATTTATTTATTTCTTTCAGGTTCATAAAACCTTTCTTAATATCTTTTGATAAAATTAATATGTTTGTAAGATTTTGTGAAGAACTTGTATGTTTAATCATAAGGGTTGGTTATATGTGTTATTTAAACACATATATACTTTGGTAAGATTAACTAGTTATGTTTTAGGGAATGAAACCTTGATTTTGACAAAGGGAGATGGTGAAGGTAGCTGATGATAGCTTTTTCTTCGATAATCCGGCTTGTGTGGATGTCTTGAGCTTCCAAAGTCGTGATCTTCTTGCAAAAGTTGATTTGGATGATGATGTTGTTCGATTGTGGTGATGTTTTTGTGGTGACCGAGAGTAGTGATGTTGGTGATGTTCGGTTATGGAGTTAACCGAGAGTTGATGGAGTGGTGATGGTAACCGAGAGCAAAGTGGTGGTGGTTAGTGGCTTACGCAGGTGGTGTTTGGAAGTAGTAACCAAGAGAACAAGATTGATGGTTGTGGTGTTAGCCGAGAGTTTGAGAGAGAGTAGAGATGGTGGCTTTGTGTTTGGTTGGTGAAGTAGTCGATGGAGGTCTTCGGCCGAGAGCTTCAAGTAGTGAGGCTTCTCATCATTAGGTCTAGGTATAGGCTTGCAAGGTGTCACCCCATGAAAGTGCTTGGTGTTTGGTTGCTAGGTGTCGACCACAAGAGAGTAGTGAGTCACCATCTCATTAATGCAAATGTTTAACTAGTGTTTAAGTTGTCTAATCGGTTTGTTTAGTTAGCATAATGAGCCGAGTTTAGATCTTTAAGTGTTTAGGTTTTGCTTAGTTTTGTTTTGATGCCAAGTTTTCTTTGATGTTGTATTGTATGATGGTGTTTGGTTGGGTTGTATTTTGGTTCGTTTGGTGTATGTTTTGATGTATGTTTGGTGCTAAAAGGTTGAGATTCTTGATCATATAATGTTTGATAACAAAAACTTATACATACGAACTAATGCATACGTAAATTTTATGCATGCATCCAAGCATGCATACGTACATCATGCATATATTCACATAAACACATATAATTTATAATAAGTTAACCAAATATAGAGTAATATATATGATGGTTTATTGAAAATATTAACGTATGAAATCCTAAGTTTTAGGGTTGTCACATTCTCCCCCCGTAAGAATAATTTCGTCCCGAAATTTATTGGAGAGTAATACCTAAAGTTGAGAAGAACTTATCTGATTACTGACTTAAAATAGATGGGGATATTTTTTCTGATTTCATCTTCTCGTGCGTGCGTGCGTGTGTGCGTGTGTTGTGTATGTATGCATGCATGTATGCATGTATGCATGCATGCTTGTATGGATGCATGTATGCATGCATGGATGCATGCACGCATGGATGCATGCACGTATGCATGCATTGCACGCATGCATGCATTGCACGCATGTATGTATGTATGTATGTATATGTGTTGTATGTATGTACGTATGTATGTACGTGTGTATGTGCGTGTGTGTGTACGTATGTTTGTAGGTACGTATGTATGTACGGATGTACGTATGTATGTACGTATGTATGTATTGTAGGTACGTATGTTTGTATGTACGTTTGTATGTACGTACGTACATACGTGTATATGTATGTATTGAATGTTAGATGAAACAAACACATAATACGTGTATACATAATCTACACATTGCAAGCACAAATACATTTATGATTCTTTCTCTTATTATTGTTTATATTATTTTATCATTATAATTAACTTAATAGCTTAACTCGTTTTTCTCTTATAACTTTTAAAATATAACGTTCTACAAAATTTCAAATACGTCATTGGGACAAGTTTATTTTTCTCTAGAAGTCAACCTAAGTTTCGTTAAAAATGGAGTTTGTTTAAATATAATATATTATTATATTTAAATATATTTAAACGGTATTTTACAACACTAAAATTAGTCAAAAAAAACTTAAAATATTAAATAGTCATTTTACTCGTAACTTACTCGTTCGACAATATATGAAAAAATACTTCATATTTCACATATTTGTAACTATTACGCTGAGATTGGGCTATTACACGGTGGTCGCTTGGGATGGTGACCGGCGGTGTTGCCAGCGGTGGTGACTGGGAGGTGAAATTATTCTACCTATGAAGGAGATAAACATACATACATTGTGTTTATATATATATATACACAATCACTCCCTTAAGTTACATTAGTAGTCCTTTTAAACTAAAGACGAAATTGCCCTTAGATTTAACGAAAAAAAAGTTAACGTCTGTTAGTATTAATAACTTAACTCGTTACAATTTGAAAACACAATAGCCCAACTTGTTATAAGAAAACATTTAGTACCCAAACATGTTATTTTCTACAAACCACAGGGACCATTTGCGTAATTAACTCTTTTCTTATGAACCGTTAACTTGGTATGTTCTTAGTTCTTTGTTGGCCAATCATATTACCATATTTCACCAAACGAACAGACAACGTTGTGAACTTTCACATGAGATTCTGTTCGGCTTATCAAACTTCGGTGAGACCATCAAGATGCCTATCACAATATAAGGAACCAAACACATGGAGACTTAAAGATAAGGTTTGAATCAATTTAAATAAGAATAATGTTAGATTATTCAAACTATGTTTTAACAATGAAAATAATTATAGGCAATAAAACATTTATGGATAGGTTAATAATTTGTTGGGTAGCTTGTAAAAAAAAAGAGTATTTTATCTAAAAAGTCTAATAAGTACTGTTGCATTTACACGTTTTTTATTATTTTAAAAGTAAGGCATTTTGGTCAATATGTCTAATATATCAGCTA
>CM046040.1:72701615-72769115 GCA_025215565.1 Flaveria ramosissima
TTTATAGCAATACAAGTTGGAAAACAAACAACGGGTGAATCCTACAATACCAACAAATGTACACATTTTTTAAGCCTATACATAATCACTCCTTCCTACCTTTCGAGTCTCTTTCTAATATCATTTTCCTCTCTCCTCTCATTCCGTCCTTGTTATGAGTACTTGAGTTTCGTAACTGTGTTAATATTATGTTTGTAAATCTTAATTTAATGAGTTTTAGTGAAATCTATTATTAAAATTTTTATAAGTTTATTAACTTGTCAATATAGTTCAAAATCCTACAAAATTATGTAAAATACAAGTAGTTATAAACACAAGTAGAGGCTATCAATATCGTTTCATAAACTTACACATCCTTCAAATCACTTCTCTTTAAAACCATATGACTTGATCCCATGACTTCTAGAAAAATAAGAAACATTTACACAACTTGATATCATTACTAATTACATAAAACCTAAGCCAAAGGTCTTCTAGTCTAATGCATGAGTGTGACAATTTAAGATTGTAATCTTTAAGTTTGAGCTTCAAACCTGACTCAAATAAATTTTTCCACATTAATAAGTTTCCTTTATGACACTGTTCTAAACGAGACAATCATAAATCATCAAACCAGTACAAACGGCTAACATCCAATCTCAAAAATACCCAGTTCAGTATTAGAACGGCGAACATCCCATCTCAGAAATACTCACTAGATTATTAAACGCATTACAAAACCTTATCATAGCAACATCCAATTAGGGTTCATCACTTTTTCCCATTTAACCCCCTCTCCTCCTCTATCCTCATCTCCTCCACCATCAAAACCCTAGCCCCTCTGTTACAAACCCCCCAACCATGACCGGAAAAGCGAAGCCAAAGAAGCACACAGCGAAGGAGATTCAGGCGAAAGTAGACGCGCCACCACCAACCGCGGCGGCGGCAAGGCCGGAGTCGTCGATCGCACCGGCCAATTGAAGGGTGGTCACGCCAAGTTCGAATGCCCCCTCTGCAAAACCACCGCACCCGACATCAAAACCATGCAGATTCACCACGATTCGAAACACCCAAAGATCCCTTACGATGAATCAAAGATCACCAATCTTCATGCCATCCTTGCTCCTGTTGCGGAATCGAAGCCCCGACCCGGTGTTCGTGGTAGCCTCAAGAAGTGAATCCATCAATCGATCAATCCGTCGTTGACGTGATGTGTTGTTTGTGGTGTTTTGTTTGTGAATTGGGTGATTGTGTTTGTTGTGGTGGTGATGATTTTGATTTGTTATGTGATGCAGTGATACTTATTTATAAACTTTGATGTTAATTTGATCTATAATATAGTTATCATCAAGGAAAGTAGTAGATTTTACTCTGATTTAGTGTGATTAATATTCAGGGTGTGATGATCTTGTTACAGAAGTAGACTGATTTAGTGGTTTTTTTAGGGTAAAAATGCTTGATTTTGATGATTGGTAAGGAGTTTTATAGGAGTAATGAAGTAATGATATGGGGATTGAAATTTGAAAGTGAAATTATGTAAATATGCAAGAAAACAACTAATGACTATCTTGATTCCTGAAGGTATGCACATACATAATACATTACAATGATACCATTTATTTAGATATCATCACTCTATTTTCTAAACATCCCTATCATCAATGACTATGATCTATGGTGCTTCATTAGTAATAATAGAATAGAATATATCGAATGGGTCGATGCTCTCAATTAAACTAATAAATCGTGACTTGAAGTCACAATACCTTGTATAAGTGAGTTTGAATGTGGTGGTTATTTTTTTATTAGTATTTGTGGTATCATGAAAACCTGAAATTCTAACCCTTGAGATTGAAACTCTTAAAGCCGCTATTAATTTATTAAACGCAAACTCAATTACTTAGATGTATTGTAAAATGTGTTTAAATCTAAACGATTGTTTTTTATCTTGTGGGACCTGAACGCTCATAACTTTTGAGGGGAGTAACATCATTTTAACATTTCTTTGTATGATTCGACTGAAGCCTTTCGTTTATAGAGTTTTAGTTGATGTTTTTTCAAAACACAATGACGGAGAATGACGTTATTGCATGCTTAACTTATTTAAGAGTAAATTAGTTGATGCCACCTGTAATCTAGCCACGTATTCACTTTTAAGTTAAAGATTCCACTTAATAGTGGTTCAAGGGGGAGGTGGGAGACTTTGCCTTTTTTGGAGGTCTAATGTTTAAATCTTGGCAATAGTGAATTATTACTAACTAGGTATTATTAACTTCTAACAACTAATTAACCGTTCAAAAAAAATTTTAAAAGTTGTGCTTGATAATGGAACCGTTATCTCTGTTGGTTTATTTCTAGGAGGAGCACACTCACAAGTTTATTTTGTTTAATTAAGATTTTAATATTAGGAACATTGTTTTGAATTCACAGTTTTAAATTCCTTTTATTAATGATTTCCATTAAATTGTATATTTTGTTTTACACTAACCTCTAGTTAAGTATTCCGTTCAGACTAACTTTTCTTTGTTAATTTTGTTTCTTACTTTACTTATTATAGTACTAATTTGATTAGTACTAGTGTGAGGTCAGATGTAATGATAAATAAGTAGGAGTTAGAGTGATATTCTCACTACAAAGAAAGATATTAGGTTTGAACTTTGAGATGACAGTTTATCCGGTATTATCATGTTGCCTATTATATCCTACAGAATCTAAGCGTTGTTTAAAAAAATAATTTGCTTAATTAATTAGAAACCATTATTGACCATACTTGTATTAGGAGCTATGAACTTTTTTAAAAAACACTGTCAACCACATGAACATGATTTGATTAATCATTTGTATAATTTGTACTATACAAAAAGATGGAGTAGACAATGTTACTAAGAAAGATGTAATGAAGAATCTTTAATTTTTAAAAAAAACACGTAGACGTTAAATGTAAAAGTACGTTGTTCCTATCTTATTTGTTGAAACTTGAAACTATATTAATTCATTTTATATTATTTTATTAGTATTTATTTACTTGACCCAATATGTATATGATTTGACCCATTTTTTGCGCCTCTAATATAAATTTTTGAATTTGTTATTGTTTTGAGACGATTAGGATATGGCACATGTAAAACCTCTAACAACTGAGGGAAAGCTTATGATCCTCGTCTCTCGAGAATAAAATACATCAGGATAGAATGAGACGTTTATGGGCATGGAGAAGACGAAGACATATTTTGGAAGATTAAAGTTCAATTTCATAAATCTTTTTGTAATTTAACTTTCCAACAAGATATGTTGAATGACAAACACATTTGAACAAAGGAGTTTTAGTTTCAATTTCATCTCTAAAAAAAGTGTATTATACGTTATGTCTTTTGATCTACAATTTGGAATTCTCAAAAACCACTCAAAATAATTTGTCGTGTGATAAAAAAGAACACCTTTTGTTTTATGATTATGTATTCAACAATTATGTCATATCCTTTGACTCTGTCATCTACTTAATCATTGTAGCTGTTATTATCGCTATGGATTCCATTCCACGAATCTACTTTATATGTATATAAACATATTAAATAAAAAATAATCATAAAAGCTTCTTTTTCACTATTTTGTGTAAACCTTAGAACACCACAAACACATAGCCCACCGGATCTGATGCCTATTGATTAATCACAGTAATCACAAATGAAAACAACAAAGTCAATAAAGACCATGAAGAACATGAAAAGTTTATTCATATAAAGTGGCTAATTGATGACCAGGAGTTGTTGGCTAGGGCTCATGTATATACTTTTGAAGAAGAATATTGGGGAACAACCAGTATACCAACGCATGTTGGAGAATGATAGAAGATTATTACAATGTCGAGTCACCTCAAGTTGTAAGATATACTTACAATCTTGTATACCATTGCCATTTGATTAATAAGAAATTCAGTATATTTATTGGGTGGTCAAATAACCAATACATTCAACAAACAATAATTGATTTCGTCAGTAATATCCAAAATAAGAGTTCCAATCCTATGAAGGTCCGAACTTGACTTGGATCTTCAAACGTGATCAATATGAACTCAAACACGTAGAATATGCAGAATTTAGTTTACATGGTGATTAAAGCATAAAGATGAATACAAAAACTCACTTCGTATATGCCTTGCATTATCATAACACTTATGCTTTGGTTACATAGATTATCATACTATAAGCTAGCCAAACTTCGACTAACTGACTAGATGACTAACTCGGATCTATTCCATACATCAATATATATACAAATACAAAGGAAAAAACCTAGTCAAGATCAAAAGCCCAACTGAGTGCTTGTTTTTACTCGGCCCATGATAATAATCGGCCAGGTTTCATGCCCGAGTACTTCGAGTACTCGTATGCCACCTAAATACCCAACATGTTTGATTCATTAGCCTCTTAGATAGGGTCTTTAATAAATCCCTTCCCGTACGAACATGTATCGAGGATAGTCATGAATCACCAAAAGTACTTTAGGTGTACCAAATTGTATGTTGTGCAAGCCTTTAAAAGAAGGATGACAAGTAGCACTAGGGAGTATACTAGTTCTGTTGAATCATAAACCCTAAATCCTAAAGCTAAATCTTAAAACTAAATATAAAACTAAACCCTAAAAATCTAAACCTACAAATAAACTCTAGACCCTATACATTAAAGCTAAACCTTGAACCTTAAACTTAAACCTTAAACCTAAAATCCTAAACACTCAAGTTATACCCTAAAAGTCCCTTTATTAGCTAAAATGATAGAGTTTAACAAGTTGTTTCAAGCACCGCTATATTGAGTTCTTGGAGTTTGTTTGACCAAGTTAAGGAGCGGCTAAAAGTATTTCTTAGGTTTTGTATTAGTTTTTATTTAAACCACCCTCAATGTAACCCTCAGGCCTAATGGACTGACCGACATACGAGTATACAGATAGGAAATATGTATAAAATAACTATGGATGGAAATTTATTAAGAATTTTAGGAATAAAGTACTATAACCGACCACTATGAGTCCTATTGGTTGGCCATAACGGTCTGTCAAGGAGAAAGATTTGGGACCAGAGAACCAAGTTCCATACCGGATTGCTAAAGAACTAGGTAACTACCCACGAGGATTATTCATTTGGTATACGTGAATATTCAATTTTAAAGATTCAAACATTCTATTTTAAGTTAGTTGCGAACCGCCAAGGATGGCTTAGCGGTCCGCGATGAGGCCCAGTCGGGTAGAATTTGTATAAAAGCCAAGAAATCCAGATTTTTCCCATTTACACACTCACATTTTGGTACACACACACACACACACACACACTCTCTCTCTCTCTCTCTCTCTCTCTCTCTCTCTCTCTCTCTCGCTCGCTCGCTCTAAACAATCTGCTCTCTCTAAGATTTGTGGGCATTCGAAGGCTCGTGAGGAGACCCAAGCTCACGGTTATATTCTTTAAAATTGATTTAGCTAGAAACTTGCATTTGGAGGCTCGTTTTCATTGGTAAGCCTCATTTTCTTCTAAATAAGATTTATTACCCATTATGAACGAGAATGTGAAGTGGAAAACTCCATTATAGTGTCAGCTCGCTCGGTGGTTGACTCATGGATGTCAAGAATGGACGAAAAGCTAAGATCTATTCTAGTAAGGTTCTTGAACCTTCACATTAAATGAATTTTCATGGGACAAAGTCCGGATATAGAGAGAAATGAGTGATACATAATAGTGTCTTAACCTTATAGTTGACATAGAAAATAAGCACTATATCTTGCTTTGTTGGGTAGGGACTATATCTAGTTCATAATACGATAAAAAAATATAAAATGAGCCTACATTGTTTTTAAATAATCAATAGAACATTGCATCTTAAACACAATAAAGAAAGATACTCACATAAAAACTTTTGTAAGTACCGTAACAATGTATTGAATGAATGTTTTTTCTTGGAAATTTGCATAATTTAACAAAAAAAAATCTTCCAGTCACATGGTTTCAGTCAAAAACTTGTTATCTTTTGTTTATCATTATCCACTTTAACCATTACTAGTAATGTCAAGTCTTAACTCGTTCTTTTGTTGAATCCGATCCATAAAGCCAAAGTTGTTAGTTGATAACCGGTCGTGAAACCATTCAAAGTGAAGGATCCGAAGTTAAGTTAATATTACAAAAAATATATAGATATAAATAAATGAAAAATGAAAATGAAAAAAAAAAAAGAGAAAAAGAGAAGATGTTTAGATTTGATCAAAGTTATCTAGTGTGTAGTCAGTTTGTGTTAACCACTCTTAAAAACCAAAATTACTTACATTTTCTTATGCCCAAAAACTCGTAAATCCTTTAGTTATGTGAAAAGTCTATGTAAGTTGGTGGAGATGTGATTGCTATACAAGCCTATGCTAACAAGATGGGATTTGTGGAGCCACCAACGCCAATACCATCAAAAACATTGTTAAAGTCACCGTTGATCATTAACTTCAGCCTAATTGGCATTGAGGGCGCCACCGAAGCCGAGTGTTGCGTTTTGGTGGAGTTTAACCTAATTTGAGAAGTTTTAAAAGGCCATAAACCCTAAAACCAAAGGCGCCTTTTTTCACAACATTCTTGGATGAAAAATGACTATCTTCACCATTCCAAGGCTTTCTAACATCAAGTTCATCTGGATTTTCATGATCAATTCCATGTGTGTTAAAGAATCAATGAGAATGCAAGGCTACCTCGTTCCTGATTCATTTCAAGTGATGGGTTTGTGCAAGTTTTTATTTTTCTTAGTTTGTAACCTAATGTTGGGATTGGATCTTGAACATTTTAAGTTTTTATGGATTCAATTTGTGATTTGATTAGTTAAACAATTTAATTATGTTTAAACCTAATTTTGGTTTCATGTAACTTTGATTTCCATTAATCCTTGTGTGTTTGATTCTTATAATTAGGGTTACATAACCTAAATTGGTAATTGTATGAATGAAGTCCTTTAAGCTTTGATTCATAATTATCATTTAGATCTTGTCACGCATAGGTCACCATTAATGACCTCTCAATAGGTTAAATAAGAAAACATAACTTTGCCAAAACAGCATTCGGAATTTGATTGATTTTGCCCCAAGATTGTTGAAAAACGAAACTTTAATTTTGTTAATTTTGTAATTTCTAAAATCAATCAATTAAGAAAATTTCTTTTCAATTTGTTTTTCGTTTAATTGTTACTAGTACTTTAATGTTATTCCCTGTGGATTCGAAAGTCTTCTTATCTTTTACTATTAAGGATGCTTAGGCACTCTTTTATTAATATTTTTGAACGACCACACAAAATCATTCAATTCCTAACTTTACAAAAGAGTAATTTGGTCCAATTATTCTTCATAGATGCATATTGAAAGGGTAATTTGGTCCAATTATCTACATAATATAATAAAAGAAGGTTTATTATGACATGTGTTATTTTTAGCACTCTATAAAATATATGTTTTCTCATATCTCTCTCTCATTAATTAAAGAAAATAATAAAAACAATCAATTTGATTTTCCTTTTCAAATAAAACTAGTAAAAGAAACCCGAGCGTTGCAGCGGGAGCGTTAAGGTTTGTAAGACTCGATTTCGACAAAATTTACGTCGAAACGTCAATAAAAGAAGCATGTCGTATGATTTCACTAGTTAAATATTAATGTTTATAAAGTTTTAATTTTGTCATTGTGAAATGCTATTTTTTATGCGTTTAGATTTGATATGAATATAGACGTGAATTCGTAAGTACTATATGATTTAAAATATATAAATAGTTATAGTTTTGATATACCTTTTGTTAATATATTATGTTAAATTATACATGAAATCCTTATTTTATTATATTAATTTGTAAAATAAAATAAAAGATGATAACATGATGGCACTAAACTCAAAGTAAAAAAAATCTTTTTTAATAGATGGGAACTAGGTTTTGAACTTGCAAACACAAACATCAATAACCAAAGCCCAAACCATTCCATCTAAACTTCTTCTTAAGTTCTAAACTCAAAACTAATTATTTAACATAAATTAAATTTGTAATAAAGAATAATTGTTTCACTGTAAACACCGAATTATGTTTATAAATTTAACATTAAATTTAACAATACTAAATTTAGTTTATGTTAAATATTAGTGTTTATAATGTTTTAATTTTGTCATTGTGAAATGCTATTTTTTTATACGTTTAGATTCGATATGAATGTAGACGTGAATTCGTAAGTACTATATGATTTAAAATATATAAATAGTTATAGTTTTGATATACCTTTTTTTAATATATTATGTTAATTTATACATGGAATCCTTATTTTATTATATTAATTTATAGAATAAAATAAAAGATGATAACATGCATGATGGCACTAAACTCAGAGTAAAAAAAAATCTATTTTAATATATGGGAAGTGGGTTTTGAACTTGCAAACACAAACATCAATAACCAAAGCTCAAAAAATTCCATCTAAATTTCTTCTTAAGTTTTAAACTCAAATCTAATTATTTAACATAAACTAAATTTTGTAATAAAGAATAATTGTTTCACTGTAGGCATCGACTTATGTTTTTAGTATATATAATATCTTAAAACAAATATCCTTTCGATATATATATTTCTTTTGCTTTAGTTATTCATTCTTTTAGTTTTTTGATTTTTTTTGGTTCAGTAATTTTACATTATTTATTAAAATGGTTTAGAAAACATATAGTGTTTAAATATTATTAAAATAGTATAATTATCAACCAGTTTAATATAACTACTTTGAAAAGAATAATTGTGTCTTAATTGTTAATTTATTTATACTTTTAATAGTATTTTGAATAGGTATATTAATGTGTTATATTCGTATTTCATGTTTATGTGGAATAATGATTTGCATGAACTTTGTAGCATACGAGAAAGAAACGTCAACGTTATAGAGTTTTCAATAATATTAAAAAGTTATAGGCTACCGCGTGTTGCTTAATTTATTTATACTTTTAATAATATTATGAGTAAATTATAAATTTTGTCCTTTAAGTATGCTCAAAATTATGAATCTTGTCCTTAAACTTTAATAATTACACTGAGTATCCTTTATTTGAAAATTTGTAACGTTTTTTATCCTTTTTACTAACGGCAGTTAACTTTTTCTGTTAAGTTTTTGTAAATGCCCATTTTACTCATAACCATCAAAAGGACAAAATATGTAATATTTATGAATCTTTTATTTTCTTTCTTTATGTGCTTCTTTTATTAACTTTACTTTTCATTATTTTCATATTTTTAACCATTTTTTTTTAAATACTTATCTTAAATATTATTAACTAGTTAATTTTAATCATCCAAATATGAGTTATGATTAGTTTTTATTATATTAAAATATATAATAAATAACTATTTTATTTTAAAACATTCATCAGATGACTTGCATTTCTTTTATAAATCAAACATAAACCACCAAAATTAAAATGGAAGCAAACTTCACAATAAGAACAATTAAAGACTTTATATATTAAGCAAAGCCTAATCATATATAAGACCTAAAATAGAATAATTATAACTAAGGAAAATAAAAAGCCATGGCCCAATTTCATACGATATTCGATAGATTTCTAATATAATACCTAAAACAAACTGTTTGATATAATTAAAATTTTTATACCAAAAGGGTTAAAAAGTGACAGTAACAAACCGATTACTAGTTTAATTTTTATCTAATGTGAAATAACTAAAGTAAACAAATAAAAAAATTAGAGAGTTTAATAATATATAAATAAAATTTGAATTTAATAAAATATTTAAATTAATTAATTAATAATAATTGAGATAAGTTTATAAAACAAAATTTTTATAAAAGAGAAAGAAAGAAAAGTTAAGTAAAATAAATAATTACATAAAGAAATAAAATAACATATTAATGAAAAACTATTAGGTGCTATTTAAATTTCTTGTTAATCAGTGTTATTAAACCCATTATGTTTTAGTTTATGTTTTAATCAATTATGTCTCATGAATTTCTGTAAATTTTTTTTAGTTTATGTAATTTTTATTTTTAAAAAGACTATTAGGTGTTCTTTAAATTTTATTTGTTCTAGAAGAAAAGTACTTAACTCAATTTAACAAACAACAAAATTGTAATATATTAAAATCAATAAATGAAATTAATTATTTTACAATTAAATTTAATGTATTAATTATTTTTAAGATAAGTTGTAAAATAGAAGTGGTAAGAAAAAAAGAAAAAAAAGGTAAGTAAATAAATAAAAGAAAGAAAGAAAATACATGATTAGTATAAGTTACATATTTTGTTCTTTAAAAGAGAAGGACAAAAATATCATTTACCATAAATTTAACTGAAATATTTAAGTTCAGCTAGTGAAAAGGACGGAAAGAGTGACAAGTTTTCAAATAAAGGACATCCAGCGTAATTATCAAAGTTTAAGGATAAGATTCGTAATTTTAATAATACTTAAAAGACGATATTTGTAATTTACTCTAATATGTTTTAATCAAAACATATTTCTAGTTATAGGCTACCGCGCGTTGCTGCAATTGATGGCTGTTGTCTTTGTAACGCCTCGATTTAGAATATCAAAACGTAGATAAACGTAACTTACCATAGAGATATATTCGAAAATCAATAAAATTTGCGGCGTTGTAATTTACACAAGCAATGATATAAAACAAACCTACTATAATTTATTATAACTAAATAAAATAAAATAAAATAAAGTAAAAGTTTATTCAAAACGTAAGTAAATGAATTATAATAATTACTATTGAAACTAAATTAAGAAACTACTAATCAAGTTTAATCATCAAAATAAAAGGTTTTCATTCTAAATAAAAAAAAATTAATATAAAGTTAGAAGAAAGAAGAAGTCTATGAATTCTAAGACCAAGTAAAATTCAAAAAATAGCTGTCAAAGAAGATAAATAAACTTAACATCAATGTAAGATCTCCTCTTCCATCAATAGGTACTCGCAAGGCGTTGACCACACGCCCTAGCATAGCCTTTCCCGCAGGGACATCCACAATAGAGCCAGTGCGTTTGACAAGATCTCCTTCTTTAATAGCAGTATCACTACCAAAGACAACAATCCCTACATTCTCATTCTTAAGATTCAAGGCTAATACTTTCACACCGCTGGAAAATTCAACCATTTCCCCGGCTTGAATCCCGTTCAACCCATAAAGATCTGTAAATATGATGAGAGATGTAAGAGAGAATGGATAGAAATAGTGAAAAGAAGAAAAAGAACAATTGCAAAAATCATATTCTTGGTATAAAATGTACTAGACTCTTGGTTATCTACCCAATATAGATGATTTAATACTATATATTTTTCAAATTCTATATACCACAGTTACATAGAAGGTCGGTGTCCTTTTTTTGCAAATGTTGAAGGCACACAGGTTTTGATACGATTTAACTTGCCAAAAAGTACGATGGTCACAATTTGTACATTCAATTAATTTTAAATGAGTTTTAATAATATAGTTTATAACGTGTAATGGTGTTTGCACTTTATTTTCCCCATTTACCGTGTCGCGACATGTGCCGACAACAATGCGTCGGGGTAAATGATTTTCAAGATTTTGTTTATACATCATAAACCCTAGAGCACCACCACCATCCCGGCACCACCACCGCTACCGGCCTCACCTGCAACCAACATCATATCGGGAGCACCACCTGCGTCTACTCCAATGACCGGTTTTGCAGATCGAAGATCTGACGGAATCCACATGAACCCTACCACTGTCATCCCTAATCGCTGTGGGCTTGACAATCAATGGTTGAGATTTAAAGGTAGCAGAATGGAGATAGATCTGATAACATCGGTTCCTTGAGTAGATCAAAAGGTCACTGGAGTAGATCGAAGCAAACAACAGGGTTGAGTTCTAGTTAGACATCATAAGTGTTTGTTGTGCTTGGTGGTTATGCGCTGGTGATGGCACTGTTGGTGTTTTGTGTAAAATTTTAAACATTAAAAATACTCTGTAGTTCCCGACATATAATATCTTAAAACAAATATCCTTTGGATATATATATATATATATATATATATATATATATATATATTTGTTTTGCTTTAGTTATTCATTCTTTTAGTTTTTTGGTTTTTTTTTTATTTTGGTTCAGTAATTTTACATTATTTATTAAAATGGTTTAGAAAACATATTGTGTTTAAATATTTTTAAAATAGTATGATTATCAACTAGTTTAATATAATTACTTTGAAAAGAATAATTGTGACTTTTAATTGTTAATTTATTTATACTTTTAATAAAAGATTAACGGGCAGGTTGACCCGTTCTATAAACAATCCTTTACTAGATGTTTGAAATATAAACAACTAAATAAACTTACATATACGACAGTAAACAATCGCTTTAACCATATGCATAAATCTTTTGTAACAACGTGCGGATACACATCCTTAATCTAAAAAAATCTGACAAGTGGTGTTTTATAAGTTATAAACTTAACTAACTAAAAAACTACATAGAGACCCTCATAAGTCGATTTTTATATTAATAAACTTTGTTTAAACATTTATAATTGTATAATAGTTTTTGTTACTACAACTAAAAATATATACTTATTTGTAATAATAAAATTATAAGTGAGATTATTCATTATACCATTTTAAAATTGTTGAAGTGAGTTATTCGACACTAAGTAGTTTAAGAAAATAAAGTTTTATTAATATAATCAATAAATAAAATGACAGTGAATATTTACTTTTTATAGTAGATAGTATCAGACAATAAATTTATATATACATGGGCATTTGAATATATAAAAGGGTTATTTAAAGGAGTAAATGGTAAACTACAACAAGACTTTCATGTTACTCAATTTTTTTATTTTTAACATGTCATTATTTTGTTTTAGTTGTTTTAATATTTATTTATTTATTTATTTATTTATTTTAATCAGACCAACACCTTTATTTCCATTTAGCTATAACTATTGTTTCATTACTTAAATTACTTATACGTAACTTCAATCATATCTTATCTTTTTAATGAAATTGTCAAATGTATTTAAGCTATACGGAGGAAACGACAATTCATTTGTCATTATTTTTTATTCAATCATGTAATATTCAGGTTCTAACCTATTTATTTATAGATTCCAATTCCATTCCTAACTTTACAAACGGAACACATTATAAACTTTTCTTAAAATTTATTCTAATTCTCTCAAATTCCAATTCCTTCACAAACATTTTGTGATCCAAACGAGCCCTAAACCTCTTGTTAATACAAGCTAAAAAAATACATACTTGTGCTCAAAGTTTGTTTGTTTGATCACTATGAATCTTTCACCGAGTCATAAATAGTTGAACACAATACGAAAATGATCTTGATTCATATCTACTTCTCAAAGAGAAATCTAATACACCAATGGTAATCGACATACCATTGTTTATCTTGATATATGATGGAGTCATGTGCAAGTAAGAGATTGTTAAACATACATGTCCAACAAATGCCTACAGAAACATTATATTGGTGTATGATCCTAAAAAGTTATACTAAATTTAAAGTTGGTATCGAGGACTACTCAAAATATTTGTCGCAGTTGCGTCGGAAATGTACGTTTGCTACGCATTTGCGACGAATATGTGCTTAGCAAATGGCCTAGTTTTCTAGTAGTGTAGGTTGGGCATCTTCGTAACTACACATAGTTATCCTCCTAAGCATTGTTTTGAAAACCGGATCGGACCGGCCAGTCTGACCGGTTGGACCGGGAACCGGACTCTAATCCGGTCCAGTTCAGTGCCTAAAACCGTTTTGGCATTGAACCGGTGCTCGGAATTGGATAATGAGAGTGAGTGGATTCATTACAACCATCTCTTTGTATCATTGTTCTTTACAAATGTTTTTTTTAATGTTTTCCTTTGGTTCTTGTTGTCTAAATTTATTTTCCTTTTAGGTTGATGCTTTGAATAACTTATTTCCTTTAACTATTGACGATAAGCATTAAAATTTTTATACATCGTTACGTTTCTTCAACAAGCCATTACCTATACCAATATAAGATTAGGTACCCGTGTCTAGTTGTGCCTTACTATTTCGTAACATAGTAATCTGATGATTTTATAAATTAATAACTTCATGCAATTTAACAGATGAATGGCACAAGGGTAATGACATTGGTGGCTAGTGTTAGTTGTGAAGTTTGCTGGTAGCGCCAACACAACCGGAAAGGGGGTCATGTCAGCAATATGCTAGGGGCTAAATGATGGCAGCAGAGATATCACAACGAGAGCGGTTAGATAATGGCTATGACGATATCACAACGAGAGCAAGCAAAGACCGTAGTGCAAACCAAGGAGAACGAGTAAAGCAAAAGGCAGCCAACACTAGAGGATGATGAAATAACACTAGAGGATGATGAGATGACCATGTGGTCAGGATGATGAGATAACCCTAGGTGATGTTTTTTGGACAGACGCAATTCAGCAGTCAAACCAAATTGTTTTAGCTTCCCTTTTTCAAAAGGGTTATTGGATTTTAATAATACTAACTTTCATTTATTGACCGAGATTAAGGTCAACTTAGAAAATGTTTAAAGGCACTAAAATGTTTATAGACACTCTCAACTCTTAGTTTATTCTTATCCAACAATCTTTCACTAACTGTGAGTTAACTGCGTTAGTTTATTTTATAAAGTGAACTACTTATGTGGCCAGAACACAAAAAAGAAGTTGAAATCTACCACGAGTTCCATCAATCTGAAACTTCTACACCCTGAAACTCGTGATGTTCACCTCCTGATCTAAAGCACTTGATTTGTTAGAGATAAATTTCAGGTCATGATGAAGGCTAGACATCAAAAAAACGAACCTGGTGATGTGATTGGGAAACAAAAAAGCATAAAACAATAATAATAAGATAAACATGCTTCAATTGACTTGACTATCCAAACTATTGCCAACAAATAATATTGTGTTTAATGTTGTCATCCATATTTTGGTTGATTGTATTATTATTCGTAGTTTGTTTTATAGTTTATTGGTTTTTGATTTCTAGAATGATAATTGATAACTGAAAATCGTATTCGTTGGCGATGTCTTGAGGCTAGCAAGTGGTAGTCACTTGGTTCCGTAGATCAAGTGATGACATATGTAGATATAAACAAAAGGAAAAGAAAGCAAGACCAATGACTGTGGTCGGCAACAATCTTGTAAGGCCCCGTTCCGGGGAAGCCTCGCAGTTGGTTAATCATAGCATAAATCAGTTTAATAATAAAACATTGCAGCGGAAATAATTAGACATTCATTTAAAACTTAGAAATCATATTGTACTCATACATTTGTCCTTTAATTTCAAACAAAACATGTTACTTGTTCTTAAATTACAATAAAGATTTCATAAACAATAATGCCATCCATAGCTCCCCAAGTAGCTCCGTGTGTCATCCTCAGCATCAGCGTTACCTGCCAACTATTATGCATAAAAGTCAGCTTCGCTGAGTGAGTTCTAGTTTTAAAAAATATAAGAAAATATAAACTTTATCCTTCATATAATGACCATGCATACATCATAGTACATAAGATAACTTGCATCATAATAAGCATGTTCATTATCTTTCATTCTTTCATTATCTTTCACTTTCATCATAAACGAGATTGCACAAAGCAAGAGCTCCATGTTGATTGACAACAAATGCCAATCCCTGTCGGTACACATGAATACGGTAGCTAACCCCCGACAGTTGATCCACACTGCAAGGCACATAGCCCGCTCATGAATACAGATCCATCATCATACATCAGACTCACATAAGTGAAGTCTATCATAATGCTTGCAAGACTTTTCATCATCAAACGGGCCCGGGGGTAACATTCGTTAAGTTTCACTTTTCATTAATATCATCTTCCACTTTAATATATAATACTTAATTTATTAAGTACACAACATACCAAGTACTAATCATCATAAAACATAACCGACCCGCCGCGGGACAACGGGGGTTCGGGGGCGGCAGCCCCTGATAGCGGGGTCCTAGGGGCAGCAGCCCCTAGTGGGGTCCAAGGGGCAACACCCCTGGCTGGGGCCGGGCTGCCAGGTCAGCGCGAAAAATTTTTATATTTAAACATTTATATAGCACATTTACTTATAGAAAAATCGTTCTTCCTGTTAAAACACCTTAAAATCTTGGTCATTTAAAAACGTAAATTTAGTATGCATAATAGCCCCAAAACATGGAAAACTTATAAATAGGGGATCTAGAACTCACCTGGATACCACGAATAACTTCTAGACTAAGCTTACAAGGCTAGGATCACTCTACACAGCCTGCAGATAAGCTAACACTTAAAGGGGTTAATTTCTGCCTAAATTCACTGCTAATTTCACTGCAAGATCAGCAATTTCGCAGCTAGATTCGGCAACAGTTTTGCTGCTAGTTTCACCAGCAGTTTCGCTGCTAGTTTCGCTGGCAACTTCGCTGACAGTTTCGCTGGCATCTTCGCTGCCAGTTTCGCCCAACTTTCGTTGGAAAACCATGTCTGCGAAACTACCTGCGAAACTATAGTTTCGCAGGAACTCCTCATAGTTTCGCTGATTGAATATGCAATTTCGCTGTATGCATATGCAGTTTCGCAGATCGCATAAAAATTACGAACCAGACCGTTTTTAACCCAAAATCATAACTTTTTACGTCCAATCTCTTAGTTTATCATCCATGAGGCTAAATCTAAGCTTTATACATGTTTTCATACGTAAAAATGTGACCTTTATGCGATTCTTTGCAACTTTTCAAAACCCAAAACCCTAGAATCCGGGTTTGATCTACAGAAAGGTTTAGAGGTCGATTCTTACCTGGATTTGTTGCTTCTTTCTTAGGTCTTGATGCTCCAACACCCAGATCTTCAATCTCTTAACCTTGGAAGCTTCAAATCTTGAGTTTTCTTCACTTTCTCTCTCTACTTTCTCTCTCTACGAATTTTGGGAGCTAGGGTTCAAATGATGGAGATGGAGGCTGATTTGGGTAGGTTAAGGGCTGATTATGGGCCTTAATCACTTAGGCTCTTGCCCATAAAATCAATTTGGCCCATAACCCAGTTCCCTCTTTTATTAAATACCCATTAATTAAGCCCATTATCCTTAATGACTCGTTTCGACTTTTCGGGGTGTTACAAATCTCTTGGATTCGTAGATCTAGAGATAAGACCTGTAGATCTAAAAAAGAAAAAAAATCTAATCAAACGTAGTTTGAGATCAATGTTCATGAACCGTGGTCCTTGGTTTGGCTAAAACACCGATAAACAGAAAAGAAAATGGAAACATAGTAACAGCCGCAAGTTAGGAGCTATAATCCAAAAACCAACCAATAGAATGGATGTGAAAAAACCAATAGAATGGATATAGGTAATAGATTTGAATCTTCAACCGATAACGAAGCTTTATTTATCAAAAACTAGAAAATAGAGAATAAACGAAACAGAAAACAAAGGCTGGACAGGGCAACGATGGTGGCGGCACACCGCACTGTCTACGGTTTGAACTCGATGGTGACGGCTAGGGTTTATATTTTATTTTATGGTGGCGCAACGAAAAGAAAGAAGGTAACCAGAAACCTAAGACTTTGATACCATATAAAATGGTAAAAGATTGAATTCATATTATTTATAGTTTTTGCTATAATATATACTATATAGTAAATATAATGCAAACCCTAAAACCTAAATGTGTCTGTGAGCTCATACTAACATACCCTTATATTATTGTATAATAGATTTCAGGTTATGACAAACGCTAGACATAAAAAACGAACCTGATGGATGCTAGGCAGCGATAGAGTTGAAAATAAGCTCAAAATTCATCACATTTCATTAAAAAAACTAACGGTGTTAACTCCAGTTAGTAAGGATTGTTGAAGGAAAAATAAACGCAAAGTTGAGGGTGAGTATTTTCTGAGTTGGGATTAATCCCGGTCAATAAATAAAAGTTGAGATTATTAAAATCCAATAACCCTTTTCAAAAACGTACTTGCCGATTTAACCCAAAAATCTCATCACACCAACCCAAGTCATGAATATCCTTTAGACAGCCTTGAGTCTAGGTTCAACCTGTTAAAAACAAAAGTGTGGTCTTCTTTTACAACTTGTTTTACAAAAGCTTTCCTAACTGCCCCAAAAAGAGCTAACAAAAGTAAATGTATACATGTTTATCTCATTCAAGAACTAAGAAGACTAGATGAATTCTCTCAATAAAATCAAGTAAAAAACAAATATCAATGAACTAGAGATCTTTATGTTTGGACTACCACTAAAAACAGCCTATGAAACAAAAAAGAAAACCTTTGTGTGTCGAAAAAAGAATGGATGCAAGAATGACAAATATGTTTTCCGAGGGGCGATTAGACCTAAACTGACTTTATGGGTGGTTTCTGTTGAACATCTTCTTTGTAGAGCAAACGTCTTTTCTTAGAGCCATATCCATGATACTGATAGATGATGCTATGAAGATGTTGCCTTAGGTAAGAAACATCATACTTCTCCAAAAAACTCAAATCCGTTTCTCTTGATTTTTCACCTGCATAAACCTTGTATTCTTCCAAAACCGAAGACAAACACCAGTTTTGCAACTTTCTTAGGCATCCAACCAGACAACCTGTTCGATGCTGCAATCATGAAACACATGTGAGATGTTAATACTGATAAACATAAAAATTAAACTCCTAAAATTGTATAATGTGGTGGGTGTTTGGATGTGTGCTTGAAAAGTGATAGCATGTTGCAGAAGTAGTGTTTGGGTGGTACTTTTGCTACTTGTGTTGTCAAATCCCCTTCAATAATCTGTTTTCCTACTACTAATATCATACTATTGATGCATTGATAAAGGGGTGAGTTCAGATAAGAAACATAACTAATTATGAACCAAGGGAACCGTTATTCATGAAGATCTTAATCATTCATTGAAATATGATCATAAAGCTAAAAGGTGGTTCATTTGGTTCCTAATTATAGACAATTTACAACATACCTTTCCTCGTTTGCAATGTATTAAGACAGGATGGTTTCTCACATCTGCAAAAGAATCAAGGTTTAACTAAAAGATTAGCGTCTTCGAGAAGAAAGGGGAAAGAAATTCCCCATCACAATAAAGATACAATATTGATGATTCATTACCAATTAAAACTTTCAATGCATCTGTAATAACACTCTTGGGAATGTTGGCATCCTGCATATTTGAATCAATTAAAAAATGATCAGAAACAAATCATCTTACAGAGTTACAGTTACCCTTTGGATTATCCTAATAAAAACTGGGAATTTCATTTTTCTTCAAAGTTTTGAAATCAAACTACTTTTTGGCCCACTAGTCAAACATTTAATCAATAGTCAAACAGTTCTATTAAGTTGTAGATCGAGTCAAACATTGTATTTTTCTGTGATTGGATTACTAGCATATAACTTGGTTAGTTAAGAACCTCATAACATTACCGGATATCCTCATAAACATGCATAAAAGGGCATAGAATGAAAGTAAATAATGAAAAGAACCCAAAGAAAAAGAGCAATTATATAAATTTGTCTTTATTCCAGTTTATTTCCAAATCAATGATAGCCAAAAATAATAATAATAACAATAATAAAGAACAGATGATTGGCCCTAAATTATTCAGCTAAAGAACTACTCCAATTAAGCAAAGAAAACTACTTTGCCAAATCCATTTGTGCATAGTGCAATCCAAATCAAATTGAAATTGATACAATTCTTATTAATCCCATAGTTGAAATTGCATATTCTGGAATAAATGCACACATAAACAACTACTTCAAGAATTTGCATATTAACATTCAGAATCATTCAGCATTTATCCCCAAATTCGATTCCTCTATGATCCAAATTCTCAGATATATGAATAATTACAAACACCAACAACCCAATTACATTAAAATCAAAGGGATCCCCAAACAAAACACAATCACAGATAATAATAATAATAATAATAGAATGTGAAGATTGAACAGATACAATCACCTTGGTGCCATCAATTCCAAACTGAAACAGACGTATATTACGAGAATTCAAATACTCCAAATTCTCCTTCGGGTACGATTCGACGCACAAACATCTACAACAACACACAAATTTCAATTACTCATCAACGGAAATCAATTAACAAACAGCAACAACAACTAAAAACTGAACGAAAACCCACATGACAGATCGAAGCCTTAGGGTATCAAGAAAGGGGAAATCACTACTCTGAGGGAACCCAGATCTGTAGATTCGATCTTCGACGGTGGCGAAATTGATCGGCGGATGGTACGGCAGTTCAACCGCAGGATCACCGTCGCCGGTGCCGTTTCCGTCGCCGTCGCCGGCGGCGGCGTCATGCAGTTGTTGGTGTTCACCGTCGTTGATGATCATGAGAAGAATCATTCAAAGTGTTTAGCCCTAGAGAGAAATTGGTGATGAATGCATGCTAGCAGCAGCAGCCGATTTCACAATTGGTGATGTTGAATGTTTACTTGTGCTGATTATTATTATTTATATTGTTGGTATTATTATTGGTTGGTTTATTTTATGAGAGATTGAATAGAACTCAACTTCTTCTTTGTTGGTTAGGAATTAGGATACTTCTGTTTACCTTTTTTTGAATTCAAGGAAAGTTCTTGTCATGGGTCCATAGTCCCATGATCAATTTAGGGTTGCTTAAAAACTAGTAAAAAAATATAATGGGAACGAGGGGTTAAATATGAGTAGTTAAGGGTAGCTTTCGTTATCCCTCAACTTATTATAGGTAGTTCTCAACTTATTATAGGCACTGTAAAACTTTTTTTACGGTTTTATGTAAAGAAAATTATGGTTTTACGTTAATCCTAATAACATGTTATAAAAAGTTTTAAATTTTATAAAAGAAGTCTAATAATTTCTATAAAACAATGCATTCTATAAAAACATAAAAACACATTACTCATTATCTAGTAACATAAAAACCCAAAATACCCATTACCCATTACACATCCCAATACAATAATAAACCCAAAAATAAAAATATAAAACATAAAAAAAAGAATGCACCAATCGAGGAGTAACAGTGCCCACCTCACGACATTCATCACCTGACGGCCTCACCTGACGGCTGTCACTGCCCACTTGTCGGCTGTCGCTGCCCACTTGTCGGTTGCCGCTTGTGCCACTACCCATCGGAGAACCAGACCACCCACCACCCCACCTGCGCCACTCAAGGTTATAGTTCTTAATTTTTTACTCAATTGGACTATAAATTGGGGATTTAAGGTTTGTGATGTTCAATTTCTAATATTTTTGTGTTATTTGTTATAAAAATTAGGGATTTGAAATCAGATTTATGAATTAGGAATTTGAAAAATGAATTAAAGATTGAATTTTGAAATTAGGGATTTGAATTGAGTTATTTCTAAGTACAATTTGTAATCTTTTTGTGTTATTTGTTATAATATTAGAGATTTGAAAGATGAAAAAACTAGTTCTAAACTGAAGCTTATTAAGACAAGATTACGGAATCGAATGAGGGAGGAATATTTGAACAATGCTCTAGTATGTGCAGTTGAAAGTGAAACATTTGCCGAAGTAACGGATGTGGATATAATGCTTCGTTTTCAAGCTATGAAAAACCAAAGAAGAAAGTTCTAAGATCTCTTAGGTATTTGTTTAACTTCATTTATTATCTTGTTTTTTTCTTTTATTTATATAAATGTACGGTAAAAAAGTTTTTATGTTAACCCTGAACTTGTCTTCTAGATCCGCCATTGATGGGAATCGACTTTCAAACTAATCATTATATAGCAATCAAATTGTAGTTTATTGGTTATGGTAATTGTCTATATAATTGTATGGGTTTATTAAATTCGATGGTATATACGATTTAAACATTATCAAAGATCCTTAACTCAAGTGGTTAAGATGGGTTACACAAGATAGTTAAAAATAAAAAGGTTTTGGATTTGTGTCTCACTCTAAGCAAAATGCTCACGGTTGAGCTAGAGGGTTTTCTAAATTGTGGGTTTACTCCTGAGGGGGTTTGGGATGTGGTTTCGGCTAGGAATCGAATAGGTAGGATGCAACCCTGAACTTTGTCTACTTGAGGTTCTTGTGTAGCTGCCACAGTCTCTTGCATAGGTCTTTCTTAAACTGGGAAAGAGAGTAGGAGCTTGCTTGTACAGTCTTTTCTATCTCTTCTCTTCTTTGATTTGGAGGAGCAGCCTTGCATCCTCTGCTTCCTTTCTCTCCCTAGACATTTCCATGTCTGCCAGTTTATTCAGTTCCTCTAAGGGGAGAGATATAATCTCATCAATGTCATAGTTTCTGGTTTGTAGGTAAGTAATCCTGACTGCCCTCAACTTATCATCTTGAGTGTTAGGTCTGGGGGCAGCCCTAATTGCAGCTTGCATGAAGCCTGAAGACCCAAAGGAACTTTCTCCCCTTAGCTTCCTCTTCCTCTCTCTCTCTCCTCCTCCTCCTCAATCTCCTCAAAAGTTAAAATCCTTTTCCCCTTGTCACCCACAGACCTTTGTGACACAAGATGGAGAGAGCTTTGGCCTTCATTGCTTGGTGTAGCATCCAAGCTCTGGCCAGAGAGAGGCTGTGATACACCTTCACCAGCAGGTGTTTCACTGAGGGAATGAATTGCTAAAGTAATTATTGGTGTGACAGGGCTCTCAGGCTCTATCACTGGGCTTTCAGTCAAGGTTTTCCCTTTGAAGCTAATCGTAGAGTCTGACTCAACATCCAGTTGACCAATGACATTACCTAATTGCCTTTGTCTCCTTCTTAGGATGAACTCTTCAGTAATTCTGTCTTGAACCCTTTGTACCAGCCTGCCAGCTTGTCTAAATTGACTTAGGTTGACAAGTGGCATGTTGATCAGGTCAAGACCTTCATAGTAGTTCAAGGTCTGAAAGTTGAATACCTCTTGCTGCCCTTGAACTATTTGAAGAATGAGGGCTCTTCTGTCAGTATCATACCTCCATCCAATGATGTAGTTTGAAGTTCCTTGGGGTGGTGATGACATAGCCCTTGGAATGCCTTCCTCAAAGAGGCTTAGAATGGGAGAGTCTAGAGAGTCCACATTAAAGTGAACTTGAGGAAGTTGTTGGGTATGCACAATTGCAAGTGAGGATGGTGAGTCCTCAATGTCCATACTCCCTGAAGAACTCCCAGGTTCTGTGATTGCAATGACTTTCTCCCCCCTTTTTGGTAGCATCACCCTTTTGCATAGGTGAGCTAGGAGTTAGGTCCATCACATCCACAGATTCTTGTGTTCCTGGTTGTGCTCTCCTTAAAGGTCTCCCAACTAGTTTTTCCCTGAGATAAGATATCTCAAGTTGCTGATCATTGACCCTGTTTTGTAGGGTAGTCACCTGAGATTCAAGGTGACTAACCTTGGAGACTAGGTAGGTGCATGTTTTTAACAGGTTTTGCACCTTTATTCTCAAATTCCCCTTATCTTCATCAGAAGAATCACTGGGGGATGAGAGAATTGGACCAAAGTCCTCACTCTCATCACCAGCTTCATGTTCTCGCCTTCAGAATAATACACACCCCAACCCCGAGTAGGAAGCATCAGAATAAACCATCAGATCTTCACTTCCATCGGGTAATGACAGAACATGAGCTTGAGTCAATCTCGCCTTCAATTCCTCGAACGCCTTCTCTTGAGCTTGACCCCATACAAACTTCACATCTTTCCGGGTCATATTAGTTAGTGGAATAGCGATCCTAGAGAAGTCTTGAATGAATCTTCTGTAGTAGCCCGCCAAACCCAAGAAGCTACGAATCTCGGATGGCGTCTTTGGAGACTTCTATTGTATCACCGCCTCCACCTTTGTCGGGTCCACCATAATCCCGTCAGGATTCACCACATGACCCAAGAACTGAACCTCGCGCAACCAGAACGCGCACTTGGAGAATTTAGCATACAACTTCTCCCTTCTCAACGTCTCCAACACCTCTCGAATGTGACCGGCATGCTCATTCTCTCTCCTCGAATAGATCAGGATATCATCAATAAACACGATCATTGACTTATCCAACATCGACCGACACACTCGATTCATCAAGTCCATAAAAGCAGCTGGCGCACTGGTCAAACCAAATGACATAACAAGGAACTCGTAGTGACCATAACGCGTGCAAAAAGCTGTTTTAGGAATATCCTGCTCCTTCACCTTCAGCTGATGGTAGCCCGATCGAAGATCTATCCTCGAGAACCAACTGGCGCCCTAGAGCTGATCAAACAAATCATCAATCCTCGGTAAGGGGTATCGGTTCTTTATCGTCAACTTATTCAGCTCACGGTAGTCAATGCACATCCTCATACTACCGTCTTTCTTCTTCACAAACAGGACCGAAGCACCCCAGGGAGAGATACTCGGTCTAATGAACTCCTTATCAAGCAGCTCTTGCAATTGCTCCATCAACTCCTTCATCTCCGTCGGAGCCAGCCGATACGATGCCTTGGCAACAGGTTGGGCACCAGGTATCAAATTGATCTGAAACTCGATCTCACGGTTAGGTGGCACTCCTGGTAAGTCTTCGGGAAATAAATCTGGAAAGTCACACACAACCGGTACATCGGATAGTTGTGATGTTATCGTATCCACATGCTTTACATAGGCCAAGTAGGCACTACATCCGTGTTTCATACACTTTCCCGCCACCGCTATTGAAATCACTGTCGGAATCGTCGTGACCCGATCACCGTAAACTGTCACCGAACTCCCGTCATGCGCTGTCAAACGAATCATCTTCTTGCGACACATAATGTTCGCCTCATAGTCCGCTAACCAATCCATCCCAAGAACCAAATCGAAACCACCTAAGGTCATCACAAACGATCTAACAGGAAACGTATGACCTTCTAGTTCCACATCACAGTCTTTTATCATCTCAGTAATCCAGGTATACTTACATATGGCAGTTTCTACATCAAAGGGCACATCAACACTCCTACTACTAACAGGCAGTTTAGCGCAGAAAGCAGTAGAAATAAAACTTTTACTGGCACCAGAATCAAATAACACAGAAGCTAAAGCTTGGTTCACTAGAAACGTACTGGACACAATGTCACGGTCCGTCCTAGCATCCTTCTGTGTCATCGTGAACGCCCTGGCGCTCGCCCTTGGTCCCTCTCCTCCATCTTTCTTCACCCCGGAACCCTCAGCCTCGGCTTCTTACAATCCCTACTCATGTGGCGCTCCACGCCACAGTTAAAACACCGGACCGTATGACAGTCCTTTGCTACATGCCCCATCTTCCCTCATTTGAAGCACAAGTTTGACCCCAGCCTGCATTCCCCATTATGCTCCTTTCCACATCTACCACACTTCTTCGAACCCGCACTCGAGGTGACCACACGGCGGTCGTCCACCCGTGCCTTCTTGTTACCCGTCGAGGCATCACCCCGACCAAACCTCTTCCCATTCCAGTTCCGATCACCACTCCCTTTCTTGCTACCTTCAGCCACCACCACCAGAGCTCTCTCATCATACAACCTCCCTGCCAAATCCACCGCCGACCTAAACGTGCTCGGTCGGGGAGCGATCATGTGCTTGCGAATATCCGCTGGCAAGCCCTGAATGTACCTCTTAATCTTCCGCGACAGAGGCGTCACCTGATCCGGCACCAGACGTGCCATTTCATTGAACTTGTGGTATACTGCTGATGTGTCATGGTTCCCGCCTCCAGCTGCAGGAACTCTCTCTCAACTTTGTCCATTTCTCTATGAGGACAGAACTCCTCAATCACCGACTTCTTCAGTTCGGACCATCGCATCCTCCCAATAGCCCGACTACCCTCAGCTTGGACAATATTGTCCCACCAGCATAAAGCTGAGTCCACGAAAGAATGGGCAACAAACTTTACCTTTTGATCCTCCCGGCACTCACTGATGTTCAGATTAGCTTCCATTTCTCTCACCCATCGGTGAGCAGCAGCAGCAGTGCCGTTACCATCAAAAGTAGGGGGCATGCATCGTTGAAACGCCCCATAGTTACAGCCTCGTGCCGCCTCCGGCGCAGGCTCTTCTTCCTCCTCCTCTTCATTATCTGAGAGAACCGTTTCAGGCTCTAGTTGCTCCCATCCTCCCGAGGACCTGTTTATCTCCTTTCTTTCTCCTTCCTTTACAGCCTTAATTACTTCAGCCACCACAGACGGTAAGATTGTCTGCATGACCTGATGGACCTCCTCTACAACTGCCTCTTTCATAGAGGCCCTTAAATTCGCACTTTCATCACCACCCTTCGGATGAGGGGTCTCAGGTTCTTCATGGACCATTTTTTCAACTCTGGGTCTTCCCCTCGTGACCCGTGGTTCAGCACCACGTCCACCACCACCTCCACCACGAGAAGCTTTTGAAGATCTACCACCGGCCATCCTCACACACACTGAAAGATTCAAACACCAACACGGTCATTCAAGGGAACAACTCAGTTTATGTCTAGTATAGTAAGTCCCTAATTACAGTGGCCAGTTGTGATTAGCCACTTACTTTACTCTTCATACCCCAAGCATTACCTGTCCTGACTACATCAGTATTTAAATCTACAAACAACACATAACCACATAGCATGCGTACGTAATACCGGTTAACATTACGAAAATACCTGATGGCACGCAACTACTCAGACTGGCATCCCTTTCCTTTCCGTCCCATTCTCAGTTTAAGTTAAGGTTTATTTTGAAAATTTATCCGTTTCACTTAAACTTTGGCTCTAATACCAACTTGTAAGACCTCGTTCCCAGGACGCTTACAGTTGGCCAATCATCGCTCATAAAACTTATAATTACGTTTAACTTTCATAAACAATGCAGCGGAATCATCAAAATAAACATCTCATTTCATTACAAAAGCTTTTGCAAAACAATACATCGTTATCAAGTTGCATAATACATGCTGCATTACTCACAAAAGCATTGTAAGAATGGATGCCATCCAAAAGAGCTGAGTAGCCGCCCGTGCCATCCTCAGCAATCATTACCTGCCAACTGGAAACACATAAAAGTCAGTGTTGTTGAGTGAGTTTTAGTTTTATAATAAAACATACTTTTCTTTCATTAAAACCGTTCTTTACTTTTGCATGTGATCATACATCATACGTACACATAGATAATATCATTATTATCTTCATCATTCATCCATTAACTTTCATTCATTCATACTTTCTTACTTTCATTCGTTCGTTCATCATTACATCTTTTCTTTCTGTCAAAACCATGAACTTTGCCCTTCCATCATGCATAAAGCTGGTACTGGGCCGAAGCCTATAATAGACCTTCCATCATGGTGCACAACACCCTGGCCGCAGTACCGAAGGTAAAATTCAGGTGTACCATTGTCATGTGCTATACCCTTCCGTCATGCATAAAGCTGGTACTGGGCCGAAGCCCATAATAGACCTTCCATCATGGTGCACCGCACCCTGGCCGCAGTACCGAAGGTAAGCAACAATGGTTCTATACGTATGTTCAATCACAAAGAAGGACCCTGATGTGCATCCTTCTGGGGTAGCTAACCCGCACACCGTTAGGCTAACACCCTACATTGGGGCGTGTCCCGACATACAAGGCTTGCAAGACTTTCGTTACTTTTCATCGTTCATTAATGCATGCATTCATTCATCATGTTCCTCTTTCATTATCTTCCACTTTACGTCACATAATACTTTCATTTCCTTCATTAACATTCCACGTAAAGCCAAGGGAAAATAATCATACATAGTAATAGGGAACATCAACATACACAGTCAACATCATCATACAGAGCATCATCATACATACATAACATACATCATGCATAATCATACAACATCATACATCATCATCATCATGCCCAACATAACCTCTATGGTCTCAAAAGTCAACTTACATGAACTACTGGGAACCTTTCACGTCAAAACTTACATCTGCACTTTCCCCCAACAGTCAGTAAATAAACTATGTTCTTTTGGGGGTATGAGCCTTACTTGGGCGTATGGACACCCTCCAGTCGCATGGCCTTCCAGGCGACTGAACACTTAAGCGAATGGACATCAGGCGAATGGACCCTATGCGAATGGACCTATGGGAATGGACCTATGGGCGAATGGACACCTATGCGTATGGACTCTCAGTCGCATAGCTTTCATGCATATGGCCTTCAGTCGCATGACTTCAGGCGCATGGGCTTCAGTCGCATACCCTTCGTCGTATGAACCTCAATCGCATGGCCTCTAGGCGCATGGACCTCAGTCGCATAACCTTTAGTTGCATACCTTATAGGCGCATGAACTTCAGTCATATGACTTCCATGCGTATGGACCTCAGTCGCATGGCAATCATGCGCATGGACCTCAGTCGCATGCCTTTCGGCCGTATGGCCTCCAATCGCATGCCATTCGGTCGCCTAGCCCTAGCTGATGCAGAATGCAGTTCATTCCGAACCCAATCTGCCATTTTCGGCCTCCAAGCTCTCCCAAACTCGTTCTAAGCCAAAATCAACCATCCTAAACCTTAGAAACACATACCACAACACCATTCAAGCACACATAAGTGCGAAAACAAAACCCATTCGAATCACACACAAACACATATACATGGTCTCAACACACACACTTTAAAAACGGGTTTTACTATGTGTTCCAACCCCAAATCAGTTGAAAACGTGTAAAAGAGGGGTCCTAGAACTCACACAAACAACCTCGTCGAATAGAGCTTCGATCCAACCCACTACACTTCAACTTTCACGTTCGAATTCACGAAAATCAAGCTTGAGACCATTTTTCTTCCTCTCTTCTCTCTATGGCTGAAAATGGTGAGTGCGGGGGAGGGTGTGAGCTGCCTTCCCCCTTCTTATACCCCCACTCATTCAAGCTTTTCCCATTTGGCAAGCTTGGTCCCTCGGCTTTTGACTTTATTTCTTTTTCTTCTTTCGTCGGCTTCAAAGAAAATATCCAGGTGTTACAAGGTGAGTTTTGCTCGACTGGCAAAAATGCCCACTTATTTCGACCACCATGTATAGCCACTACAACATCACGCCAAAGACTCCCACTTTGAACCTTGAAACTCCAAGCCAATTTTTAAGAGAGTCACATTAACATCTTTAAGTTTCGAGACTCCCAATCCCCCATATTTTTTATGAGTAGTGACAACATCACAAGCTACCTAGTGCATTTTATTGCTCTCGCTTGTACATGCCCAAAGAAAGTGCTTCATGACCCTTTCTATTTTATCAACTTTTGATGAAACCTTTTATAATGAGAGATAATAAATTGGAAGACTTGACAACAACGATTTAATAAGGGTCAAACCACCACCTATAGATAAGGTTTTAGATTTCCAAGATTTTAGACGAGATTGAATGGTCTTAACAACCGGGTTCCAATGAACAACCCTATTCATGTTTGCACCAACTTTGATGCCCAAAAACTTAAAAGGAAAATCACCCACCTTGCATCCAAGATAATACTTAAGAGAGCCACATTAACATCTTGACTTCAAGCCTCTTCTAAATGTTGAATTGACCTTCCTATCCTTTCAAATACCTCAAAATGATGCATTCGTCAAAGAAAATCATAGGACTTTACCTCCTAAAATCTCTTTCAAATGTTGCAAAATTAGCCACTTTTTATAGGCTTTCTCGAGTGCCAGGCATGACCTTGTGCCTCTCCGGGCAGGCCCCATGTTAGTACAACATACATAAAAGTTGTTCGGCTCGTATAAGCAACATTTTTTGGGGATGGCCTCGTTGTTATGGGCACACCCCCATGTTGGGGTGGGGCACGAAACCATGCCTCCTAGGGTACGACCCATATCTTCTTGATGCGAAATAGTACTTTTGTCTTTTCTGATGACAAACACAGATGTGTGTCAGATTCAACATGGGGCGTGTTAAGATTGGGCATCGGGGTGTGCCTCATGGGGCACAAACCCTGCTTGGCATTTGTAGCTTGGTTTTCTTTAATTTTCTTATGGTGTAAATTTTTTTTAGCCATTTTGGTGTTTTTCAAGACTAAAACCACAATTTAAAGGAATTAGGTACCAATCATCATTTTTGTTAAGAGTTTTAAAAAATATTTTTTATACAAGTGATATGTTTTATATGTATAAAATAAAGTACATTAATTTTCTTAGAATAGTAATAATAAAAGTAGTTCACATGGAGATTAATATGTTAGTGTATGCCCTTTGGATTATTTTTAAGAATAAAAGGGTATTCTTTAGAGGGACTAATTATAATTTGATTTGTCGCGAGAACACGCTACATGTCATGTCTTATAATAGTAACGCTTATAGATTATTTTAGGGGGTGCTCGTTACTACTTGTGATATTTCACATCATCATAATGCTACAAGGTAAACTATCTAGTTATGTTGTATTATGAAAGTATCTTTTGCTAGTAACTTCTGGTACTCATCATATTTGATTTTATGGAATTTAATATATTCTAGTTGGTAAAAATATTTAGTTTTTGATATGGAATTCTTTTATATTTGTCATGTGTAATTTAAGGATATTCAGTGTTATACATAAATTATCATTTTGATCATTCTATAATTTACAAGAGTTTATTACACTTGGAATACCTCCTTCCAATCACTGATGTCGAGTTTTCAACATGAACCTCTTACTACATGAGTTGTTTGATTCATGCTCATGGTCTTTTTTAGGGCCACAACCTCATTTTCTCCTCTATCACCATTACAGTAGTTGCACTCACTCTAGAGAATTGGCTAACATAACTTAGTCTCACATGGGTTTTTTTAATACATGTTTAATATCTTGCTCCTCGATCAGAAAACTTGTATAAGCTCTGAGTATTATGTGAAATAAAGTTCTTGGTACTGTTGTGATACAAGTGGTTTAGAAGCATGGAACATGGAGAGCATTTTTATAGCATGTCAGCTTCATGGTTTTTCTCTCCATATACATATAGTTTTAGATCAGAACTAATATGGATAAAAGTAATGTTATACTTGATTAAACATTTTGATCTTAAGTGGAGAAATATATAGTGGTCATTTAGGAGGAAGACCAACATAAAATGGTCAAACATATACTTTGACGTTTCTCTACATATCAAGAGGGTACTCATGGATGTGTTGGCAGATAACTATCATGCCTTTAGCTTTTACTTATAGGAAAGTCTAATTCTTTTTAAGAATTATCTCTCACAGGATATTTATTGTGAAAAGGATTTTAGCATCTATAGCTTAAGGGAGGAAATTATATCTCGAGATGTTGAGTGTGAGTGACTTGAGTTTGAAAATATTTATTTACTTAAATTTATGGGAATTTGATATGTTTCATTCAAAGAAAAATATAAACTTTTAATGATAGAGTTCACTCCCTACACTATATGTTAATAAAAAATCTTGTGTATATAAAAAACACTAAACACATTATACTCATACACAATTATAAAGGTCGGTAGGGGTTTTTCTCTTTTTAAAATATTCAATTTAACCATCACATATAAATTCTATGCATTTTAAATTCATAGCATGCTTTTTGTTTCATTGGTTTGCATGCTCTACGTTTAAACAAACCCAGTGCCTTGGGTTTGATTCCAACAAGGGACAACATTTTGTTTTTTCCTTTGTTTTCTATTTACTATTATTATTTTTTTGTATTTCCTCCATTTTTGTTGTATATAATTCTTTGTGAATTAAAAACATAATTTAGCTCGTAACTTAATTAGCAAGCCTATACTTTTGTTGAACCTTATGATGGAACTTTGACACCCAGCGGTGATAAACCATATTTTTTTTGTTTTTTTACCGTTTTTTAATTATTTATGTATAGTTGTTTTATTAATTTTATACTTTGCAACTAACTTTTTTTAGTGGATTGGTCATTTCATTGTTAACTCTTGTTTGCCCCATAACGTGTGAGACATAATACTCATTTTATATATGTATCGATTTACATAACTAAGCCGGCACAACTTTATATGTTTCTTTCATGTGTTTAACCTTGTTAATGTTATCGTCGCAGCATGCATAACATAATTCTTTAAATGCGCCGCATCACGCATGTTTAATTTCTAGTTTAATCCTAAGAGTAACATTCACTGTAGTGAATATCATTTAATATATACTAACTAGCAACTTAAGGTTGCATAAAGGTTGTACCATGAGCATTAAAGGTGGTACATTCTTTCCTTTAATTTCTTATTTTAAATCCAATAATTTTACATGCTATGCAATCTATCCCCTAAAGATTTTTACTTTCAATTTTAGTCCCCTATTTTTTATCTTTAACAATTTTTTTTTGTTTTATATTTCGATCTAAATTTCGAGAGTTTACACCATGTTACGTGCATGTGTAGTTCAACGTTGTTATTAATATTTTTTTCGTTTAATGGCCCCATCGCAACTTGCGGCTCCTAGATCGACTTAGTTGTTATTTTAGTGCTTTACGTTTCACGTGAGCATTTTAACGTTTTACGTCTCTTTCCGTTTGATTTTATTTTATTTCGTTTTTATTTCTTTTTTAATACGAGCTTTTCTATCGTTGATGGTCACTTATGATGGTGTGACATGGTTTTACGCACCCCACGACAACACCGGAGGCTTGATACCACTTAATATTATAGCAATTACCAATTTTTTTATGCATAATGATGTTGTATCTTATGCATAGGGGATTTTTAAAAAATATTGACTTTTCACTTTTAACCCAAAGGTTTCATATTTTACAAAGTAACCTTCCAAAATTTGTTTATTTTTACTTTAAACCAAAATCTCTTCATATTTTGCAATTTAATCTCATAAATTTTATACTTTCAACTTTGACCCCTATACTTTTCATATTTTGCAAGTTTTCGTCTTACGTTCGTTCTAAGTTTTGCATGTTAACACGACACAAACATACATGTGCGACTCACCAATTTTATGTTTCGCTTTACGTTTCGTTCTAAATTATGTGAGTTAACACAACACAACATGCGTGTGTGGTTTATCATTTTTACGTCTATTTTCCCTCTTTAGCAGATTTGTCGCAACGCGTGAGTCTTAAATCGATTTAGTTTTATTTTTATATGTTTTTTGATTTGGTCTTGTTTTTTGTATTAACACACCGTAATTACAGTGTTAATGGTCATTAATGGTGGTGTGACATTAGTGTTATTTTGCATGGTTTTACGCCCCCCGCAACGCGGGGAGCTTAATTCTAGTAATATACTAATTTTCAACTTTCCTATGCATAAGATGTTGTACCTTTTGCTTAGAGTGTTTTATATTTATAATATTTTTCAACTTTTTATACATAAGATGTTGTACCTTATGCTTAGAGTGTTTTATAAAAAAATATCTGTACTTTAATCCAAAAATGTTCATCTTTTGTAATTTGACCTTACGCTTTTTTTACTTTCAGCTTTAGTCCCTTATACTTTTCATCTTTCGTTAATTTTTGTTTTATGTTTCGTTCTAAGTTTCACGACTCAAAATGCATGTGTGGTTCAACTTTTTTACGTTTTACTTTACATTTTGTTCTAAATTTTGTGATTTAACACAACGCAACGTGCATGTACGGTTCAACAGTTCTATATTTTTTTATCTATTTGACAGGTTCATCGCAACACGGGAGTCCTACATTGGCTTAGTTAAACTTTTCTATGTATTATGTATCGATGTTGGTGGTTGCTAACGATAGTGTAACATTGGTGCCATTTGGCCTGGTTTTACAGCCCTGTTTTCCCCTTTCAAATCAATCGAAATGCTTAAAGTGTTTCTATTTGGAATCGTGTTAGGTCTAATTCCTATTACTTTTTGGCTGGATTATTCGTTACTGCATATTGACAATACAGACGCGGCGATCAGTCATTCAGTTGGAGCTTTGATTCATTAACATCTCTTTTTTTTGACTTCCTCCTTTTTTTATGCGTAGGAGGTTCAATTCAGGTTGTTGTTCAAATGAGTGAAGTTATTGAATTCTAATTAGACCTAACAAGAACAGAACGGTCTCTGAAGCCAAGTTGACTAAGCAAAAACGAAAGTTGACGCCCCAGAAATAAGTCGTTTTCTTAGTAGTTGTTGTTGCCTAGTTCTATATTATTTATCATTAGTTTTAGTAAACCTATGTATTACACATAAGATACGATTGAAATATTAAATAAATTATAATTTTATTATTTATAAATTGATATTGTAACATAAGATACGATTGAAATATTCCTTACTAGATTAATACCCCATATATATTACACGGGTTGAATAAATAAAATTTTAAATAGTTATTAACAAAAATTAATAAATTATAAAACTATCTTTTAATATAAGATATGAGTAATATTATGTACAAGTGATAAAATGACAATGCTATTTTTCAAACTTTTATTAATTTTTTTTGTTTTTCTCAAAAAAGTTAGTTTTTAAATAAACTGTTTCATAACAAACCATTTTAAAAAAAATGTCATTTTTAGTAATTTTTTTATACTTTATATTTTAATTATTTTTGTTTCATAAGAATTTTATTTTTTAGAAAACACAGGTTTTAAAATATATTGTGTTTTTTTAAAAGTTTGATATTTTCTAAAAAAATCTTATTTAGAAAAAGTTATTTCTTTTGAAATTGCATTTGTAAAAAGATCTCTTTTTTTAATTTAATAAAAAAAATTATATGAAAGAGGAATTAAATAATACCATTATTAGTTAATGTGATATTTATTATGATAGAGAAACGAGAAAATAAAAGTTAGGCCTCATGTGGCTTACCAAAAAACTTCTTTTATTAGTATAGATAGATAATACCATTAGTAGTTCATGTGATATTTATTAGGAGAAATAATCTAAAAAATAAAATTTAAGAGGCATAGAATTGTGTCAGTAGCTTCAAAAAAAACCTTTTTTATTAGTATAGATAGATTATAAATTAATTCAAAATATTGTTTCAAAACAAATGTTTTGAAAAAATGTCATTTTTAAAAACTTTCTTATTATAAGTTTCAATTTTAATTATTTTTTGTTTATTAAGATTTTACTTTTTATAAAAACTAAATTTAAAATATTTTATATTTTAAAAAAAGTTGATTTTTATAAAAATATCTTATTTTGTTAATTTTTTTTTATTTTGACTTAACACTAATAAAAAGATATAATTATTAGTTTATGTAAAAACTATTTTAATCTAAAAAATAGAAGATATATTGTTAGTAATTAATGTAACTATTTAATAGAAAAGAGAAACATAAAGAATTTGATGAGAAGGAATCTAGTACTATCACGTGTTATACTATAGTTACTCTTTTATTATAGTAGTAAGACTCCTCCTACATGCGTTGTTTATTTATAAAAGCCAATTGTAAGAATATGAAAAAATAAAGTAATCTATGTTTGATAAAAAACTTTTCAATTGACATATCAGATTTGATTACACTAAATTATCTAGGTATTATATAGTTTTAAATGTCAATTGTACAATTTCATAGTTCTATATTTTTTAGTAATAAAAAATAGTAAATTAAACTTTTAGTCTGTGGTTTAGTGGTAATAATACTTTTAATCTAATAATTTAAAAACGTTCAGTTTAACCACTATAGTTTAAATCTATCGGAATCAAATCCAAGGAACTAACTACCATTCATATTCTCTGTTAAGTTTATATAAAATGACTAATATATCCTTGTATTTTAATTTTTACTACATTATAAATAATATAAAACTTAAATATTAATAAATAAAAATTCCTAAATCTACACACCTAATAAAGCTATTTAGATGTTTGGACACCACCACCAAACTTCGACCCCATCGCCGACCACCCTCGCACCGATCACCACCATGTCATCGGCGACCCCATTACCATAACCATTGGCCCCAAATATCTCCCTTTTAGAGCCACCACCATCACCTATGCACCTCAGCCACCACCACTACTTGTGCACCTCAGTCACCACCTCCGCCAGACAACCATCTCACCCACCCATCTTCATCTTGTGATCTTCCCTCCCTCTCTCCCTCTCTTTAACCTTCACCCCCACCACTACCACACACCCTTTAACCCGCGATGCTACCTGACCTTCAACATCTACCACCACCACCACCTAATAATCGATGTCCCCTCCACCGACTTTGTTCATCTGATCATTTTAGAGAGAAAGAGAAAGGCTGAAAAGAAAAGGGGAAAGGGTAGGCCTCAATATCAACTTGATTTTGGGTAATCGATTTAATTCATAAAGAAATCTTGAAGATGAAGGTGATGGATTTGGTGACTTTATGGGAGAAGATGATGATGGTGGTGGCTATGGTGACTTCACTAGAGTAGATGATGATAATTGTGGTGGTGGTGATGGCTAGGTTAGTTTGGTGGTAGATAAAAATTGCTAGAGAAGATATATATACAGACTGTAGAAAGAGAGAGGTGTATAGAGAGAGAGAAGAGAATAAAAGAGAGAGGTCATTCTTTTATTCATCATGTGGGTCCCATACGATTTTATAAATTTATTGTATAATAACTATTCAGTCCAATGGTATTTAAGTCTTTTGAACAAAAAATTAATGACAAAAATGAATGGAGTTAACAGTTTGGAATGGATTGAGATAGATTTTAAACAATAGTAGTTAAACTGGATGTTTTTAAACTATTAGATTAAAAACGTTATAACCACCAAACCATAGGGACTGAAAGCGTAATTTGCTCTTAAAAACTACTATTGAGTATTTGAGTTTATCTATCTTACTATATAATATAACTCTTTAGACAACATTGTAAATTTAATCTATTTTAAGACACTTAAGAACAATGTTATTGTATTTGGTACACGTGATTATACGTAAACAACTTGTTAGTTGCCAATTTACCCCTCCGTATAGTAATATTGATATGTTTGCTAACCCACATTGACTAAATAAAAAAACAAAATAAGAGTTCAACACCTATAAAAGAGGATACATGGACTTGATGGAAAACAAACTCATGATTTGCGCATAATTTGTTGTGTAATGCCATGAAAAATATAAATTCCAGTTAAAATTTTAAAGTGTTATTTGTTCTTTTTATTTTCTTATGATCCATCTTTGGTTTATATGGTTGGGGTTTAAATTCAGTTCTCCCTGAGTCCCTGTTAACATGTTAGTTGCTGGTTAAACTGATCGGTACAATCTGTTCTGTTTTAAATCACATGTTAGCACAATAAGGGATGGTTAGTCGAAAATACAAAGTTTTACAAACTTTTATACCTCGTCTTATCATATGATCGCACACATCATTGCTCAAAAGTTTAAGACACGTAAGAAACATTTGGTTGCATTTCGTACAAGTCTTGATGCATAATTCGTTCTACATTTACAATTTTGTCCCTAATTACTATAGTCAATATTGCTATCCCACATCGGTTGTGCAGAGAAACCAAAGCATAATCCAACTTCTATATAATGAGCTTTTTTCTTAAAGTAAAAAAATAGAGTTGTGTTTCACATGCATGCCTTCTTGTATGTCGCTGAATATAAAATCAAATTGGTAAAAATGTCTTTTTGGTTTTGAAACTGCGGTACCAGTGGTTCGCGGTTAAACCCAGTTGAACCGACCGATCTAAAACATTAATTAACACAATAAGGAAGAGTTAACTAAAAACACAAAATCCTAAAAATATTTATACCACTGCCGCCCCGCGTGGATTTCATCTACTAGTACCAATGTGATGAGGTTAATAGTTTCTGTAATCTTCAAGTGATTAATATTACATGAACATATTTAATTACTATTTCAATACAACGGTTATTACATTTAAGTAATTAATATTAATATTATTTTAAAAAATTAGTTTGTAACCTTTTAAGTAACTAACACAACGGTTATTGACAAAATAAACATTTGTAATTACTGTAAACCATTTAAATCCTTTAAAGTTTCGTTAATTTACATAACACCCACATACATAATATTAGCTTTAGTAATCTTTATATACTTATTCATTTATACCAACAAAAAAATTAAATTAGATAAAAATAAATATTGACAACTTAAATATGTAAAATCAAAGATGTGTAAAAACTTCCTTTTAAACCATCGTAACATTAGTATGTGTGTTATCCATATCTAAAGTAATAGTTAATCCATCTCTACTTCTCAACCTTGATAATGCAATGTTAAATTGACCATGTGTAAAAAGAGGCTTTTTCAACATATTATGGCTCAAAACATGTAAAAGCTACGATGTTCAAACGCACAATTTATTTTAATATGAGACATTTAAACAATTATTTATATGATTACACGTATCAATTGCACTTATTGTATTAGTTTATCGTAAAAGTTTAGAATAGATAAAAGCATTACAAAGTCAAGAGATGGGTACTATTAGTTTATTGTAAAAGTGTAGAATAGATAAAAACATTACAAAGTCAAGAGATGGGTACTATTAGTAAAAGTTTAGAAATAGATAAAAACATTACAAAGTTCAGAGATGGGTCACTATTAGTTTATTGTAAAAGTTTAGAAATAGATAAAAACATTACGCAGTCAAGAGATGGGTACTATTAGTTTATTGTAAAAGTTAAAAAATAGATAAAATATATTAGAAAGTCACCAGATGGGTCTGCATATGCATTTCTAACTCAAGAGATTTGTTAGAATCTTTGTTTTAGATACTTCTTTGTTTCCACATCCTTCTAACTTCACAAATTTTAGCAACTCGGATTCTCTAAATATAAAGCAAATACATGATTGTGATGCAATTATATATTTGAACATTGTGAAGATCCCGTATATATCTGCATGCACCAGCGTATATAGTTCGAGTTCACCATATCCACATACATCAACATATAGTCATCCCTTTGAAGTTTATGTTTGTTGGTGAACGGCCTTGAAAAAATATAAATTATGTCATTACAAAAAAAAATCAGTTTAATAACTAAAGGAAATTAAGAGGGCGTATGAAAGAAAAAGTTGGGTTATACAAACACCCATTTTGATTATTGAAACATTCTGATGTAACTATCTCTCTTCATAAATTTATATGTATGTATAGAAATAAATAAATAGAATAAAAATAATTTGGGTATACTAATAATAAATCCCTAAAGAAAATGATGAAACAATTATTTGTTCAAAAATTTGTACTTCATAAAATGTTTATTTGATATAATTTGTGTTTGCTCTCAAATTAACCAAACCAAAAATCTAAACTATAAAGGAAAAAAGGTAAACAGATTGACAGTTGCAAAGTTTAATTTAATGCTTACATATATAAAAATCATTTCATATTAGGTTTTAGATTATTATCATAATTATATCATTTTTGAAATCCTGAGTTAAACACATTTAATTAATAATTTTGTGATTAGATAAAACATAATTTGTTAATATATAATTATATAAAAGTTTATTTGAGCCACGTCTTATATCAATTCTTAAATGAGATATATAGGCTACTTCTCTTTACCCCTTTTTTTATTCTGAATTCAAGGAAAGCTAGTGGATCAATAGTCTCATGATCAAAACAGGGATACTTAAAAACTAGAAAAAAAATATATAATGGAAATCATAGTTTATTGGTTAAGGGAGTTGTGTGGGTTCATTAAATTCTTGAAAATGTCAAATTAAAAGGTATATATGAGTAAAAATTGTTGTTCCAAAAAATATATTCAATTCTAGGATTGGAATAGTTCAAACATGTGATTTGTTACATGTAATATATCTTAGCCTAGAGGTTGAGACCGGAATGTAGTGTGAGACTACTGTGGACACCATGGGGTTAGGAGAAGTGCACTATGGCTAAGAGAGGAAAATGTTCCGTAAAATAAAACATTGTTGCTATATTTGTCTCTAGAGATGGGCAAAAAACCAGTTGTGAAACCGTCCCCGCTACCCACCCGCAACCGGTCGTACCCGCTTTCAATTCTACCAAATTCCAAACCCAAAAAATGGTGTTTCAACCTAGTTTCTTGTCCTCACACGCAACACAATTCTAACCTTAGTCCTATCCCTACTTGCTTCTTACTCGACCTAATCCTACCTGGGTTGTACAACGTTAAAACTAGTTGACCCACTTTATAGTCGTAACCTAACAACTATCTTGTCGTTTATGACTGGTTTTTTTGCCCTTTTGTGTCTTTATTTGATCATTTTGCCCTTAAGTTAGTATAAGTAGGTGTTGGATCATATGGTTGATTACACCACTTAAAAGCAAACCGAACACAAAAATATTCCCGTTAAACTCTGATTATGTCTCAGTCACAATCATTTGTTGGTCAACGTACCTCCACCGAGCTTAGCGTTGTTAGGATGCTACCTAATAATAGGAACCTAGAGATTAGGTGCAAATGGGATTTGTGTGATATGACTTACCGGCCTCAAAAGACTCGTTTCAACTGTTGTAGTGTTTTGTTAGAAAAAGACTCAAACCCAACAATGAGGAAACAACTTGACAAAATATTACAAGGCGAAGATTTAAAATCTAGAATCCGATCAACAAAAATGGGTGGTGACGGTGGAATATTTATGTACCACATGAATGTAGTTTGTAATCGAATAATAATTTTCATGATTCAAGAAAGGTTGTTGTTCAACCATTTCGACCATCGCTTGACGAAGTTGATTAAAGAAACTGTATAACCTCGCTACAATCTTTTAAGTTATACTAGCTTAAGAAGTGATTGTTAAAAAATATGAAAAGAAGCAAGACAAAATTTTATATTCTTTTTTTTTAATTTGCAAAACTTGTTTGAACTTTACCACCGATATTTTGTCAGCTCTCACAGTTTGTTGGAATCGTACATGTTTGTTATGCTCATTGGGTAGAACTTGATATGTGGCATATAATGAAAGATACGACTGCATTCAAATTGTTTGGATATCCACACACTCAATGGCGGAATCAAAAAACTTATCTAATGAGGTCACTAAGTTTTGTTGTCTATCATCTCGATTTACACATGTTTCAGTTCGGGTCGGACTTTAAAGAACTTTATTCTGAATCCTTTGTAGTAAAATGAACATGTCAAAACCAGTAATAAATGAAACGAACCCAATTTAGGAAATACTTCTTGCACTAACTTCTCGAAATAAGTTAGACCAACCTAAATAACCAAGTGCAATATATAAAAATTCTATTGGCTTAGATTACTTAGTGTTGCACGCCTAGAATTGGAATGTTGATAACTTTTTGAACATGTTTATTAGTCTAGAGTAAAAAAAGACTTTATAATCATCATAAGTACCTAACAATAATCTAGGATTAAAAATGTAATATATATATATATATATATATATATATATATATATATATTAATATTGAGTGATAGAATTATATAAGTTAAAGAAAAATATAAGGTTTTAAGAAAGTTATGTTTGATGAAACTATATAGTTTATGAAACATAAATCAAATGAAAGGTAAATGGTCTTGAGAGCTACATAATCAAGACTCTATGAAACATGATTAACACAATCAATTTTATTATGAGCCACTCATAGGCCAATCGATATTCTTGAGGAGCCCAAAAAGAAAAGGAGTCGATATTTAACGGAAAACTAACATATATTAGATTCGAACTCAGCAACACTTGATATTAAAAAGAGGAGCAAACCACATCGACAACAACTTATTAGTCGAGCAATTCACTAAAATTTATTTTTAAATGGGTCACTCTCAGAAATTCTAGGGGGTCATATGACCCGATACCATAATAAGTACTTCCACATCTAATATGACACACTAGAGAAATTTATCTCATATATTAGATTATGTCATACAAACTTTTAAATTACAAAATAAAATATTTTCAATAAATAGCCTTTGACCCATAAATAATCCAATTGGACCTAAATTCCCCCCTCCCCCACAAATTATTGATTTTTCACAACGTTTTTTCACAACATCACCTATTCATCTTCATCATCCTATATCAAGTTAGCATCTATATATATTTCTCACTTTGGACACTCATTTAGAAAATGTCAAAGTTTATCGCATTTGTGACATCTAAAATGGATTTTATCATGTTGAAAATGTGTACCATCATGGCCTTTCTTGGGCTCGTGGGTTCTTCCTTGGTCATATCCAAAGCCATCTCGATTTGAACTTCTACCATCATGATGTTCACAGCTTTGCTGTTTTCCGCTTCTTTTATAACAAACATCAATCTCCTTTAAACTTTTTCTTCTTTGTCGGATCCTTTGATACACTCCTTATATGATTTTAAGTTTCCAACTTCAAACATATGGCATTGCATCCAAATAGAAACATGGTTCTATTGAAATCATGATTTGATAAAAAGACGTGGACATTGAATCTGATATCCCTCTCACCAAACCATTTTCTTCGATCTATTGTTCAAGACTCCTAGCATGTCAAGCTAATTCAGTGAATTTAGTTGCAAAGTTGTCAACTAAATAACCCTCATTCGCACGCAAGCCTTCTGAGTTCTCTATTCATTGTTGCTTGCCTAATCGCTCTCACTGGATCTACTCCTAGATACCTTATTTTCATTCCATTTATACTTGTTTTTCATTGCTTTAACTCGCCACTTATAACACTATGTCTTAAAATGATCAAAATACCCCTAAAGTTAACAAATAAAAAAAACTTTAAAAAAAGGAAAAAAACTAATCTTTCATAAACAACCATCGTCATCGTCAACCTCACCCCCTCCCTAGTCCCTTCTTCCTCGATTAACCTCCCAACACCATAACCCCTTCATTGTTGCAACCTCCCACCATCAACAATCTTCAACCACATCGTGTTTAGAAGCTAGATATTTTATGTATCTTTTGAAACTGATGGGTTTTTGGGTGCCATTAATAATATCAGGGATCTCTCTATCTTTCTTTTCAATTGATTTTGGAAACGATGGATTGATGGGTTTTTGGGTGCCATTAATAATATCAGAGATCTCTCCATCTTTCTTTCTAATTGATTTTGGAAACTATGGATTTTGGGGTGTCAAGAATTTCCAGAAGTTGCTTATTGTTTTTCTTAAATATTTTTTTAGCTTCTTGAACTTGATCAGAGACGACCCGAAAATGTGATTGAGGTTTACATGAGAAGACGATGATTGTAGGTTGTTGCGGTGCTACAATTTTATTTTTTGTTATTCTTAAAGATAAAGGGTATAACAGTCATTTTACATCAACTTGACAGAAAAATATAATCTCCATTCAAGTTGAGGACGATTTTGTTATAAATTATGTCACACCCTCAAAATCCACGTGCGGAGTTTTACCGCGAGGCGTGTGAACAAACCAGGATCACAGTCAATAGTTACTCAGAACGACTCTATATGCCATGATTAAAATAAATCAACCAAAGTACAAACTTTAAATTGTGCGGAAGCGTTTTGTAAAACAACCCAAAGAAATAAAAGTGTATACTATGGCAAAACAAGCGCCAACCCAAAAGAGTAAACATTAACCATTAAATGATAAAAATGTCTTGAAGACCGAGTCTTAGTATGCAAGTGAACCATGGAGTGCTCCTAAAGGCAAGCAAGCTAATGACCTGAGAATAGCATACTAAAGTGTCAACACAATGGTTGGTGAGTTCAAGAGTTGATATTCAAACATAAACAGTTTAATAATAGAGATATACAAGTAGTGCATTGTAACAGATAGCTAGTCCATTAACAATAAATATTAATGCATAGTGATTTCGCAATTGAAGCTGACTGTGTTACGTTGTTGCCTCCTGTCACGACTCAACAGGTCGTGACAATGTTCAATAGGACAAATTGCACCCGGTTGACCTCGAGTCACACAGGTGGGGCTCGTCAGACCCAGTAGTACTACCCAAGTTTCCCCGCTATTCAATATTAACAATTCGAAAGTGTGAGGACTTTCCCATGATAAACAGCACTATATTAATATTATGCACAACTAAAATATATATAAAGCGTTTGTAGTTTACCGGTATGCTATCTCCCCCAAAAGAGATTAAGTAAAGAGTGGGGCATGAACTCACCTGATATGCGTATAGATACTTAGAGTTTGACTTGACTGACAGAGTGGATAGACAACCCTCAGAGGTTACCTAGATCATATAAGTATATGAGTACGTGCAACAGAGAACATGTGAAACCCTAAGTACACTACAACCAAAGACTCAAGGTTTCAGAAAATAATACATTTGACTCAGTTGACCCGTTTGACCCGTTGGTGACTTTATGTGTTATAAACCATTTAAGCAATCATACACATATATCATACAAGTTTAGCATTCAAAAGGTTCATATGTATGCTACATTATCCAGGTATATCACTTAGATCATCATACAACCAAGTATCATACAAGTCATGCGAATCTAGAACATTAACATGTCCACTAGTTATAACATAATTAACATGTCACACAAAGATCAAATCACGCACCACATGCCATGTGAAGCCACTCACGACTTCACACCCTAAACCCTGCCAATCCTACTAAGTAGGGGCCTCAGATTCGCACGCGTGTATGATGATCACATTCACATTCACTAACCATTTACATACATTCAACATACATCACAACAATCAATTTCCAGTCCCAAGCATGATGTCTTAACTACTAATCAACATCCATATCATACATGATCATCAAAGTCCTAACACCACCCATGATTATCCAAACATCTCATACAACTATATTAACATGTTCCAACCACATTAGAATTCATCCATGAACTTACTAACATGCTCCTAACATCTCAAACATGATCAAACTATCATCTTTCACATTTTGCATAAATAAAGTTTCCCTTTTGGGAAAGCACATCCCAAAATCTATCAAACATCCTATGCATTCATGAATTCATTAATAATATACCAATTCAAGTTCATATCAACATCTAAGCATGATCAACAACATCCAAACATCATAACTCAACAATTCATATCCTAAAAAGTTACTATCTTTAGTAATGTATGAACTATAACATGTGTTCTTGAATTCCCAATGCTCACAACAACAATCTAACATCTAATCATCACCATGAACACATCCATAACATCAATTCATCAATAATTCAACATTACATGCAAAATAAAGTTACTATTCTTAGTAACCTATGAACATCAACATCAATTCATCAATTTCTTGCAAAATCAATGTAACCTAGCATTCATACAACCTATTAATCATCAAACATTCATCAAACAATCATCATTCATCCATTATCTACCAATTTTCGAATTAGGGTTTGCTTCCAATCAAAATCCATGATTAATCCACTAAAAACATACAATTCATACATAATCAACGTTAACTAACATGTATACAATTCGACTCCACGAACACCCATTCACGAATTTAGGTTCGGCCATCATGAACAACTCACAAAAACTTGAAAAATCTAACCTTTAAACGTGTGTTAACTTGCAATTGATGATTCCTACGTATTGTATGCCTTGTAATCGAACCAAATCGATGCTTTGATGCTTGTTCTAGATCGAAATCGCAAGGGAGAGGGGTGTGATGATGGTTCACGGCCGCAAATGGGTGGGGGCTAGGGTTTAGTGTTTTGTTTATTTTAATTTTGCATATTTACAACTTAAACCCTTGTGTTTTGCGTTTTATAAAAAGGCACTCTTTTAAACACTTTTTAAATGGTTTTTAACTACAATAATAAACATATAAACTCATGGTAACAATTATATATTTTATCTTTATAAAACACAAGCATACGAATTAATACACACGTTTCCACGTTACGCGATTAATTCCCAATTAACATATAAAACACACAAACAAATAAGCATAATACAATAATCACATAATCAGTTAAATTATCAATAATTTAACATTGCTAATTATTATTAGGTCACCAACGTTAAACGACAACTAGTGTGTGTTTACGACACGTGTATGCAAGACTTAACGGAACTAACGGAGTTTGATAACGGAAATTTACCGGATGTCACATTATCCCCATGTTGAAAGAATTTTCGTCCCGAAAATTGCGTTACATGGTGAGAGTGTTCCATCACTGGTCTACTGCATTGGCACACAGAAATCGAAATCGAGTGAGTTTTGGATGAGTTGTCACATCATCCCCATGTTGAAAGAAATTTCGTCCCGAAATTTAAATCAATACCTTCGTCTGCTGGCATCGTCTTTTCGAATAGTTGGGGGTACTTAAGCTTCATTTGGTCTTCTCGCTCCCATGTGAATTCCGGTCCACGTCGCGAATTCCAACGGATTTTGACAATAGGTATCTTGCTTTGCTTAAGTGTTTTCACCTCACGGTCCATCACCTCAACTGGTTCTTCAATAAAACGTAATTGTTCATCCACTTGAACTTCTTCTAGTGGTACGACCATCGTTTCATCAGTTATGCACTTCTTTAAGTTTGATACGTGAAATACATCATGGATTCCACTTAGCGAATCAGGTAGGGCTAGTCGATAGGCCACTGGACCTATTCTTTCCACTATTTCAAATGGTCCAACATACCTCGGGTTTAGCTTCCCTCGCTTGCCAAACCGAACTACGCCTTTCCATGGTGAAACTTTCAATAAAACCTTGTCACCAACCTGAAACTCTAAAGGTTTCCGTCTCTTATCAGCATAACTCTTTTGTCGGTCTCGCGCTGCCGCCATACGGTTCCGTATCTGTACAATCTTCTCGGTTGTCTCATGAATTAACTCGGGACCTGTTAGCTGGCTATCACCAATTTCCGCCCAGCAAACCGGTGATCTACATTTTCTCCCATACAACGCTTCGAAAGGTGCTGCCTGTATGCTAGTATGATAACTGTTGTTATAAGAAAACTCCACCAATGGCAGGTGAATTTCCCAGTTATTCCCGAAGTCAATTACACAAGCACGTAGCATATCCTCCAACGTCTGTATGGTACGCTCACTCTGGCCATCCGTTTGTGGGTGATAAGCAGTACTCATATCTAATCGTGTACCCAAAGATTTCTGCAATGACTGCCAGAAGTGTGACGTGAAACGAGCGTCGCGGTCAGAGATAATTGAGATCGGTACACCGTGTCTCGAAACGATCTCCTTGAGGTACAGGCGGGTTAATTTCTCCATCTTGTCAGTTTCCTTAATTGCAAGAAAATGAGCAGATTTTGTCAATCGATCCACAATAACCCATATCGTGTCACATCCAGTACTAGTCCGGGGCAACTTGGTAATAAAATCCATGGAGATTTGTTCCCATTTCCACATTGGTATTTCGGGTTGCTGCAATAGTCCGGATGGTTTTGATATTCCACCTTTACTTTCGAGCAGGTCAACACTTGCTCACATACGTAGCTACATCCGCTTTCATGTTAGGCCACCAATAGTGCGCCTTTAGATCATGATACATTTTGTCGGATCCAGGGTGTATAGAATACTTAGATTTGTGTGCCTCACTCATAACTAAGTCTCTCAGATTTCCATGGGCAGGCACCCAAAGTCTATCCATGAAATACCGAATTCCATCCTCCTTCATCACCAGCTGTTTATCCATTCCTCTCAACGACTCAGAACCAACATTTTCCGCTTTTAAAGCTTCTATCTGTGCCTCCTTGACTTGTTCGGGCAGTTGAGTACTGATAGTAAGCTGTAAAGCTCGCACCCGTCTGGGTTTAGCTGTTTCCTTCCGGCTTAAGGCATCGGCAACCACGTTCGCCTTTCCCGGATGGTATTTAATAGCGCAATCATAGTCGTTTAGCAGTTCCACCCAACGTCGTTGCCTCATATTCAACTCCTTTTGCTCAAAGATATGTTGAAGACTCTTGTGATCGGTGTAGATAGTGCACTTGGTACCGTACAAGTAATGTCTCCAAATCTTTAAGGCAAAAACCACTGCACCCAACTCTAAGTCATGAGTAGTATAGTTCTTCTCATGAACTTTTAATTGTCTCGAGGCGTAGGCTATCACCTTTTCTCGTTGCATTAAGACACAACCCAATCCTTGAATGGATGCATCACAATACACCACGAAGTCATCCGTCCCCTCTGGCAGTGCTAGTATCGGCGCGGTACAGAGTTTCTGCTTTAACGATTGAAAAGCCGATTCTTGACTCTCACCCCATTTGTATGTCGTCCCTTTGTGAGTCAAAGCTGTGAGAGGTTGTGCGATCTTAGAGAATCCCTCTATGAATCGTCGATAATAACCTGCTAATCCCAAAAATTGTCTTATCTCACTCGGCGTTTTGGGTGTGGTCCAATTCTTTATCGCCTCAATTTTGGCAGGATCAACATGTATCCCTTTCTCATTAACAATATGACCTAGAAATTGCACTTCTCGTATCCAAAAGTCACACTTAGAGAATTTGGCGTACAACTGTTCCTTTTTCAATAGCTCTAAGATCATTCGCAAGTGCTCCTCATGGTCTTCCTTGGTCCTGGAATATATCAGTATATCATCGATAAACACAATGACGAACTGATCGAGATAGGGTTTGCACACACGGTTCATGAGGTCCATGAACACAGCAGGTGCATTTGTCAACCCAAAAGGCATGACCAAGAACTCATAATGACCGTAGCGAGTACGAAACGCGGTTTTGGAAATGTCTTCTTCGCGGACTCTGAGTTGATGATAGCCGGATCTCAAGTCAATCTTCGAATAATAACTCGATCCCTGGAGTTGGTCAAACAAGTCATCGATACGAGGTAGAGGGTATCGGTTCTTGACTGTTACTTTATTTAACTCCCTATAGTCGATACACATCCGAAATGTGCCATCCTTCTTCTTAACAAACAGGACAGGGGCTCCCCAGGGTGATGTACTAGGTCGAATAAAGCCCTTATCTAAAAGCTCCTGGAGTTGTGATGACAACTCCTGTAGTTCGTTCGGTGCTAATCGATAAGGTGCTCTAGCAATCGGGGCTGCGCCGGGAGTTAGCTCAATTTGGAATTCCACTTGACGGTGAGGTGGTAATCCAGGAAGATCCTCTGGAAACACCTCTGGAAAGTCGCGCACTATGGGAATATCCTCCATTCTCCTTTCTTTCGCTTGCTTATCGGTTACAAGTGCTAGAATAGCCACACGACCCTTTCGTAGTAACTTTTGGGCTTTCATGTACGAGATGATGCCTATCACAGCACCACTTCTATCACCTCGGACTGTAAGAATTTTGTCATCAACAGGAATTCGTATGATCTTCTCATGACATATAACTTCCGCTTGCTTGCTAGAGAGCCAATCCATGCCTATCACAACATCAAAACTCCCCAGCGTAACAGGCATAAGATCTATAGCGAAAGTATGACCAGCAAGTTCTATCTTACAGTCTTTAAGGATATGCGTTACATGGATCTGTTTACCGTCGGCCAATTCTACGGTGTATTTAGATTCTAAGGCGGAGGGTATATCACTTAAAAGACTACAGAATTTTAAGGACACAAAACTCCTATCAGCTCCAGTATCGAATAGTACCGTAGCAAAACAACCATTAACAGAGAATCTACCAGTAACAGTTGTAGGATCATTTAGAGCCTCACCTGAGCCAATGACGAAGGCTCTCCTTTTGGCTCCATCTTTGTTACCGCCATTACCATTACCATTTCCACCGTTGTTGTTATTACCATTGTTGTTGTTGTTGTTGTGTCCATTCCCATTGTTGCCATTACCATTCCTCCTTAGTTGTGGGCAATTTCGCCTGTAGTGCCCTTCTTTTCCACATTCAAAACAACCTTTAGGAGTTTCCTGAGGTTGTTGTGTCCTCCTTACCAGCTCACCACGGCAATCCTTCGCAGCGTGTCCAATTTTACCACAACGCTGACACTTGAAGTTATCACATCTTCCCACATGATGATAGTTGCACCGAGTGCACTTCGGATGTCTACCACCATAACCACTGGGTCCTTGATTATTTGCAGTCGTTTGGTGGAAGTTACGATTATTGTCGAACCTCCGTTGTTGCTGGACCGGCTGTTGTTGCTGTTGAGGTTGGGGTTGACCGCCAGAAGATGATGATGCTTTGGTGTTGTTGGCACTATCCCACTTTCTCTTGTTATCGGGCACGCTTGCCACGGCGCCCCGCTTGGGTAGACGTCCTTGCTCCACGGCTTGGTCAGTTAGCTTATGAGCTAACTGGATGGCTTGCTGTATTGTGGTTAGGGTTGGAAGCAGTTACCATACTTTGAATTTCGGGTACTAGTCCCCGTATGTAATGCTCAACCCTTTTATGCATCTCATTCACCATTCCCGGGCATAGTGTTGCTAGTTCGTGAGTTCTGGTGGTGTAGGCCTCGATTTCCGAGCCCTGCATCTTCAGTTGCCAGAACTCTATCTCTAACTTCTGCACTTCATTGCGAGGACAGTACTCCTCGGTCATCATTGCTTTGAATTCAGCCCACGGCAGTCCATTAGCCATTGCTTGCCCTAGCATCTGGACTTGTGCATTCCACCAGGATAAGGCGGCACCCTCCAGGGTCCCGGTGGCATATTTCACCTGATCAGCAGGTGGGCAGTTGCATTTGGAGAATACGGACTCCGTCTTCTCAAACCAGCGTACTAGTCCCACAGCACCTTCAGTACCGCTGTAGGTATGTGGCTTACAGTCCATGAAGGACTTATAAGTACACGCCGGTGGTCCTGCTTTAACACAACAAATATTGATCAGACAACCTATACGGTTACACAGGATATTCGGTTTAACTTTCAATCATTGTTTACCTGCTGGCTGTCCCGCTTGGGCAGCAGCCACCGCTGCCTGAATCAGGGCAGCTATCTCAGCAGGGGTCATGTTCACGGCACCACCGCCATGGTCTCCGGCGCCACGTCCACGTCCGCGCCCACGCCCACGTCCACGTCCACGTCCACGGGCGTCCATTTTTCACTTTACATTCACAAATACAATAATGAGTAACATCAAACACATTTATCTCATTGAAGTACAGTAAACAATAAAGAAATAATAAATCATCACAACCACAACATTCATAACAAAAATAATAACCAAATAAATAAATTGCAAATGAGTCACAATGTATTCATCAATGTCAAAATTTAAGTTTGTCGTTCGGGTGGGGAAACAACCCTTCCCACATAGGTTTCAAAGAAAAACACTACGTAGTCTAAGTCATATAAGAAAATCAATCGACAATATCTGACCCATCACTGTCATCTTCCATCTCCTCCGGTTCCTCCTCCTCAGGTTCCTCCTCAGGTTCCTCATCCTCAGGGTCTACTGCAGGAGCAGGAGCTATAGCAATCTGAAGCTGCCAGCTGAGCTTCCAAGGTAGCAATCCTATCATCAGCCACTGCATCCCTCTGTTCGCGAGCAGCCACGCGTCCTCTGAGTGCTATGATCCCATCTTCCATTTGGTAACACCCGTTTAGGGTCTTTCCATGGTGCTCCTCGAGTTCATCCACCTTATGCCGTAGTTTGTACACCTCGGTCTGCAGTGTACAAACGTCACTCGTGAGTCGCCTGACTCGATGCTGCTCTGTATCCAGTGCTGCCACCAATGCAGCAATCAATTGCTCATTGGACTGCACCGTCCGGGGAAGTGAAGGCATTGCTTGATCAGAGTTACTTCTCGTTCTGGGTCTCGGGTCAGGTACGCGTTCCCTATACATTATGTGATTGACAAACTTAGGGTAAAAACTCCAGTCCCTTGGGGGGTCACGCTTCATCAACGCAAAAGGTTGATCCCAATCAAACTCCCCTCGAGGATAATCTAAACGAGGCCAGTCGAGTCCATCATCAGGTACAGGTGCGGGAGGTGGGGACTCGGATCGTGCAGGTGATGCAGGTCGTTTACCAGGAGCTCTTGATGACGATGCCATGCTGCAGATAGTGTGACGTGTATGCCAATGAGTATACAGTAGATGAAAATAAAGTACAGGTAACTAACTAACTGTGTGCGGTTATAGTCTAGTGTGTATGCAACCTAGTTCCCTATAACCAATGGCTCTGATACCAATCTGTCACACCCTCAAAATCCACGTGCGGAGTTTTACCGCGAGGCGTGTGAACAAACCAGGATCACAGTCAATAGTTACTCAGAACGACTCTATATGCCATGATTAAAAATAAATCAACCAAAGTACAAACTTTAAAATTGTGCGGAAGCGTTTTGTAAAACAACCCAAAGAAATAAAAGTGTATACTATGGCAAAACAAGCGCCAACCCAAAAGAGTAAACATTAACCATTAAATGATAAAAATGTCTTGAAGACCGAGTCTTAGTATGCAAGTGAACCATGGAGTGCTCCTAAAGGCAAGCAAGCTAATGACCTGAGAATAGCATACTAAAGTGTCAACACAATGGTTGGTGAGTTCAAGAGTTGATATTCAAACATAAACAGTTTAATAATAGAGATATACAAGTAGTGCATTGTAACAGATAGCTAGTCCATTAACAATAAATATTAATGCATAGTGATTTCGCAATTGAAGCTGACTGTGTTACGTTGTTGCCTCCTGTCACGACTCAACAGGTGTGACAATGTTCAATAGGACAAATTGCACCCGGTTGACCTCGAGTCACACAGGTGGGGCTCGTCAGACCCAGTAGTACTACCCAAGTTTCCCCGCTATTCAATATTAACAATTCGAAAGTGTGAGGACTTTCCCATGATAAACAGCACTATATTAATATTATGCACAACTAAAATATATGTAAAGCGTTTGTAGTTTTACCGGTATGCTATCTCCCCCAAAGAGATTAAGTAAAGAGTGGGGCATGAACTCACCTGATACGCGTATAGACACTTAGAGTTTGACTTGACTGACAGAGTGGACAGACAACCCTCAGAGGTTACCTAGATCATATAAGTATATGAGTACGTGCAACAGAGAACATGTGAAACCCTAAGTACACTACAACCAAAGACTCAAGGTTTCAGAAAATAATACATTTGACTCAGTTGACCCGTTTGACCCGTTGGTGACTTTATGTGTTATAAACCATTTAAGCAATCATACACATATATCATACAAGTTTAGCATTCAAAAGGTTCATATGTATGCTACATTATCCAGGTATATCACTTAGATCATCATACAACCAAGTATCATACAAGTCATGCGAATCTAGAACATTAACATGTCCACTAGTTATAACATAATTAACATGTCACACAAAGATCAAATCACGCACCACATGCCATGTGAAGCCACTCACGACTTCACACCCTAAACCCTGCCAATCCTACTAAGTAGGGGCCTCAGATTCGCACGCGTGTATGATGATCACATTCACATTCACTAACCATTTACATACATTCAACATACATCACAACAATCAATTTCCAGTCCCAAGCATGATGTCTTAACTACTAATCAACATCAATATCATACATGATCATCAAAGTCCTAACACCACCCATGATTATCCAAACATCTCATACAACTATATTAACATGTTCCAACCACATTAGAATTCATCCATGAACTTACTAACATGCTCCTAACATCTCAAACATGATCAAACTATCATCTTTCACATTTTGCATAAATAAAGTTTCCCTTTTGGGAAAGCACATCCCAAAATCTATCAAACATCCTATGCATTCATGAATTCATTAATAATATACCAATTCAAGTTCATATCAACATCTAAGCATGATCAACAACATCCAAACATCATAACTCAACAATTCATATCCTAAAAAGTTACTATCTTTAGTAATGTATGAACTATAACATGTGTTCTTGAATTCCCAATGCTCACAACAACAATCTAACATCTAATCATCACCATGAACACATCCATAACATCAATTCATCAATAATTCAACATTACATGCAAAATAAAGTTACTATTCTTAGTAACCTATGAACATCAACATCAATTCATCAATTTCTTGCAAAATCAATGTAACCTAGCATTCATACAACCTATTAATCATCAAACATTCATCAAACAATCATCATTCATCCATTATCCTACCAATTTTCGAATTAGGGTTTGCTTCCAATCAAAATCCATGATTAATCCACTAAAAACATACAATTCATACATAATCAACGTTAACTAACATGTATACAATCTAACTAACGTATTAACAACATCAAACAACATCCAATTCGACTCCATGAACACCCATTCACGAATTTAGGTTCGGCCATCATGAACAACTCACAAAAACTTGAAAAATCTAACCTTTAAACGTGTGTTAACTTGCAATTGATGATTCCTACGTATTGTATGCCTTGTAATCGAACCAAATCGATGCTTTGATGCTTGTTCTAGATCGAAATCGCAAGGGAGAGGGGTGTGAGGGTGGTTCACGGCCGCAAATGGGTGGGGGCTAGGGTTTAGTGTTTTGTTTATTTTAATTTTGCATATTTACAACTTAAACCCTTGTGTTTTACGTTTTATAAAAAGGCACTCTTTTAAACACTTTTTAAATGGTTTTTAACTACAATAATAAACATATAAACTCATGGTAACAATTATATATTTTCTCTTTATAAAACACAAGCATACGAATTAATACACACGTTTCCACGTTACGCGATTAATTCCCAGTTAACATATAAAACACACAAACAAATAAGCATAATACAATAATCACATAATCAGTTAAATTATCAATAATTTAACATTGCTAATTATTATTAGGTCACCAACGTTAAACGACAACTAGTGTGTGTTTACGACACGTGTATGCAAGACTTAACGGAACTAACGGAGTTTGATAACGGAAATTTACCGGATGTCACACTTTACATACTTAGTGGGTTAACTTGTAATAAATGATACTTAAGAGTCAAACTTGAAAAATTACCTCACCACAAGGACCATTTATTTAATTAATTCTTAAATAAATATAAACGTAAGTGCTTGATAAAATAATCATATACAGAATTCTTCCTAAACAAACGCACAAATAATAATCATAAATATTATTGTTGGATTGTCAACATGGAACTCATGACGAAGGCCTGAAAGACGAAGGTGTGGAACTGGAAACTTCGTCGTGAGAGAGTCGTTGATGTGACAGAGAAAGAAAGGGGGAAGCAACACATAAACAATGTAAGGAAACAATGTGATAAGACTATACATAATGGACAGGGAGCGGGCGTGAATAATGATAACATGATTACAAGTTGAGCTCCAAACACCACTATATGATAGTTAAAGGAGGCTCCAAGCCTAGAAGGCGTTAAGCTCTTAACGTGCTCCAAACACAACTTTACCTATAATATTGCATTAATGGAGCTCCAAAGAATAGTTAATCATTACACTTGATTTAAAGTGGCTTTAGTGAAATGGTATTTTGTCTACGTGGCACCTAAGTTGCATTTTAACTAAACAACCATGATATATGATCTAACTAAGGTTTTTAACTTAAATATTAGGACTTAGGGTAGTAAACTAAATATTAAAATTAGAAAAACATAAAGAATCTTAGATGAACAAACATAAACAAGCAAACATGAACAATTGTGAACAAACGAACATAAACAAATACCTCACCGAATGCTACAAACACAACTTAACCAGCATTCATGTTTGTGCATTTAATTAATCAAACAGAAATTCTTCTTTATGTTAGTTAATAAACGAACAAACACAACAAACTTTCCGACACAGGCTCAGTTTAATTACAACAATATATCTAGCTTTAGTTTCTTCTTTTATAAGCGCACCAAGCACTAAAAGTTGATATGCATTTTAGTTGGTCGTCATCTACTCAATTTGACCCGTGAACAATCCAAGTGGACCATCAATGTGAATACATGAATAGTTGTAAGGAACGAATGAATCAAAACTTGAGAACTACATACAACTAGAAAACTATTAGGATGAGTTCAAATGTAAGATTAATGGTTTCAAAGAAGATGGTGGTGGCGTTGGTTGGGATGAAGATGATGGTGGTGGTGCTAGTAGGATAGTTGTTAACATATAATTGAATAAAAATTCTTGTTCGTGTTCACTCATTAAGTTCTAACTAGACTTTTTTGTGCTCGTTCCTTAACGTTATAACCAAACACAAACGGACATCTATTAACTTGAAATATAAATCAACATTTTTCTCTCGAATTCGCCATAATTAAATAAAGAGTTAATTACACAAATGGATTTTGAAACTAATGGATTTTTGGGTGATGGGTTTGTTATTAGCAACCAAGTTCGTATATTTCTTCATCTTCCGTTGGATTTTGATTTAGGAACAAGTGGGGTTTTGGGTGCCATTAATAATATCACGGATTTCTCCATCTTTCTGTCCAATTGATTTTGGAGAAGATGGATTTTGGGGTGTCAAGAATATCCAGAAGTTGCTTATTGTTTTTTCAATTATTTTTGTTTAGCTTCTTGAACTTGATTAGAGACGACCAAAAATGTGATTGAGGTTTACATGAGAAGACGATGGTTGTAGGTTGTTGTGGTGCTATAATTTATTTTTGTTTTTTAAAGATAAAAGCCATAATAGTCATTTTACATCAACTTGACCGAAAATGTTAATCTTCATTCAAGTTGAGGATGATTTTGTTATAACTTGACATATTTAGTGAGGTAACTTGTAATAAATGATACTTAAGAACTAAACTTGAAAAACGACCTCACCACAATAATCATTTATTTATCTAACTCTTAAATAATATAAACGTAAGTGCTTGATAAAATAATCATAAACATAATCCTTCCTAAAAAGATGCACTAATCATAATCATAAATATTATTGTCAGATCGTCAACATGGAACTCGTGACGAAGGCCTGAAAGACGAACGTGTGGAACTGGAAAGTTCGTCGTGAGAGAGTCGCTGATGTGACAGAGAAAGAAACGGGGAAGCGACACATAAACAATGTAAGGAAACAATGTGATAAGACTATACATAAGACTATTAATAATGATAACATGAACACAAGTTGACCTACAAATATCACTATATGATAGTTAAAGGGGGCTCCAAACCTAGAAGACGTTTAGCTCTTAACGAACTCCAAACACAACTTTACCTATAATATTGGATGAATGGAGCTCCAAACACTACTTACTATTACACATGATTTAAAGTGGCTTTAATGAAATGGTATTTTATCTATATGGCACCTAAGTTGCATTTTAACTAAACAACCATTATATATGATCTAACTAAGATTTTTAACTTAAATATTAGGACTTAGGGTAATAAACTAAATATTAAAATTAGAAAAACATAAAGAATCTTAGATGAACGAACATAAACAAGCAAACACGAACGATTGTGAACAAACGAACATAATCAAGTACATCACCTAACACTGCAAACACAACCATCGTTCATGTTTATACATTTAGTTAATCAAACAGAAAATCTTCTTTATGTTAGTTCATAAACGAACAAACACAACAAACTCTCTGCCGAGCGATTCACATAGGCTGAGTTCAATTACAACAATATATATATCTAGCATTAATCTCTTCTTTTATAAGCGCACCAAGCACTAAAAGTTTATTTGCATTATAGTTGGTTGTCATCTACCCAATTTACCTATGTCTAACCGAAAGTAGCACATCGATGTCACGATTCAGCTAACCATGATATTAGAGATAGACATTTCATTTATTGTTTGCTATTTTATAACAATTCTTCTCTCTTTATTATTGTTATATCTTTAGTATAGTTTGTTACGATCCCAACACCTATATATGCAATCACCTATTCATCAGTATTCATATGAAAAATCGATAACAAAAACATGCATTTACCATGGATCATTAAATAAATAATACTGGACCCGATTTATATCAATATATGTGTAGTTTCCTTATCTTTTTGTATCTAAAGAACAATTAATAATAAATGTACGTAGGTTATTAGACAAACACACAAAACACAATTGTTGCTTTACCACAGATTTGATCCAAAATTTTCACGCCATACTCGCTTCGGTTTTGTTTGTTGCTTGTGTAGCATCCAATGGTGCACACATAGCGAGCCGCTCCTCGAGCTCCGCGAACGAAACGGGGCAAAAACCAAGAAAATCCGAGGCGTTGACATTGCCATTGCGGTTAGCATCCGAGGTCACAGATCCATCAAATCCGACATGTGCCACATGCTTTACATCGGTCGGAAGCCCGATTTCCATTTCCATTTGCACTTCATCCATCTCATCCTTGAACACTAGAACAACCAATATGATACAAGTTAATTGTGTCACTATATATTATTATTATTATTATTATTTTGGTAGTGAAGTGGAGTTTAATTAGCATACCTAGCGATTGAGACAAACTTTTGATACCCTTGGTGAGCCTTTGAAGACCAATGGAGACATTAGGCTTTGTTAGTGATGTGAACCTAAAGGAGCTTTTCATCATGTTGTCACTCGATGTTGGTGCACCTTCTTCATATTTTTGTTGAATATCAAATGATCTACACACTATTAATTAACACATAAAACATATAAAAAGTTAAAGAGATCATGTAAACACATATTGATTACTAAATTCGTTATACTTAAAAAAATAGAGACCCATACGAGAAGGCTCGGTATCTTCTTTCGATCTTCTACCATGTTGAACACAAACCGCGACACTAGCTGCAGAGACACAACCGGTGACAAAGGGAAAGGCTACTAGACGTTCCATTCGATCTTTCATCATCGAGACAGGCGAATGAAGAAGTGGTAGTGGTTGCCTAAGATGTTGTTAATTGCAATAGAATATGTATGGATAGTGTTGAGTTAGTTATAGAAGTAAATGGTTGAAGATGCTTTGTAAGGAAGATATCATGATTCTACTTGTCATGACAACTCAATCACCTTTTGGAGTCCATATTTGAATTCAATGTTTTGAGTTTGGTAGAGGGATTTATTAATTAGAGGCCCCTCCTGATCTCAAGTATAGTATGCATACAAACATATACATGTATATTTGTGTGTATCTTTTAAGTTAAGTTAATATAAACAACAGACTCGAGAAGAAATTGCACAAAGATAACGCACTTATCGCAAATAATAGGAAACAGTCTCTTGCACAAAGTATAAGATAAGACTGCTCACAAATAGATCTCGCTTTGTGATCCGCCCCCTAAACCTTTAGCGAGAGCTAAGTCAAGTATTAGATACGTCTTAATCTACCTATCGTCATAACGATAAATGTCCAAACTTGAAAGTTTATATGTTTAAAATGTATTTGTTATTTGTTAAAAAGTTAAAAAATTAACATGAAACGAAATAATTAGAATTCTTGAAATGAAAGGTACAATAAATTAAAGTATGTGCTTTTTCAATTAGATTTCGGTGGAGTTTTCATGTATTGTATTCTTGAGAAAAAAGTAAGCTAATTTGTAAAGTGGAGTCTTCCACAACCACCAAAGAGTCTTTAACCAGCAATCCACGATCATTGGTTATCAATTTCATTGTATTGCTACTTGTCAATTGGAGACGATCATGTATTTTTTATTTAGTTCAAAGAATTAAGAGAATTTTATTAAATTTGACACAATAAAGACAAATCCCATAAATTTTTGTAGGTAATCTCATTTTTTAGTCTTTATTATATAAGACATCAATTTCCTATGCATATATACATACATGGGAAAAATTAACTTGATATTGTAATTTTTTGAAACTTTTTACTCATGAGAACAAAATTTCTTTTTTTACACACGTTTACGCGCATGAATAAAATATGTTAAAAAGTTCTCAAAAAAATAAATGATTGTTTTTAGTTTTATGAGAATTGTAAGAATTTTTGTTACATTTGTTTAAACATGTGTATAATAGTTCTTTGACATGTGTGTGAAAAAAATTTTAGAGTTCTTAAAAAAAAATAAAAGTCTAAAAAAACATGTACAGGTCTTAAATGTAGATTCTTAATTTTAACTTTTGTAAACTTTAACAATTGTAATACATATGTATGTATGTGGTGTGGGATGATATATATATAGATATATATATATATATATATATATATATAGATATATATATATACATATATACATATAGATATACATATATACATATATACATATGTATATACATACATACATATCTATATATATATATATAATATATATAGAGAGATATATATAATATATATATATATAGATATATACATACATATATATATATCATATATATACATACATAGAGAGATGATATATATATATACATATATTATATACATATATAGATATATGTATATATAGATATATATAGATATTATATATATATGTATATATAGATAGGATATATATATATATATATATATTATATATATATATATATATATATATATATATATATATATATATATATATATGTATATATATATATATATATGATTTCATAACGGGACACTAAAACATTTACCAGCAACGGTTATTCTGACGTAGACCTGTCACACCCCGGGCCCAGGTAGGGTGGGACGTCAAAGACTAGCAACAACATATGGCAGCGGAAACAAACCACCATAAGAGCACAAAGGGAGAGAACATCACATGGCATTAAGAGTTTAAAATAATCCTGGGCTAGGAACAGATTTAGCCAATAAATTAAATTGTACATCCAACATAATGACAAAATGTATAAGTTACAATAATTAAAAATTGTTCAGATAGTTTTGAAAATCAGACAAGCCAATGCCATGGTAACGGTGCTAGGTCAAGGTCTTCAACAATAGCTAGAGTCCCTTCATGGATTACCTGAAACATGCTCAAAAGAATTTGTGTCAACTAGAAAGTTGGTGAATTCAAGTGCTTAAAGTTTAAAAACAAAAGGATTCATTAGAACCCACTCTTTATTAAAAGTCATAGTATCATTGTTGTGGGGATCAGAATCAACCTTGCACTCAGCCCCGGTTAGCCTTTTCAAAAATTTAGTTACCGGTTAAATCCCCGTGGGGAGAACTGAGCCTCAAACCAGTGGACCGTACCTGCCGGATGGTCCGACATAGTATCTTATAAAACCTGTTACATGCCACAAACGACCCCCCAAGATCTCAGTGTGGTACCCTTCCCGTTCATCACAGGAGGCACTGTGTGTGGGGGATTCCCCAAGTAGATCTACCCATATAAACAAGCGGTTCACAAAAGAATTAATGACTGTGATACAAGTATCAGCAGGTCTCAACATAACCACAACATATAGCATCATAATATAACACAACATATTTCAGTTTAAACAGAGCATGCTTCATCCAAAAAACAGTAATAAAAAGGAAAACACTTAAACTCACCTTAGAATTCAAGCAAAGGGTCACTGCGTGTGCCGAGAAAAGTCTCAAATCTAGCACCCTAATCAATAAGATTTAAGTGTTAATTCACTAATTCTAGGGTTATGAAGATGCATAAGATGTGTCATGTGGTTAGAATCTTAATAGCATTTGAATTTCTAAGTCTTTATATAAAAAGTTTCCTTTTATAGAAAGTTAGGGTTTCTTAGGAAAGAATATATGATTTGCTATGCTAAATCACTTATAAGTTAGTTTGAGTCTTTAAGTGATTTCTTTGTTCAAAGGGTCGGTTTATAGAAGTTAGGCAAAAAATTACATTTTAGTCCTTCAAGTTTCAAAATTTACAATTTCTACCCCAAAGTTTGATTTCTTGCATTTAATGTCTTTTATGCCCAAATATTAGTTTCTTAGAGTTAGGTAACTGATTTTAAGTAAGTTTCTACTAAAATTTCAGAATTTAATTCCGGTTTATAAATTTTCATGTTTCTCGTTACCGATTACGGTAAAACCGAAGGTTTTTAACGGTTAAGTGTTGATTTTTAATTTAACGGTCTTAGTATCATTAAATATCAATTTTATGACTTTATTTAAGGTTTTTAATCTGTTAGAGATGCATTTCGAGCTCCTTTAAGGTGAAAGTCTACCTTTTAAGTTTTACACGTTTAAACGCGTTTTTAACCGAATTTGACCGGTTATAAAGCTCGTTTGACCAATTTTTCAACTCTTTTAGATCTTATAGTACTTAACTTACTGAAATAACATGGTTTCCATGGATTTTGGTGTTATACCCTCATTTTTAAATTATCTTCCAAACGTTACCCGGTTAAAACCCGTTTTTCACTAAAAATTCCATTTAACATATACTTTGACCATTTAATCAATAAATCCGATCCAAATACTTTGTTAATCCTTTTAGAACCTGGAATACTTTTTAAGATGGTCATAATCCATGTTTTATTGTTTTAAAGTTGTTTTACCATTTTTCAGGTCCCCGAATATGTCCAAATAACTTACAAGTCTAAGACATTCATAGTTTCAGCCTTTGACATCTCATCACATATCCAAAATCATCCAAACTTACTGAAATACTATGTTAACCTCACAGGTTCATCAATCCAAGTAAGAACACGATGGAAACTATAGTGTTACACCATTCTCATCCATTACACTTGTGTTAAATGCCATAACTCACGATTAAACCTTAACCAATCCTTTTGTAACTTTGAAAGCAGGTTATTAGGAGATTAAAAATCCCATTTTGAGCAGGTTACGAGATAAGTTTAGAAGGGTTATAAGTTGTGCAAGTTGGATGGTGTAAAAGCACCCGAAAAGAGGTATTTCTAGGTGTAAACCATGTTACACCTATAGAATAACATGCTTACGAGTATGGTACCTTCAAGGACGTGAAAAGCTCTTCAAGAACGGAGTTGTAGTAGCAAGTTTCTGTTAGATATGAGAATGGTGAGGTTTTGAATGAAAAACAAAGGCAAATACAAGAAACGACTAAAAACCGGCTACATGAGCTTACACTTGATGTATCTCACGGTTTGGGGCGTGTAGCAGGTCGTGGATGGCTCGAAACTCCTTGGACAAAGCTGGAGTATATTGAGTAAGGCTGTAAATCCACGAGCTTATAAGATTCGGGCACCAAAGCTTCGCAAATCTTCACCTCCTTGCGGTTTGATGCTTGGCCGATAGGTTTGTGGTGTATCTTCGAGATGGCTGGAGTTTGAGAGAGGATTTCGAGTGTGTGTGTGTGTGTGTGTGTGTGTTTCGGTTATGGAGGCCGAGAGGGAGAGAGAGGGAGAGAAACTAGGTGTGGTGGTGGAGTGTTTGAAAGTTGCATGAAGTGGGATAAGTGGAAGAGGGTGGTGGTGAAGAAGAGAGGGGAGTGGAGGAGAGGGTGGGCGGCCCATTTGGCTTGTAGTGGGGTTGGTTTTAATTAAATTTTTATTGTATAAATGTAATTATGTAGTGTAGTTTTGTAGTATTGGGTAGTATTTTAGATGGTGAAATTTAGTTAGTTGAAAATTGTTATTATGCATGAACATGCATGTTGGTCGAAATTCTTAGTGTGTAGGCACACACTTTAATTGTTTTCATCCATGATTTAATTTTTGCAAGAGTGACTAATTAACTTTCCCGTGACACTAAGATTTCCCTAAATAATGCTTGATCAGGTTATATCATCACAAAAGGCACATGAAATACCAATAAAGGCAACAATGGCCAAATAATAAAAGTGCCAATAATAATAATACTAATGGAAATAATATCATTATATATAATATTTAAACAGGAAATAATGCAGGTTGGCAAGGTAAGAATTATGACCTAGAGGTCGGTTGTTACAAGACCCAAAGACATCAACAAACCTTATTACAAAAACAGGTCACAATAATGCCTATATTTTTAGAAAACTTAAAACAAAACAAAAAATCACAAAAATCTGGCCGGCGCCACGATCCCGAGTATTGAAACACAAATAAAAAACCTTCTGTCGTAAAATCCTAAAGTGTACCTATTTATAAAAGCAAATATCACTTGGTATAAAATCTGAAAGCGCACTTCATGATAAAAACCGCTTTCCATCATAAAAGCGGTTGTCACTCCGCCGTAAAACCCGAAAGCATACTTCGTTTTAAAAATAAGTGTCGAAAAGACTGAATACAAACGTGGATGTAATGATGAAATTTAACAAACAACAAAATAAACAACTTAAAAGAAACTTTTCTAACCAAAATGAAAATACCTAAAGTTTTAGGGTTAAAATAGAAAAAGCAAAAGTTTACTATTCATCAAAACTTTCTATTCATATATAGTAATAATGTAAAATTACATCATTACATTGTATGTCTTACATGCAGTTTATCTGTTATAAACCGTGGGAACCTTAAGGTAAACATCCTGTAAGTTAACTTTATGGCACTCCAAAAATTTGTTTTGAGCCATCCTACGTAATAATATACAAATTACAACTTTTGAATCTCGACTAATATGATAGGGACCAAACAGTTTCACCAAACACTACTAATTCATCAACTACTTCTTGCCTGGAGTGCTTCCAATAATGTGTATGTGCAAAAATATATAAGAAAAACGTTTCAAATTGCATAACAATTTGTCGAACATTACGATAAATGGCAATCGATCACAGAATTCGTTGACAGCTCCATCAATGACTAAAATTTGTTTTTCAATCGGGATCATGAATCATCGCAGGTATTTGGATGACATTTATATGAAAAGAATATACGCAGTTATAGTGACTCCATGCAAATCTTACAAATATCCCAGTTTTCATTTTCATCAATGATCGGTACGTACACCTAAAAAATTTTGATCACAATTATATTTTGCTTTTTTGTTTACAAATATAACATAAAAACAACATTAACCTCCCATAACGAAGGATATAGTTCGGTCCTGCCGTTTGCATATTCGCCACTATCAAAGTATCCCATGTATATTAAGTTAAACCACTCAAATGGAAGAATCGTCCAACGACCAATACCCGCCAACTCCTGTGTTCTACGTATTTTTTTCTAATCGTCAGATCATTAGTCTATTTGTCCATGCCCGAACAAGTGCAAAATAATATAACAATTTTACAATTTTAAAAAATAAATATGAGAATTACACGTTTAAAATCTTCTATTAAAATTTAAACCCATGTTTCCTAGTAAGTGACCCTAAAAATCTAAGTTAAGATCCACAACGTCCATGCAATACACCTTACATAACTGAACATCTTTGTTGCACAAAAACTTCATAATATTTCAAGACCAGTTCTTGTCATTATACCAATGATGGTTATCTACTGATTCCATAATGCTCTTAACAATTATATATATGTTAGAAGATGATCTGTTCAAGCCCCTTCTATTACTTATGTCAGAAGACCTTTTTACTAACTTGTTTCAAACTCACCCGATAAAACAAAATAATATATGTTTGTTTATATAGAACGTTTATATAGAATATTACACTCTATTTAATAGATGTATTTTCAAGAAATAATGCGTCATTTAAGGTAATTATAGATAACTAAAGGGTTGCGTTATACAAACACCCTTTTTTGTTATCTAGACACCCTATTGTCTCTATCTTTCTCCATGTATCTATATGTATGAATAGAGAGAGATAGAGAGGATGAAAATAAATAGGATGTATATATAACATACCCCTAACTAAAAAACACAACTACCGAGGAATAACATGTCACATCATCAAAATTTAAAAAAAACATACGTGACGTATGAGGGTTTACAACCCATAGGGTTATAAATTAAAGGCTCGTAGCCTTTATCACGAGTCCTACTTGATGGCCTGTAAAGCATTTAACGGATCGTAGGGGACATAAACTGACTCAATTACTTTTTGCAATGCCTTACGGCTCATGAAGAAAAGTTAGAGGGTGTTTAGATATCACCTGCATGGTGTATGATATCATGGGCCCTAAATAAAAGCTAAAATTAGTTACCAACTAAAATTACTTAAAAGAATTCACTAATAACTAAAACTATTACATAATTAATATAAAATAGAAAAACCTAATAAAACATTATACTATTACTCATTTAGTAACGTGGATTGGTACACTGCCACCAACATGGGTATATTAGGTATTTTGCATGGTGAAGTCGGTGATGGTTCATTTCTTTTAGCTTCTGTTGAGTTTTCTTACGTCACCGCCTTTGATCAGTGATGTTCAACGCCATTCAAGTTTTCAACACATGACATAGTGAAAACAATCACACCACCATCGGCTACTCCCATTACCGCTGCCTACCAAGTTTTGGTCTTTGGCCTAAAAATGAGCAGACTCTATCGGATGCCGTTAAACCTGTTGTGGCACCCCCTCTTGCTACAAGAGATAGCCAGATGTAGTTGCTGAACCTACATTCCGATAATCATGGGCTAGATGAAGAAAAACTTATGTATGAAAACGAAGCTTTGTAAGAAAATTATTTGTACGCTTACAATGGGGTACACACCAAGGTCGACAGATCTGTGGGCGTTAGCGGCAGCTGAAGACAAAGCCAGGGAGGCATTTACGTCTCTCTCTCTCTCTCTCTTTGTCTCTCTCTTTCTCTGTCTCTCTTTAGTCTTACCTCGGCGAGCATTGTATTTATGTGGAAGAAGTGAACTAGTAGTTTTTAAAGAAAGGGAAATGGAGGCGGTGGGGCACATACTAAATATGAGAAGGCCGGATATTGTGAGAGGGTATGTATTGAAGAAACCTATAATGTTGATGGCGGACTTAAAAAAGAAAACTCAATTGAATTTATTGTTTTATGATATCAGTGAAGGTAAATTGTAATATTAAATTTACCCCTCTTGCTTAATATCTAATGTTTTTTCATATATATATTATATATTATATATATATATATATATATATATATATATATATATATATATAGTATGTATGTATGTATGTATGTATGTATGTATGTATGTATGTATGTATGTATGTATGTATGTATGTATGTATGTATGTATGTATGTATGTATGTATGTATGTATGTATGTATGTATGTATGTATGTATGTATGTATGTATGTATGTATGTATGTATGTATGTATGTATGTATGTATGTATGTATGTATGTATGTATGTATGTATGTATGTATGTATGTAGTATGTATGTATGTATGTATGTATGTATGTATGTATGTATGTATGTATGTATGTATGTATGTATGTATGTATGTATGTATGTATGTATGTATGTATGTATGTATGTATGTATGTATGTATGTATGTATGTATGTATGTATGTATGTATGTATGTATGTATGTATGTATGTATGTATGTATGTATGTATGTATGTATGTATGTATGTATGTATGTATGTATGTATGTATGTATGTATGTATGTATGTATGTATGTATGTATGTATGTATGTATGTATGTATGTATGTATGTATGTATGTATGTATGTATGTATGTATGTATGTATGTATGTATGTATGTATGTATGTATGTATGTATGTATGTATGTATGTATGTATGTATGTATGTATGTATGTATGTATGTATGTATGTATGTATGTATGTATGTATGTATGTATGTATGTATGTATGTATGTATGTATGTATGTATGTATGTATGTATGTATGTATGTATGTATGTATGTATGTATGTATGTATGTATGTATGTATGTATGTATGTATGTATGTATGTATGTATGTAGTTGTATGTATGTATGTATGTATGTATGTATGTATGTATGTATGTATGTATGTATGTATGTATGTATGTATGTATGTATGTATGTATGTATGTATGTATGTATGTATGTATGTATGTATGTATGTATGTATGTATGTATGTATGTATGTATGTATGTATGTATGTATGTATGTATGTATGTATGTATGTATGTATGTATGTATGTATGTATGTATGTATGTATGTATGTATGTATGTAGTATGTATGTATGTATGTATGTATGTATGTATGTATGTATGTATGTATGTATGTATGTATGTATGTATGTATGTATGTATGTATGTATGTATGTATGTATGTATGTATGTATGTA
>CM046040.1:72774115-72860243 GCA_025215565.1 Flaveria ramosissima
TTGCTCACGTGTTATTGAATTCATTTAAAGTTAGTTGTGACTTTAAGTTAATCGAGTCTTGACACTTTCCACTAATTCCCTACAGAGACGATCTTACTTACCCTTACGGAATAAAGGTAGTTAGACCAGTTATTTAACTTGTTTTTATCGAATTTCGACAACCGGATCATCCTACAATTGCCACACTCAATGATAGTAGCAAAACCAACCAAACGAATAAATCGCATCACGTTTTCTCCAAGGTGATGTTGGGTAGTAATACTAGGTTTGACAAGCTTACCCATATGACTAAAGGTCAAGCTGGTGCAAAATTGTCCTGAACAATTAGCACATTGTCACGACTCGTTAAGTTGTTACGGAAGGCAAACAGATGAACACAGTCTACTTTGATCGTGAAAAACACTATTGTTATGCTGAAGTTATAGACTAGCTATCTATTTCTATACACATTACTTATGTTATACATACTTAACTATTTTGCTTACTTACAACTTATAAACTCACCAAACTTATGTTGACATTTTAATATGTTTTTCTTAGGTCACTAAACTTCCAGGTGTATATAAGAGCACATCATTAGTCACATAGCATGCAAACAATCACAACATTACTTATGTTTTTACATTTAAACTTTGCTATCTGGGTGCATGTTATTGTGCATTTACTTTTCACATTAAATGGTTTGAACGTTTGAACTTACGCTTCAACAGTACTTTAACTTTAAACTCTGATGTTTTGTTTTGAAAACTTATATATATTTTTTTAAGAGTAACTAATGACTTAGATCCACGTCTCGTGGTAAAACTTCGCATACGGATTTTGAGGGTGTGACATGATGTGAAAAATTTCTTAAAATGAGGCCTAGTGTTAAAAGAAATTCGGACATCTTCATGAGCAACAATCTATCTTAGCGACAAAATTGGGGAGGGGAGGGGAGGGGGGGGGGGGTTCTGGTGTCGCCACCACCCTCGTCGTCCACATCACCTAGCAACAGCAATACGGTGCACATTCCGTAAAACCTAGTCAATTTAGTGGGAACACATGAACTATGGATCTTGACAATGGATAATGTGGGGCAAAACTGTAAGTTCTACACGTCAAAGCTCTGAACTTTATCATTTATTTATTTTATTAAATTAAATGTCTTCTTTTTGTAAAATCATTTTTTGTCACACGTATTTAGATGTCTTCTTGATGGACAATTTTATTGATAGATTATCAAAGTCCTAAGATCCTGATCACTTGCTTATTATTATTGTGCATGTTTGCTTACAACACTATGGCGAGCATCAAGACATCGAGTGCACTAAGGTCCAATAAATAACCTCCATCTTGAAAACTAAAACATATTCTTTGCATTCTTGAACTCTTTTTAATGCAGGATGACCTAAAAATTTAAGTTGTTTGACCAATTGATCAACTTCACTTGACCTAAATACACACACACTCGTACCCAAAACCATACAAGGTAAATCAGATGTTTTTAAGTCCATCAACTATAAATGTTTTAGTTTATTATCGTTGGTCTTGACCCAATAAAGAAGGTTGATAACAATATAATACAAAAAGGCCTTAAATTTTTAGTTCGTTTTAGGCATCCAAAATAGTTTACGTCTCAAATAGTAGAATAAACAAGTAGATATACTAAAATGAGATACTGGGATAAGTTCCTCCAGAAGCAAGCTTGATATTATTATTTTTTGGTTTATGCTGTGGCCTTGAATGCTTTCTTCTTTCCTTCTGTTGATTGATCATGCCATTTTGGTTATTGGCGGTCCATGCTAATCGAAGATGACTAACCGAAGCCGGCGACAAATGGTTGAATGTCATTGGCGACATTGACCATTCAGGATTTTGTGAGGGGGATGAAATCGACTCGAGAGCAGAAAATTGTACTGCTTTTTGGCTTGTGATTTGAAAATAACTGTATGCAGCCCCAAACAATCTTCTGAATGTTAACCTTGAACATATAGGTCAGATGTCAGCAGGTTCGGTATGAGATGGCCCGGACGTTAGACAATCCTGTTAAAAGGTTATCCTTTCATTTGCAGGTTCTAACAACAACGGGTCGGAAAATTTTGCAGGTCCAAACATGAATAGGTCCTGATAAGGGGTCACAATATTAATCAAACTGATAGTTTTAAGCAAGCTTTTCAGTGAGCTTTTAGATTTTATTGGATCCAAGATTGACCAGGTTGCTTTATGATCCCCCTTTCTTTCATCAAACCCTTCAACTTAGCAGCCTCTTCCCATCTACAATCAGATGCAAAGGTTTTCGACATCAAAACGTAAGGTCCAGCTGCTGATGGTTCAAGCTCATATAACTTTTCACAAACCCATTTTGCCATCTCAACATTATTGTGCTGATGACAAGATGATAGAAATGCTTTCCAAACAGCACTTAGATGTGAAATATTATTCTCAGAGATTAAAACCTTTATCTCATTCAACTGACCCGCTCGGCCCAAAAGATCCACCATACAAGTGTAATGTTCGACTTGAGGCTTTATGTTATAAACGTCTTTCATCAATGAAAAGTAACTGCATCCTTCATCGATCAAGCCTGCATGACTGCATGCAGTTAAAACCGCTACAAAAGTAACTTCATTTGGTTTAATCCCCTTGTTTACCATCATCTCAAAAAGCCGAATTGTTTCCCTTCCTTCACCGTGCGACGCATAACAAGATATTATAGCAGTCCACAGCACAACGTTTTGTCTCTTTGATTCTTTGAAAATTAACCAAGCGGATTGTAACCTTCCACATTTGGCATACATGTCTATCATTGATGAACTTACAAATACATCAGGTTCATGTCCACTTTTCAATATATATGTATGCATAAGTTGACCAAGGTTCAAAAGTCCAGCATCAGCACAAGCAGAAACTACACTTGTAAGGGTAAATTTGTCAACTTCACCATGCTCACTTAACATAAAGCTGAAAGCTTTCAGAGCATCTTCTATCCTACTATTTTGAATATATCCACTAACAATCGAACTGACTGACACAGAGTCGGCTAGCGATTCACCATGTACAGATCGATATGAAGTTTTAAAAACGATCATTGCTTTCTCCATTTCACCACATTTGCAGTACATGTCAATAAGTGAATTCTTGATAAAGGCATCATGTATTCCAACCCTCAGCAACTGACAATGAATCTGCTTTCCTAATTCTATATGATTCAAAGAAGACGCCAATAACAATGCTATAGAGAACGTAACATCTGTAAAAGCATGACCCTTTTTCACCATCTGGTACAGAAGCTGCATCGCGATTCGTTCATGCCCGTTCTGCAGATGCCCATCAATAATCGTGTTCCAACTCGTTGCATCTTTAAACGGCAATCGCCAAAAAAGCCCCAGAGCTTTCTCCAAATCTCCATACTTCAAGCAGGCGCTGATCATTATGTTCCATGACACAGTATCTCTAACACTCATCATCTCAAAAAACTTTGAAGCATCATCAAAAGCCTCACATTTCACATAAAAATCAAGTACAGCATTCTCCAAAGTCACATCTAAACAAACCCCATTTCTCAATATCCATCCAAGAATCATCTTACCCATATTAAGCTCATTCGCACCTGCACAACACTTCAAAACACTCGAACATGTGAACTGATTTGGAGTAATGTCTTCTTTTAGCATCTGGGTAAATAAACTTAACGCTAGATTGTATGATCCAACTCGAGAAAGCCCAGAAATAATAATAGTCCAAGTGCGTACATCTCTCACAGGCATTTCGTCGAACAGGTGGTGGGCAAATGTTAAATTACTGGACTTTATATACAAACTCAACAGATAATTGCTCACTTGTGAATGATGAATAGAACCATTCTTAATTGCTGTTGCGTGAGTGATACCCACTGAGAACTTGTTTGTTGGTTTAGATGGGATTGGTTGTTTGATATCAAAATGATCACGATTTGAATGTAATCGGTGAAATTGAACATGTGTTGTCCTTATGATGATGTTTTGAAATGGGAATGGTGAATGGAAACAAGACAATGCGATTAGTGCACGATCAATTAGACGCATAGCTAGTGAAGTCTATTTGAGGAATTGAATATTGCTTAGAGCAGGGTTTTATAGGTTGAGAGATATCAGAAATCATGGTGTAGAATGATATTACCTATTTGAAAAGTAGAACAATAATAATAATAATCCTAAATAGTATAACCCATTTGAAAAGTAAAAAAAAAACAAAAAGAATGGTGGTGCAGGTGTTAAATGGTAGATCATCCTACGGAAACTCCCCGCAACACCGACGAAGCCTGTCACCGGCATCAAAGAACGCCGATGACGACTACTACTCTAGGCATCGAAGGTCATGTCTCCTAACGGTTGATAGTGGTGCATCTTTCTTTGTCGTCTCTGTAGATCCGGTTTCTGCTTCCAAAAAGAATGGGCGTGTAGGTGTTAAATGGCGAGATCCCAAAGGGTGGTTATTGATATGTTTAGGTTCTTTAGCAACGTGGCTAATATGAAACTAAGAAAAGTTTTGTGGCCAATTTAAGAATCTCTAAAACTTTAGCATTCCTTACATTCTTTTATAATATATATGATAGCAATAATTAAATCTCCATCATCATTAAACCCTTCCTCACGTCCACCACAAGCACGACCATCATCCACTATCAACATCATCATCATCCACCACTATTAAGACTGGTAATTAAAACCCAACTTGTTATATTTGGGTTGATTTGGACTCTAAATAAATCTATTTGGGTTGTTTTGGGTTTATTAGTATGTTTAAATGGGTTAGGATGGGTAAGTTAAAATACTATAGAAAATAAAAGCAGGTCAAGATGGGTGTGAAAGGAAAACGGATGGGTTCATCAAAAAGAACAGAAAGATAAACAACAAATCTTCTTCTTTGGTAAGCTAATCGATTCTTAACTTCCAATGAATCAATTTCTTCAATCTAAAATCCATCAACGGACTAAAATCACGGTATGTTTGCCCTTGTCACCGACTTCTTCTATCAATCTTCCATCAAACGTCATGGATCCGATGTTTCATTATGTCACTTACAATATACCCTTCATTATCTAGCTTATGGAGACTTGACCTTTCTACCCCACTCTTGTTTTTGTACCTACTAGTGATGTTGGCCAAACCCTTATTTCTGAAATTGGGTTTACCGTAGTTCTAATTTGGTTGATACAACTTGTATTTTGGGTACTATTTGTTTTGGCAAATAATCCACTGTTACACTAACAACACAGCCCGAGCCTTAACCCCAACATCAGTTTCAATTATTCTGGATTATTGGGCTTAATTTTATCTATGTCTATCAGGCCGGTCTATCAACCATTTCTCTAGTCAACTAAAATTGTTTGATCAATTGGTCCATTGCTTAAGTTAGAAATCCAAGAAAAACGTCGTGCTTTATCAAAATGATTATTTGTTATGCTATTAGTTGATGTGAAAGATGTATTTTATATTGAATTATAACTAATCTGTATGTTAACATATTAGGACTTTATGCTAATGGACAAATGAGCACAAGCATTGATTTGAGTTTGGCACCAAATCTGTACCACCTTAAGGTTGCTCTATATACGCTTATTGATGTTTCTTCTTACTCTTGTGGTCCTGTTATACCATACATGATTTTATCGAGAATTATTTTTGGTTATTTTGCTGCTTTAAACCTACTATTATAGTTAATAGCAGCTAGAGACACATGCTCCACGGATTTTTGAGACTTTTTAAATCAACCCGCCTTGACCAGAACCCATTTTGACCCATACCCATCCTGACCTTTTCTTTAATCAGCCCATCCCGACCTACACCCATCCTGACCCAAACCCATCCTAACCCAACAACCAACCCAATCCAACCACTATCATCATCATCATCATCCCACATCAATTATGCTTTTTAGTTTTAGGGTTTTAAGCGGCTAGAGTTCTTCAAGATTCTAGATCAACCCCTTCAACTTTTACTTTTCATAAAACCCAACTCACTCACCGACCACTTGTGTTTCCGGATACAACCTACGGAAACTACCTTTGCCTAAAAACGCAACCACCAACAAAGGCAATCTTTTTCGATTTTAGGTAGAACGTATAACACGCATATGCCAAACGACACCAACATATTCTATGATTGACATCATTATTTTGTCAAAAACATATTACGACCCCATTACTAGTGGTGGAACTACCTTGGGGATGAGGGGTGGAACTACCTTGGGGAGGAGGGTCAAATAACGTCATTCTTTTGTTGATCCAAGTATAACATATAATATGTGGATATTGAATAAGACAAATCTTTTTTACGACTCACTCCATTGTTTTATGAAAACAAATTTTTAACTCACTCCGTTGTTTTATGAAAATAAATTTTTTAGGGTAGAGTTATCTTGAGAACCATCCTTTTTTGTGAGAATTCTACAACCAATATGAGCAACACATTTTTGTCACATGCAAATCACATGTCATTTCCTCTTTTTTTTTAAAACCTTCATAATTTTTTTCATGACATCATTATTTCAAAACAATTTCATCATAAAATTCAGTATTTTTTATCTTTTCAACACCTACCATATTGATATATTTAAAAAAAAATCATCCATCCATTATTTACATATGTGTAATATAGTTATACACATGTGTAATACTAGACTTACACATGTGTAAATGCGGTATTACACATGTGTAAAACGAATTTCATAAAAAAACGATAACTTTATATTAAATTTTTTTTACGAAAGAGGAACACTAGGGGAACATTTTTATGTTTTTATTTTTTATATTTGTATGTTATTTTTTATTTTATAATTTTTTTATTTTGTATTTATTAATTACCAAGACCAATATCTTCCGAAGCCAAGACCAATATCTTCCGAAGCCAAAAGTGAAGTCTTCCGAAGCTTCAAAGACAAAGTATTCCGAAGCTTATAACGTGAAGACAAATTTCTTTCGAAGACTTTTAAGAACATGCATTATCTGATGTAATGTTACATAAAGATGGATTACTTTCTGCTGTAACTATGATAACTCACCAACTTATACAAGTTGGTGAAAGGTCTATGCTTTTAGTAACTGTACATTGAGGTCTTGTGTCTGTAACTTTCTACTTTATGTACTTTTATCCTTTTTGTAATATATTAGGATGTGAGCTATGGCATGTCATAGTCACTAGCCAAAAGGCAATCTGCCTTTTGACTACACGTTTGATTTTGTTTTTTAGATCAAATGTTTCCAACTGGCCTTTTAAGTATGGCCGGCTGTAGGATGTAGTATAAAGTATCTCAGGTCCTTGTATCTTTCTTTATGCTTTGTAAAACTTGTAAAAGAACTTGAGAGCAATATACAACATTCTTGAAAACCATATAACTTGTTGTTTGTTCTTAAGTTTCTGTCTCATATCTTACTTATGTTCTTAGTATCATAACAATTGTTCCTGGTTCCCTATTTGATTTATTAAGTGTTCTAAACACTCTCCTCATTGTGTGACTGTTATATTGACCATCCCTTAACTGGTCCTGCAATTGGTATAAGAGCATTCCAGGCTCTTGATTGTAAGATCTTACCATCTTAGATCCCTCAATCTCTCAAAACACTTAACATCTCAAATGGCAGCTCTTACTAAGGCTGATATGGAAACCGAAACAATGACAAAGTCCCTACTGATCACTTTTGAAGACTTTGATACTTGGTGGCAAAGGATGGAAGGCTTCATCAAGTCTCAAGATTCCAGGATGTGGGAGTCTGTTGTCTTGGGACCTCACATACCAAGCACCCTTTCAACTACTGTTGGGGGTGGTATGATACCAAAGGTGCCAGCTGACTTTTCTGAAGAAGATAGGAAGAAGATTGACATAGATCAGAAAGCCATGACTACCCTTCAAACTGCTCTTTCAAACTCCATAAACAGGGGCTTCAAGAAGTGCAAAACTGCTAAACAGCTATGGGATGAACTAAAGCTCATGTATGAGGGGTCCAATGAAGCGAAAGAGAACAAGAAGGACCTCTTGAAGCAGCAGTTTGAGAATTTCACCTTCAAGACAGGTGAAACCATGACTCAACAATACTTTAGGCATGTTGAGATTATGTACTCTAATGGATGTTGGAGTAACTCTTGAAATCATGGACAACGTAAGGAAGTTCATGTCCTCTCTTCCTAGACAATGGACACATTATTGTGTTGTTATCAAGAGAACTGAGAACCTTAAGACTCTCACTCTTACAGAGTTGTATGGTATTCTTAGTGGATACAAGATGGAGATGAACATGCAAAACCCATCTGGTAACTCCAGCAATCAACTGAGTACAGCCCTTCATGTAGCTAAAAGGGATTACAGAGAACCAAAACATCATCTCATCTGCTACCCTGACAACTCACAAAAGGGTATTTTTATCACCTTCCCTGAGACACCAAGAGAGAGTTACACTCAAGGAAGCCCATTCCAAGAGACAAGCTCTTAACATGCCTTTGTGTCTGCTGATGAAAGCACAGACAACTTTCTCTTCACCCTTGAAGATCTTGACTGTATCCATCCAGATGACTTGGAGTACATGGAGATAGTTCAGTAAATGGCTCTTCTCACTCACAGAGCCAAGAAGCTCTACAAGAGGACAGTGAGAAAGTTTCCTAGCAATCTAGCCTGTGGAAAGTTTGGACTAAATAAAAGCAAAGTGAAGTGGTACAACTATAACCAAATGGGACACTATGCTAGAGAGTGCAAGGCACCAAGGAAAAATGGTGGCCAAGCACAAACCAAACCAAACTACACTGATAAAGCCAACCAGAATGAGAAGCAAAAGCAGCAAGCTACAGTTGTTGTTGAAGAAGGAGGCTTTGACTGGAACTTTCAGGTGAAAGATGCATCTCCAAATCAAGCACTAATGGCTGACCATGATGAAGCCAAGGTATTGGAACATCTTTATACACCTGAATGCATTGCTAAAGTTAATAGATATAGGTCCTATAACTTAGGGATGCGATCTGACCTTGAGTCTTTGAATATCTTAAATTCTGATTTCAAAAGAGCTAAAAATGATTATAAACTTAAAATAGAAGATTTAGAGAAAACCATTTCAACTCTTAAACATGAGCACACCAATTATAGGACTCAAATCAAAGATCTCATCACTAAGTTAACTGAATGCCAGGCTGAGCTTGTGATCAGCAAAGCCAAGGCAGAAAAATGTTTTCTTGAAGAAGAGACCTTCAAGAACATAATATCCTCATCCTTGCATGAAAAAGTTTGTTATCAAAATACGCAGGGACTGGGATCTACTCAGATAGCTCCCCCACACAGAATCTTTTCAATAAGATCTCCTAGGTATGGAACTTGTAAAGATGAGCTTCCTCTCATAGACTCCATGATGAAGAGGATGAAGAGGAGATAGTGAAGGATGACTCTGGGAAGAGTGAAGAAGAGCATCCTACGAAGGGTCACTATTCTCCTAAGGAGAGAAAAGAAGATAGGATGACCATGTCTAGAAGAAAGAACTTGATCAGAAAAGCCAAGAGAAAGTCCAAAAAGACTCAAGAGATCAAGGCCACGTTTAACTCCATGCAGAAACAAGTTTTTGTCTCTGCAGGTTTTAAGGTGTTTGAGGCTGAAGACTCAAACTTGAACTCTAATACCAGAAGTTCAAGTTCTTGTCCAAATCATCCCAACATCATAAAATAGGGTGATCAGTTGTGTACCACTGCTACACAACCTAAACTATTCAGCTCCAAAAGCAATTCTCACCCTAAAAGAATTACTACATCATTTGCAAAGATGAAGATGGAGAAAGAAAGTGATCTAGTTCAGCCTTGTTCTTAAAAGAAGACTCTAGAAGAAAGAAAATGGAGTGTGTTATGTGTGACAACACTTCTTATCTTGCAAAGGATTGTGCAGGACCGGTGAAGGGTATACACTTACAACACAACAATACAATGAGGAGAGTAGGACACTTAACAGATCAAATAGGGAACTGGTTAACTTGTTAATGAAAGATGCTAAGAACACAAGTAAATGTGAGACAGAACAAGATTGCGAACAACACAAGTATTTGGTTTTCAAGAATGTTGTATATTGCTTCTCAAGTTCTATTACAAGTTACAAAGCATCGATGGAAAGTTACAAGTACTTGAGATACTTTATACTACATCCTACAGCTGGCCATACTTTGAAGGCCAGCTGGATACAATTGACTAGACAACTACAAAATCAAATGTAGAGTCAAAAGGCAGATCTGTCTTTTGACTTGTGACTATGACATGCCATAGCTCACATCCTAATATATTACAAAAATGATAAAAGTACATAAAGTAGAAAGCATGGACTCAAGACCTCAATGTACAATTACCAAAAGCATGGACCTTTCACCAACTCATGTAAGTTGGTGACTTTACAGAGTAGCAGCAGAAAGGTGGTCCAGCTTTATGGTAAAGTACATCAGATAAAGGCATATCTCTAAAAGTCTTCGGAAGAAATCTGTCTTCACTCTTTGGCTTTGGAAGACTTTGTCTTTGAAGCTTCGGAAGACTTCACTTTTGGCTTCGGAAGATGTTGGTCTTGGCTTTGGAAGATTTTACACTTAGAATATTTCTAGTGCATGGTGTAAAACTTCAGAAGCATTTCTACTTCTGTTCTTTAGTGCATGTTTGCAGAGTGACTTTGGATGTTTTGGCTGCATCAGACTTATAGGAATCCTTACAAACTCCCCCTAGGCTGATGCTACCAAAACATTTAAAAGATCTTCAGATATTTGTAGTCTTCAGGACAATGATGACCATACCCTTCTTCATCAGATGGTCAAGATCACTTAGAGTCTCATAATATCTTCTCATCTCAAAGAGATCATGCAGAGGTAAGTTGATTATGTCTTGCCATGTATAGACATTCTCAACACCTTGATCTCTGATCACATGCCATCTCTCTGGATTAGTAGTGAAGGTCCAGGATAAGATGGGTGTCTCAGCTGCAAGAGGAGCCACTTGAATTGGAGTTGATTGGGCTGCCTCTTCATGCACTTCCTCAGGTTGATCTGACTCATCTTGAGGTGTAGAGGTGGATGATTCAGGCTTCTTCTTCTTAGACTTTGGTTTGGAAGCCATCCTCTTCTTCTTCTTAGAAGACTTTAACTGAGAAGACTGGTCTGCAGCACCTTGTTAATCATCCTTGTCTTTCTCAGTTGGGTGTTCCTCCCTCACAGGTTCAAAAGGAGAGGGAGTTTGACCCTGCTGTGGATCAGAAGATGAAGCTTGCTGAGGCTCAGTAGGAGGTCCAGGTTGTGTTGTCTCAGGTTGTTCAACCTTAACCTCCACTTCAGGTGGGATTTGACTTGGAGGAGAGTATAAGTCAATCAGCTCTCCACTCTTGATCTTCTGCTTGATTACCCTGAAATGCTCATCCATTGTGGATAGAGACATAGGGCCAAGTCTCCTTCCGGAGAATCTATACAGCTTCAAGAAGCTCATCATCCTTTGTCTATCAGCAGACTTCTTCATACTTTTTTGGATGATAGCTCTGACTTTGCAGCATCTTCCCTCATCTTTCTTTTTGTTGCTTTTTGTTCTTTGAGCACTTGAAGTTCAAGCTGTTTGAGATACTCAAAATCAATGTACTCAAAGGACAAGGGAAGAAGTGAAGATGCCTGGTAGAGACCTGTGGCACTCAGGTAGTTAATCATGTTTTGTTTATCTGTTTCCTTGTCTACCTGAGGTTCTTGTGTAGCAGCCACATCCTCTTGCACAGGACTTTCCTGAACTGGGGAGAGAGTTGGAGCATGCTTGTATAATCTTTTCTGTCTCTTCTCCTGTTTGAATTGGAGAAGTAATCTTGCATCCTCTGCTTCCTTCCTCTCTAGACACTTCCATGTCAGCCAGTTCATTTAATTGCTCTAAGGGGAGAGATATAATCTCATCTATGTCATAGTTCCCGGTCTGCAGGTAAGTAATCTTGACTGCCCTCAACTCATCTTCTTGAGTGTTTGGTCTGGGGGCAGCCCTGATTGCAGCTTGCATAAAGCCTGAAGACCCAGAGGAACTTTCTCCCCTTAGCTTCCTCTTCCTCTCTCTCTCTTCCTCCTCAATCTGCTCAGGAGTCAAAATCCTTTTCCTTTTGTCACCCACAGACCTTTGGTGGCCTTTATTGCTTAGTGTAGCATCCAAGCTCTGGCCAGAGAGAGGTTGTGAGACACCTTCACCAGCAGGTGTTTCACTGAGAGAATGAATTTCTGAAGCAGTTGTTGGTGTGACAGGGCTCTCAGGCTCTATCACTGGGCCTTCAGCCAAGGTTTTCCCTTTGAAACTAATCTCAGGGTCTGCCTCAGCATCCAGTTGACCAATGACATTACTTGATTGCTTTTGTCTCCTTCTAAGTCTGAACTCTTCAATAATTCTGTCTTGAATCCTGAGTGCTAACCTGTCAGCTTGTCTTGATTTGCTTGGGTTGGCAAGTGGCATGTTGATCAGGTCAAAACCTTCATAGTAGTCCAAGGTCTGAAAATTGAACACTTCTTGCCGCCCTTGAACTCTGTGAAGAATGAGGGCTCTTCTATCAGCATCATACCTCCACCTAATAATATAGGTTGAAGTTCTATGAGGTGGAGATGACACAGCCCTTGGAATGCATTCCTCAAAGAGACTCCTAATGACAGAGTCTATAATGTCCACATTAATGTGAACTTGAGAAAGTTACTGAGTATGCACAGTTGCAAGTGAGGATGGTGAATCCTCAATGTCCATACTCCCTGAAGAACTCCCAGGTTTTGTGACTGTAATGACCTTCTCCCCCTTTTTGGTAGCATCACCCTCTTGCAAAGGTGAGCTAGAGGTTAGGTCAATCATATTCACAGGTTCTTGTGTTCCTGGTTGAGCTCCTCTTAAAGGTCTCCCAGCTAGTTTTTCCCTGAGATAAGATATCCAAGTTGCTGATCATTGACCCTATTATACAGGGTAGTCACCTGAGATTCAAGGTGACTAACCTTAGAGACTAAATAGGAGCATGTTTTTGATAGTTTTTGCACCTTTACTCTCAGATTCCCCTCTTCTTCATCAGAAGAATCATTGGGAGATGAGATGATTGGACCAAAGTCCTCTCTCTCACCACCAGCCTCAGGTTCTTGGCTGCTGGATTTCCTCTGCACATTGACATACTCAGTTGAGGTGTCAATGGGCTGGGTTGCCATGGTTGAGGTCTTAATGATGTAATCACTTGTAGAAGTGAGAGCCTATTCCATTTGGATATCCTGAACAGGTTCAGAAGTATCCACCTCAGTAATGGGTGACTGATGTGGGCTAGACAAAGGAGAGTCAGGAGTACTCATCTTTTTGAGTAGGGGAAGAATAGAGAGACTCATGGTACCCACTGAAACCTAAGTCTTCATCAGTATAGAATGAGAGGTTGGGAATGGGTTGATTTAAGTCTAAAGGCTGGGGATGGTAACTGTCCCCTGAAGGTTGTCCACTTGAGTGTTGAGACTCAGAGTGAAGGCTTAAGGCAGTTCGGCTTATGACTTCATCAGGGTGAGCATGAGGAACCTCAGCCCTGATTGTTAAAGAGATAGGAGTGGTTTGCTCATCAGGGGAAGTGGGAGCTCAAGTGTCCACTTCCTCCTGTATGGGTGAGTATATGGGGGCCTGCACAGACTCAATAGCTTGAGCAGGGGTTCGTTTGGATTTTGTTTGGTAGGTGAGGGTGACTTGGGGCCTTTTTGGTGGTTGATAGGTAGAAGGTGTGGGTTCAACACTAGCTTGTGTTGCTAGGTTGTCACCTTGAGCAATGAGCTCTAACATTTTTAGGACAAGGGCTGTTTCTACCCCTGAGAAGCCTACAATTGGCTTCTTCATAATTTTAAGATGTCGGGCTTCATCTGTCCCAATTTAAGAATATTATCTGTTTCCCTCAACTGTGAGCCCAGTTCACAGTTGAGAATGTGTTGAGCATATCTAGGAAAGATATAATACTCTAAGGAATCCAAGTTAGCAAGCAAATTTGTATAAACAAGTTGAGAGTACCTGAACTTGACCCCTTGAACCATTCATGTACTATGAAGGAGAGATCCTCAGGAATCTGGTCCCACCCTTCATGCTTGTTTGACAAGCTATGGATAACCACATGAAGCAGGTATTTCCACTGGGATGAGACTTTCCCTTTCCTGAAGGTCTTTACAGAGAAATCTCCCTCATAGCCCATCTGCTCAAAGGAATGATTTACAGCTTCCTTTGGGAAGGACAACTCACTTTCTTCATCATCCAGCTGCAAGTGAGTGTTTATATTGGCCGGAAAGATGAAGATCGTCCTCCCTTGCACTGTGGCAGACAATGCCTTCTCCCCATCCATAATGACCACTTGGCAGGTCTTCCAAAATTCAAGTAGATGATCCTCATAGAGAGTAGGATCAATGGTTAGGGAGGTGAAGTAGTTTGATAGAGCTAAGAAACGGCAAATCTCTAAGAAACTTTCATCTTTCTCAGAGCTTAACAGAGCAACTTGGTTATGTTGCCTGTGGAGTTGCATGGAGAAATCTCGGTTGTTTCTGAGGTTTAGGTTGGCCATTATAGAAGCTTAAGGATGAAGAAAGATGAAGAACAAAAGGCGGTTTGGGAGAATTTAGGTTTAAGGAATAGTGTAATTGAGGAAGATAGTGAAAGAGGGGGGAACCGTTGGGCATTTATGTGAAAAGAATTTGAGACAAAGTTAATAAAAGAGGATAAACTTTGAAATCCGGATGTCGGTCCCACCTCTGAAAAGTAGTTTACTTTTGCCCAAAAAGTAGTTTACTTTTGCCCAAAAAGTAGTTTTCTTGGAAGTCGAGACATCTTCCGAAGGTTATTTGCTTCGGAAGTTCTGAAGAAAAAGCTTCCGAAGGCAAATTGGCTTCGAAAGAGATTTCAAAGGTTTTTTTTTTGAGAATTTTGCTTCGGAAGAGAACTTACACTTAGAGAATTTTATTCTAAGAATAATAAATACTTCCGAAGGTAAATTGATTTCGAAAGAAACTTGTTTTTTGAAAACATACAAAGTACTTAAGTTGATTTTAAGCTTCGGAAGATATTTCAGAAATTTCTTCCGAAGGTAAAATCACTGAAGCAATTATTTGTTTACTAAGACATAAACTTCTTCTGAAGGTAATTTTAAATCTTCCGAAGAGATCAAGATTTTAAAAAATCTAAGAAAAATCTTTTGAAATGATTTTCTTCCAAAGAAAACAAGGGCGTATGAAGGTGATATAACAGACAACTTAGGACACACAGGTTTTAGAAATAAATATGATTAAGTTTTAAGAAAAGCTATTCAAAGTTAATCATCCCAATAGCTGATACAAGATATTTAAATCTCTGCTCATCAAAAGCTTTGGTGAACAGATCAGCATATTGTTCATTTGTGTTAACTTTGACTAGTTTGATTAATCCCTTTTCAAAGTTATCTCTAATCATATGATACCTGATATTAATATGCTTTGTCCTTGAGTGCTACACAGGATTCTCTATGATGAAGATAACACTATTGTTGTCTATGTGGATGGGAGTCTCTTTAAAGTTAAATCCATAGTCCAGCATCTGATTTTGAATCCAAAGCACTTGAGCACAACAACTTGCAGCAGCAATGTATTCAGCCTCAGCAGTTGATGCAGACACACAGGATTGTTTCTTGCATTGCCAAGAGACTACTCTTCCACCAAGAAATTGACATCCCTCTGATGTAGACTTTGCAGTCATGTTGCAACCACCATAGTCACTATCTGTATAAGCATACAGATGAAAGTCAGAATTCTTTGGATACCAAAGGCCAAATGATGAAACACCTTTGAGATATCTTAAAATTCTTTTGACAGTGACTAGGTGTGACATCTTGGGGTTGGCTTGATATCTTGCACAAATGCATGTAACAAACTTGATATCTGGCCTGCTAGCTGTGAGGTACATAAGAGACCCAATCATTGCCCAATAGAGATGTTCATCAACACACTCCCCTTCAAGATCAGGTCCAAAGGAGTGATTTCTGGCTATGGGTGTCTTAGCAACCTTACAATCAGTCATGTTAAACCTTTTAAGTATGTCCTGTACATACTTTGACTGACTTATGAAGATGTCATTGTCAACTTGCTTCACTTGAATTCCTAGAAAGAAATTGAGTTCCCCCATGGCACTCATTTCAAACCTGTCCTTCATCAGCTTCTCAAAGTCTTTGTAGAGCTTTGGATTAGTTGACCCAAAGATAATGTCATCTACATATACTTGAACTAGCATTATGTCATTTCCTATTCCTTTGATGAAGAGAGTTCCATCTATATACCTCTTTTGTAGCCATATTGACAGAGATACTAAGATAGAGTCTCATACCACTTCCTTGGTGCTTGGTGCAGCCCATAAAGAGCTTTATCAAGCCTGCAGACATAATCAGGATGATCAGGATCTGCAAACCCAGGTGGTTGTCTGACATACACCTCTTCATCAATCACCCCATAAAGAAAAGCACACTGGACATGAAGTTGGTAGACTTTGAAATTCTTGGATGCACTAAAAGCTAGGAATATTCTAACAGCTTCAAGTCTTGCCACAGGAACAAAAACATCTGTGTAGTCAATTCCTTCTTCTTGAGTATATCCTTGAACAACTAGTCTTGCCTTGTTTTTGATGACAAGTCCTCTATCATCCTTCTTGTTCCTAAAAACTCATTTGGTTCCTATGGTACTTCCCTTGAGGAAGAGGACATAGGTTCCAAACCTTTTGCCTTTTGAATTGAAGCAGCTCCTCTTGAATAGCTTCACCCCAACTTCCATGCTTTAGAGCCTCATCAATTTTCTTTGGCTCTATCTAGGACAAGAAACAAGAGTGAAGACAAACATTTGCTTCATGGGTTTGTCCTCTTGTTCTCACCCCTGAATTAACATCTCCAATGATGTTTGTGGTAGGATGAGACTTGTGGATTCTTAGCTGAGGGATCATAACAAGTTGCTTAGACAGATCTAGATTTGAAAATTTTTGATCTGGCAAAGAAGATTCATCCTCCACATCATCACACTTATCAAGATTGACTTGATCCAATGAGTGTGTGACATCATTGATGTTGTCTTCAATGTAGTGGTTATCAGTATCAAGAAATTCTTGATCACTTTCACCACCACCATTTTCTCCAACATTTGAAGCTCCTTCTTCTGAGTTTTGTGCCTCTAAGCTGGAATTTGAAGGCACCCCAGAAGCATCAGCAGGATTTGTCATTGATGTGCTGGTAGAAGCTTCATTTGCAGGAATAGTTACCACTGGAGCTAAAGATGTGTAACTTGAAGGTCTTCTGAGCTCAAATCTTGGGTGAAGATCACCTATTGGTAATATATCTGTAGATCCTAAAACATGCTCACAAGATTTGTTAAAACAATTGGTAACTAAATCAAGATCAAATAGCCAATCCGGACCAGAACCTTTCACACTAGGAGTTTGCTCGTTGAAAGTCACATTGGCTGACTCCTCAACTACTTTAGTTCTGAGATTGTATACTCTATAAGCTTTAGCTTGATAAGAGTATCCAATAAAGTGTCCATCATCTGATTTCTCAGCAAACTTAGCAATTTGATCCTTGGTATTCAAGATGGTGCAAGGACATCCAAATGACTTGAGAAAAGCAATGAAAGGTTTTCTCTTGTGCCAAAGTTCATAAGGAGTCTTACCATGTGTCTTAACCACTAAAACTCTATTTTGCACATAGCAAGCAGTGTTCACTGCCTCTGCCCAGAAGGTGATAGGCAGTTTAGAGTCAGACAACATAGTTCTTGCAGCTTCAATTAGTGTCCTGTTTCTCCTCTCAGCAACACCATTTTGCTGAGGAGTCTTGGGAGCACTATATTCTCTTGTAATACCTTTTTCATCACAAAATGTATCAAGGATTTGATTCTTGAATTCAGTTCCTTGATCATATCTTATGGTTTTGACCTTGTGATCACATTGATTTTCAATCTTTAAGATGAAATTCTTCAGAATCTCAGGAGTCTCATTCTTAGTTCTAAAAACAAGACCCACGTGAATCTTGTAAAATCATCTATTATCACCAAACCAGTAAGAGGTCCTTCCTAGACTCATTACACTGGTGGGGCCAAAGAGATCCATATGTAATAAGTGTAGGGGATTAATGATGGAGTTTCTTTCCTTTGGCTTGTGATATACCTTGTGTTGCTTCCCTTTTAGGCATGCAACACAGTGGTCATCACTTGTAAACTCTTTCTTTGGTATTCCAGTTACCAAATCATTCTTAATTAATTTATTCATGTTTTTAAAGTTTACATGGCACATTCTTTTATGCCAGAGGAAAGATTCATCATTATTTGCTTTAGATAGAAAGCATGAAACTTCTCCTGAGGGAGATGTTTCTTGCAAGTCCATCTTGTACATGTTTCCTTTCCTGGGGGCTCTAAGCAAGATGTGCTCATGAGGAATGACCACCCCGGGCCTAAGAACAATGCACTCATGCTCAGTGAAGAGCATGTTATGACTCTGATCATAAAATTAGGATACACTCAATTGTACCCAAGCTCCTTGACAAAGTTTACCTTCTCAATGCTGAGCTTACCATTTGTGACCTTGCCCCTTCCAGTAATGTAACCTTCTGCATCTCCTCCAAAAGCAACTGGTCCTCCATCAATTCTTTCAAACTTTTGGAGTAGTGACCTATTGCCTGTCATGTGCCTAGAACAACCACTATCAATGATCCATACATTTCTGTTTGTCTTGAGCTGTCCCTGCACAAAAAAGATGATTAGTTACATTTGGAAACCTAAGCCTCGTTGGTCTTGGGCTCATCAAAAGAAGTTGAAGACAATGCAACATTAACTGATCCTATAGTCATGCTAGAAGGATCATTTGGTGATGTTGATGAAGAACTTTCAGCCAGTTGGTCTTTCTTTGACTTCCATACAACCTTTGGAAGCTTTGACTTGACCTTCAATACTTCGGAAGTTTTGATGACTTCGGAAGCTTTGATGACTGGCCCTTCGGAAGATCTTGCTTTCACTGCAGCAGGCTTTAGTGCTTCAGAAGTATTCCTTTCTTCCGAGACCAAATTTTCTTCCGAAGGCAAGTTTCCACTTGTCTTCTTCTTCATTTTGGAGCTTCCGAAGGAAACAGATTTTCCTTCCGAAGCTTGCTTCTTCTTCTCCAAACTCTTAGAAGTTTCTTTCTTGGTCATGTGGAGAGTACTCCTTGGATTGTAGACACAATCCTTAGCAAGATGAGAAGTACTCCCAAACATAACACAATCCATTTTCTTCCTTCTAGGAGTTCTTCTTTGTGAACAAGGCTGAACTTGATCAATTTCCTTCTCCATCTTCATCTTTGCAGATGCTGTGGCAATTCTTGTGGGGTCAGAACTACCTTTTGAGCTGGATGGTTCAGGTTGTACAACAGCAATGCACAACTGATCAGCCTTCTACTTGATGATGGGATGAATTGGACATGAAATAGAACTCTTGTTGATGGAGTTCAAGTTTGTGTCTCCAGCCTTTACCACTTCAAATCATGTAGAGATGAAGACTTGTTTTTGTGCAGAATTGAAGGTGGCCTTGATCTCTTGAGTCTTTTTGGACTTTCTTTTGGCCTTCCTGTTCAAGTTTTTTCTTCTTGACTTGGTCATCCCAACAGCTTTGCTCTCCTCAGAGGGATGGTGACCCTTCTTAGAATGCTCTTCTTCACTCTTCTCATAGCCTTTCTCCATCATCTCCTCTTCATCCTCTTCAGTCACAGGATTTATGAGGGGAAGCTCATCTTGACAAGTTTCACACCTAGGAGATCTTACAGACAAGATTGTGTGTGGAGGAGCTATCTCACAAGATCCTAATCCTTGCTTATTTTGATAACAAACTTTTGCATGCAAGGATGAGGATATTATGTTCTTGAAGGTCTCTTCTTCAAGAACACATTTTTCTGCCTTGGCTTTGCTGATCACAAGCTCAGCCTAGCATTCAGTAATTTAGTAATAAGATCTTTGATCTGAGTCCTGTAGTTTGTATGCTCATGTTTAAGAACTGAAATGGTTTTCTTTAAGTCCTCTATCTTTAGTTTATAATCATTTTCAGCTCTTTTAAAATCAGCTTTTAAAATATTTAAGGACTCAAGGTCAGATCTTATTTCTAAATTACAGGAGCTGTATCTATTACCTTTAGCAATGCATTCAGGAGTGCAAAGATGTTCCAATACCTTGGCTTCATCATGGTCTGCCATGAGTGCTTGGTTTGGAGATGCATCTTCTACCTGAAAGCTCCAGTCAAAACCTCCTTCTTCAACATCAACTGCAGCTTGCTGCTTTGGCTTCTCATTCTGGGGGGCTTTCTCAGTGTAGTTTGGTCTGGTTTGTGCTTGGACACCATTTGTCCTTGGTGCCTTACACTCTCTTCCAAAGTGTCCCATCTGGTTACAATTGTAACACTTTACTTTTCTTTTATCCAGTCCAAACTTTCCACTGGCTGCATTGCTTGGAAACTTTCTCCCTGTCTTCTTATAGAACTTGTTGGCTCTGTGAGTGAGAAGAGCCATCTGCTGGACTATCTCCATGTACTTCAGATCATCAGGATGGATACAGTTCAAATCTTCAAGAGTGAAGAGAAAGTTTCTTGAAGTTTCATCAGTAGAGACCAAAGCATGAGAAGAACTTGTCTCTTGGAAAGGACTTCCTTGAGTGTAGCTTTCCCTTGGAGTCTCTGGGAAGGTGATGAAAGGGCCCTTTTGTGAGTTGTCAGGGAAGCATATAAGATGATATTGTGGTTCAATGCTTTCCCTTTCAACCACATGGAGGGCTGAACTCAGTTGATTGCTAGAGTTACCAGATGAGTTTTGTATGTTCATCTCCATCTGGTAGCCACTAAGAATACCATACAACTATGTGAGAGTAAGAGTCTTAAGGTTCTCAGTCCTCTGGATAACAACACAATAATGTGTCCATTGTCTAGGAAGAGAGGACATAAACTTCCTTACAATGTCCCTGTTCTCGGAGTTACTCCAACATCTATTAGAGTATCCACAATCTCATCATACCTGAAGTATTGTTGAGTCATGGTTTCACCTACCTTGAAAGTGAAGTTTTCAAACTGCTGCTTCAGGAGATCCTTCTTGTTCTCCTTTGCTTCAGTAGACCCCTCATTCATCAGCTTCAGTGCTTCCCATAGTTGCTTGGCAGTTTTGCACTTCTCGAAGCCTTTGTAGATGGAGTTTGGAAGAGTAGTTTGAAGGGCTGTCATGGCTTTCTGCTAAATCTCTATTCTCTTTCTATCTGCTTCAGAGTAATCAGTCACAGCCTTAGGAATCATACCACCACCAGTAGCAGAAGTGGTACTTGGTATGTAAGGTCCTTCAACAATAAAGTCCCACATCCTGGAGTCTTGAGACTTGATGAAGCCTTCCTTTCTTCGACACCAAGTATCAAAGTCCTCAGGAGCGATCAGTGGAGACTTTGTCATAGTTCCAGTTTCCATATCAGCTTTGGTTATAACTACCATTTGAGTTGTTAAGTAATTTGTGTGTGTGAGGGATCTTAAGATGGTGAGATCTTATATCAAGAGCCTGAAATGCTCTGATACCAAATGCAAGACCAGTGAAGGTTATGCACTTACAACACAACAACACAATGAGGAGAGTTTCTTAGAACACCTAACATATCAAATAGGGAACTGGTAACTTGTTAATGAAAGATGCTAAGAACACAAGTAAATGTGAGACAGAACAAGATTGTGAACAACACAAGTATTTGGTTTTCAAGAATGTTGTATATTGCTTCTCAAGTTCTATTACAAGTTACAAAGCATCGATGGAAAGTTACAAGTACTTGAGATACTTTATACTACATCCTACAGCCGGCCATACTTTGAAGGCCAGCTGGATACAATTGACTAGACAACTACAAAATCAAATGTAGAGTCAAAAGGCAGATCTGCCTTTTGACTTGTGACTATGACATGCCATAGCTCACATCCTAATAAATCACAAGAAAGATTAAAGTACATAAAGTAGAAAGCATGGACTCAAGACCTCAATGTACAGTTTCCAAAAGTATGGACCTTTCACCAACTCATGTAAGTTGGTGACTTTACAGAGTAGCAGGGGAAAGGTGGTCTAGCTTTATGGTAAAGTACATCAAATAAAGGCATATCTCTAAAAGTCTTTGGAAGAAATCTGTCTTCCCTCTTTGGCTTCGGAAGACTTCACTTTTGGCTTCAGAAGATGTTGGTCTTGGCTTCGGAAGATTTTACACTTAGAATATTTCTAGTGCATGGTGTAAAACTTTCGAAGCATTTCTACTTCTGTTCTTTAGTGCATGTTTGCAGAGAGACTTTGGATGTTTTGGCTGCATCAGACTTATAGGAATCCTTACAGTTTGCATATACAATCCAAAAAGTATTGTCCATATGATCAACAAAGAAACTTCTGAGAAGATGAAGAAGAAGCAATCTTTGGAAGGAAAATATTTTCCTTTCGAAAGCTCCAAAATGAAGAAAAAGACAAGTGAAAACTTGTCTTCGGAAGAAAAATTGGTCTTAGAAGAAAGGAATACTTCCGAAGTACTGAAGCCTGCTGCAGTGCTAGCAAGAACTTCCAAAGGTCTAGTCTCCAAAACTTCCGAAGTTTTTAAAACTTCCAAAGTGTTGAAGGTCAAGTCTAAGCTTCCAAAGGTGGTGGAGAAGAAAAAGAAAGACCATGTGACTGAAAGTTCTTTATCAACATTAGCAAATGATCCTTCAAATTTGACTATAGGATCAATTACTGTTGGATTGTCTTCAACTTCTTTTGATAAGCTCAAGACCAATAAGGCTTGGGTTTCCAAATGTAATTAACCATCTCTTTTTTGCAAGAACGACTCAAGACAAAGAAGAATGTATGGATCATTAATAGTGGTTGTTCCAGGCACATGTCAGGCAATGGAGCACTACTCAAAATTTTGAGAAAATTGATGGAGGGCCAGTTGCTTTTGGAGGAGATGCTGGTGGTTACATTACTGGAAGGGGAATTGTCACAAATGGTAAGATCAATATTGAAAAGGTAAACTTTGTCAACAAGCTTGGATACAATCTCCTAAGTGTATCTCAATTTTGTGATTAGAGTCATAACATGCTTTTCACTGAGCATGAGTGTATTTTTCTCAGGCCTTGGCTAGTCATTCTTCATGAGCAGATCCTTCTCAGAGCCCCCAAGAAAGGGAACATGTACAAGATGGACTTGCAAGAAACATCTCCTTCAGGAGAAGCTTCATGCTTTCTATCTAAAGCAAATAATGATGAGTCTTTCCTCTAGCATAAAAAAATGTGCCATGTAAACTTTAAAAACATGAACAAATTAATTAAGAATGACTTGGTAATTGGAATGCCAAAGAAAGAGTTTACAAGTGATGACCATTGTGTTGCATGCCTCAAAGGGAAACAACACAAGGTATCTCACAAGCCAAAGGAAAGAAACTCTATCACTACACCCATACAATTATTACATATGGATCTCTTTGGCCCCACTAGTGTAATGAGTCTAGGAAGGACCTCATACTGTTTGCTGATCACATATGACTTTACAAGATTCACTTGGGTCTTCTTCCTTAGAACTAAGGATGAGACTCCTGAGATCTTGAAGAATTTCATCTTAAAGATTGACAATCAATGTAATCACAAGGTCAAAACCAAAAGATGTGATCAAGGAATTGAATTCATGAACCAAATCCTTGATACATTTTGTGATGAAAAGGGTATTACAAGACAATATAGTGCTCCCAGGACTCCTCAGCAAAACGATATTGCTAAGAGGAGAAACATGACACTAATTGAAGCTGCAAGAACTATGTTGTCTAACTCTAAACTGCCCATCATCTTCTGGGGAGAACCAGTGAACACTGCTTGCTATGTGAAAAACATAGTTTTAGTAGTTAAGACACATGGTAAGACTCGTTATGAACTTTGGCACAAGTGGAAACCTTTCATTGATTTTCTCAGGTCATTTGGATGTCCTTGCACCATCTTGAATACCAAAGATCAAATAGCCAAGTTTGATGAAAAATCAGATGATGGACATTTTATTGGATACTCTTCTTAAGCTAAGGCTTATAGAGTATACAATCTCAAACTAGAGTAGTTAAGGAGTCAGCCAATGTGACTTTCAATGAGCACACTCCAAGTGTGAAAGGTTTTGATCATGATTGGCTATTTGATCTTGATTTAGTTACCAACTGTATTAACAAATCTTGTGAGCATATTTCAGGATCCACGGATATATTGTCAACAGGTGATCCTGACCCAAGATTTGAGCTAAGAAGATCATCAAGTTACACTACTTCAGCTCCAGTTGTAACTAACCCTGCAGATGGAGTTCCTATCACCAGAACAATGAAAAACACAACTGATACATCTGAGATGCCTTCAAATTCCAGCTCAGAGGCACAAAACTCAAATGATAGAGCTTCTAATGTAGAAGGAAACAGTAGTGGTGACAATGATCAAGAATTTTTTGATGCTGACAACCACTCCATTGAAGAAAACATTAATGATGTCACACACTCATTCTCTTGATAAGTGTGTTGATGTGGTGGGTGAATCTTCATTGCCTGATCTAAATTTCTCTAATTTGGATCTCTCAAAGCAACTTGTTGTGATCCCTCAACTCAGGATTCACAAGTCTCATCCCACCACAAACATTATTGGAAATGTTCACACAAGGGTAAGAACAAGAGGACAAACCCATGATGCAAATGTTTGTCTTCACTCTTGTTTCTTGTCCCAGATAGAGCCAAAGAAAGTTGATGAGGCTTTAGAGGATGGAAGTTGGGTTGCAGCTATGCAGGTGGAACTGCTTCAATTCAAAAAGCAAAAGGTTTGGAACCTATGCCCTCTCCCTCAAGGGAAGACTAGGTAGGAACCAAATGGGTGTTTAGGAACAAGAAAGATGATAGAGGACTTGTCATCAAGAACAAGGCCAGACTAGTTGTCCAAGGATATACACAAGAAGAAGGAATTGACTATACAGATGTCTTTGCTCCTGCGGCAAGACTTGAAGCTGTCTAGATATTCCTAGCTTTTGCTGCATCCAAGGATTTCAAGGTCTACCAGCTTGATGTCAAGTGTGCCTTTCTCTTTGGGGTGATTGATGATGAGGTGTATGTCAAACAACCACTAGGCTTTGCAGATCATGATCATCCTTATTATGTCTGCAGGCTTAATAAAGCTTTTTATGGGCTGCACCAAGCTCCAAGAAAGTGGTATGAGACTCTATCTCAGTATCTCTGTTAGCATGGCTACATTAGGGGTACTATAGATGGAACTCTCTTCATTAAAGGAACAGGGAATGACTTAATGCTAGTTCAAGTATATGTAGATGAGATTATTTCGGGTCAACTAATCCAAAGCTCTGCAGGGACTTTGAGAGGCTGCTGAAGAATAGATTTGAAATGAGTGCCATGGGGGAACTAAATTTCTTTCTAGGAATTCAAGTGAAGCAAGTTGATAGTGACATCTTCATAAGATAGTCAAAGTATGTACAAGTCATACTTACAAGATTCAACATGAGTGACTGTAAGGTTGCAAAGACGCCCTTAGCCAGAAGCTGCTCCCTTGGACCTGATCTTGAGGGGGAGTGTGTGGATGAACATCTCTACAGTGCTATGATTGGGTCTCTTATGTACCTTATAGCTGGCAGGCCTGATATCATGTTTGCCACATGTAATTGTGCAAGATATCAAGCCAACCCCAAGATGTCACACCTGGTCACTGTCAAGAGGATTCTAAGATACCTCAAAGGTGCTCCAACACTTGGCCTTTGGTATCCAAAGAATTCTGACTTCAATCTATATGCATATATAGATAATGAATATGGTGGCTGCAATATGACTGCAAAGTCTACATCTGGGGGATGTTAATTCCTTGGTGGAAGGATTGTCTCATGGCAATACAAGAAACAATCCTTTGTGTCCGCATCAACTGCTAAAGTTGAATACATTGCTGCTGCTAGCTACTGTGCTCAAGTGCTTTGGATTCAGAATCAAATGTTAGACTATGGATTCAACTTCAAAGAGACTCCCATCCACATAGACAACAACAGTACTATCTCTATCACAGAGAATCCAATGTAGCACTCAAAGACAAAACACATCAATATCAGGTATCATTTGATTAGAGACAACTTTGACAAAGGATTAATCAAACTAGTTAAAGTTAACACAAATGATAATATGTTGATCTGTTTACCAAAGCTTTTGATGAACAGAGGTTTAAGTATATTGTATCAGTTATTGAAATGATTAACTTTGAGTAGCTTTCCTTAAAACTTAACTCATATTATTTCTAAAACCTGTGTGTCCTAAGTTGTTTATTTTATCATCTTCATAAGCTCATGTTTATTTTGGAAGAAAAATATATTAAAACTTTATTACTTAGATTTTTGAAAATTTTGATCATTTTCTCCTTTGGAAGATATGTATTTACCTTCAGAAGAAAATTATGTCTTCAAAAACAAATAACTACTTAAGTGAATTTACTTTCAGAAGAAATTTTCAAATATCTTTCGAAGCTTAAAATCACTCTTGACTACTTACATGTTTTAAAGAACAATTTTCTTCCGAAAGCAATTAAGTCTCAGAAGTTTTATTCTTCTTAGAATAAAATAACTGAGTATTAATCTCTTCCGAAGCAAAATTTTCTAAACTCTTTGAAATATCTTCCGAAGCCATTTTAACTTCAGAAGCTTTTTATCAAAAATACCTTTTTAGGCACTTTTTCAGAGGTGGGACCGACATCCGGATTTCAAAGTTTATCCTTTTTCATTAACTTTGTCTTAAATCCAATTCATATAAATATACCCCATGGTTCCCCCTCTTTCACTCTCTTCTTCATCTGCAACTATTCCTTAACCTAAATTTTCCCAAAACCGCCTTTGTTCTTATCTTCCTTCACCACTAAGCTTTCTCAAATGGCCAACCTCAACCGTAGAAACAACCCTGATTTCTCCATGCAACTCCATAGGCAGCACAATCAGGTGGCCATGTTGGACTCTAAGAAAGATTCTAGTTTCTCAAAGGTTTGTCGTTTCCTTGCTCTATCTAACTACTTCACCTCCCTTACCATTGATCCTCCTCTCTATGAGGATCATTTGTTAGAATTCTGGAAGACCTGTCAAGAGGTCATTATGGATGGGGAGAAGGCACTGTCTGCCATAGTGCAGGGAGGACAATCTTCATCACTCCAGCCATCATCAACACACACCATCAGCTGGATGATGTAGAAGGTGAATTGTCCTTTCCCAAAGAAGCTGTAAATCATTCCTTTGAGCAGATGGGTTATGAAGGAGATTTCTCTGTAAAGACCTTCAGGAAAGGGAAGGTCTCATCCTAGTTGAAGTGTTGGATCAAGTAAGGCTGGTGCAACCAAAACAAACACTTAGACAATTTTGGTGCAACTGATGAAGAGCTTCCGAAGGCAAAAGTTGAACTTCCAAAGGTCAAGGCTGAAAGAGCTTCCGAAGAGGAACTCTAACTTCTAAAGACAACGTCTTCCTCCTTCTGAAGTTTAACACTTAGAAGAATTCAAGAAAATGACTTCCGAAGCATGAAGTCCTGAAGATCAAGTCAAGTCTTGGAAGAAGTAGCTTATTCCGAAGTATAAGTGGCTTCGTAAAGAACTTGTTCTTCCGAAGCCAGTTAACCTTCGGAAAAACCTATTATGAACCAATGGACATAAGTATGGTCCCTCTGACACACCGTTGCAACCTCTGAGATAGTGCATGACACTTTCCCACGCTCATGTACTTGACCATACTTTATTCCACTATTCATCCCTTATCAGTTTGTACAGTTACCAACTTTGGTTGGTGACAAAATGTAAGTCATAAACATATCATGACTACCAAATCTTAGATAGTATTTTATCTTGGATACCTTACTTCTAGCAATGTAGTATTTGTCGAGTAGTAAGTTCCTAGCTGGTATCACGGTATAACTGGCTGTAGATAATAGTATATATAGTTTCTTATTGTAACTCAATTATCATGTTTGTAAAAGTCTTGTAATATTTTGAGTTAAGAAGTAATATATACAAGTATCTTGAAAACCTTTCTCTTGTGTTTGTTTACTTATTATATTACTATCAAGTTTTAAGAGGTTTTGCATCATCAATCTGAGTATGACTTAGTGAGTTTGAGAGATAACAATTGTGTTGAGTGACAAAACTCAATCCTGTAATTGGTATAAGAGTTTTTTAAGGCTGTTTCTTGTATGATCTCACTATCCAAATTAGCCTTTTCATCACTCATACCCTCACCTCATTCGAAATGGCCCTCAACCAAAAATCTGAATGTGAAATGGGGACGATGACCAAAGCACCTATCATCACCCCTGATAACTTCAGATCATGGAGCAGACGTATTGAAGGTTTCATCAGATACCAAGGCAACAAGATGTGGAAGTCTATCACCAATGGCCCTTACAAGCCAAAGGTTGCACCACCTGCTGGATATGGTGCTATGATAGAGAAGGCGGTTGAAGATTATTCTGATGAAGACTACAACTGGCTGGACATTGATAGCAAAGCTATGACTGTTCTGATGACTGCCATTCATGGTGGGTTTTAAGCATTACCAGTCAGCCAAAGAACTCTTTGATGCTTTGACTCAAATGTACTCCAGCTCTAATGACTCCAAGAAAGATTCACTGAAGCAACAATTTGAAAACTTCACTTATATTGCTGGAGAGACCCTTAGTCAGCAATACTTCAGGTACATGGATCTTATTTCTTCACTTCAGTCTATGGGAGTGACTCTTGAGATGAGAGATATCTTACTATGACTTTCTACTGAGTGGACTTTCTACTGTGTCTCTATCAAGATGGTAGAGAACTTGAAACTCTCTCACTATGACTGGACTATATGGCATCCTTGATGGATACAATGTAGAGATGGAGAACAAGAGAAACCACCAGGTGAGCAGACCCTCAAGCCTTCTTGCTAGCAACACCTTAATGGTTGCTGAAGGCTCAAGACCCCCTAACCTCAGCAGTACCTGACTTACTCCCAGCAGTCATCCTAATCTTTTAGGCCATACATCACCTTTCTTGAGACTCCAAGGTCTCAACAAGCTCAATCAAGTCCATTCCAGGATAGTTGTGCCTTTGTTTCAGGGAATGGGCATTCTAGTGATTTTCAGTTTTGCTTTGATGATCTAGAATGTTTTAGCCCGGATGATGTTGAGTACATGGACATTGTCCAACAAATGACTCTGTTAACTTACCGACCAAAGAAGTTCTTCAAGAGAACTAGAAGGCACTTTCCTCAAAATCCAACAAATAACAAATTCGGGTTTGACAAGACCAAAGCAAAATGTTACAACTGTAACCAGCTAGGTCACTTTGCCAGGGAATGCAAGGCTGCTAAATCCAACTCCAGAAGCCACTCAAGCCTCCACACATCACACCACACCTAAAGCCACTGGGAAGTCAATAGAACAACACACAACTACTGTTGCTCAAGAAGTTGACTGGAGCTTCAGGTGCAGGATGTGACTCCTGCTCAAGCATTGATGGCTTGAACTAATGACAACAATGTATTTGAACACCTCTATTCTCCAGCTTGCATTGCTAAAGTAAAAATGTATCATACTACAATATGGAAATTAAATATGATATTGTGTCTTTGAATATCCTTAAAAGTGATTTTAAAAAGGCTGAATCTGACTACAACATGGAAATTGAAGAGTTAGAGAAGACTGTGTCCTCTTTTAAACATGAACATACCAACTATCGGACTCAAATCAAAGATTTAATCTCCAAATTGACTGAAGCTCAAGCCCAACTATTAATAGCTGAGGCTCAAACCAGGAAGCATGCTATTTCTGAGCAAAACTTCCAAGCCATTCTTGCATCATCCTCCCACTAAAAAATTTGTTATCAAAACAAAGGTGGGTTGGGAACCAATGAAATTGCTCCACCACATTCTTATGAGTCTATTAGACAACCAAGATGTGGGACTGAAGAGCAAGAGATTCCAACTGTTGACCTACCATGCCATCAGTTGAAGAATAATGCAACTATGGAGATCATCATAGAGAAGGACCAGGTAAATGAACCCATTCTCACCAGTGATGATCAACCCCTAACCACCAAAACCAGAAGAAACAGGGCTAACACAGCCAGAAAAACTGACAAGAAAGTGGTTGAGTCCAAGCTGAAGATCGACCCAAAACTGAAAGGTGTGTTCATTTTAGCCGGATTCCAAGTGGTTGGAAACTCTGATTTAGGAAAGGAGTGTAGTACCAGCACTGCTATCCTGCTGAAGGATCAGAAGTTAAAGGGAAGACTGTTGATGAAGACAAGGAAATGCAAGAAACAACAGTCTTCACATCCCACAAAAGTTAACATTGCATGCATTATGTGTGGTCTGCAAAACCATATGGCTAAAGATTGTTACTACAATTCTGCAAGCACACATTATGCAAATAATGTTAAAAAATAAGGAGTCAATGAGGGTTTCACATTTGGACCGTATCACATGGCCTAAGTGATGAGGAAAGGAAAGCTTATTTCTGAAGCAAAGTTGCTTTTCTTCCGAAGTGAAAATAGTTTCGGCAGATAAGCCGAAGAAAATTCAAAAGAACAAAAGAGTTCCTTTGAAACCTTCCAAGAAGAACACTACTTCGGAAGAAAAGGTGGTGAAAGCTTCTTCCGAGAAGAAAGAAGCCTCGTAAGCATGCCATGTTGCTCAAGCTTCAACAAGCTCATCTGCATTGATCAGCCAAGGTATGGAATGTAAGATCAGACAAGATACTGCAGCCCAACCATCTTCTTCACAAACATCCATTGACAAGAAGAGCCTAATACCAACAAGGCTTGGGTTTCCAATAGTAACTAACTTTCACCTTATTTGCAGGGATATCCACATGACAAGAATGACAATGTATGGATTGTAGATTGTGGATGCTCCAGGCACATGACTGGGAACAAATTTATTTTCTTCAACAATTTCAACATTTTGATGGAGGTCGTGTTCAAGTTGGAGGTGAGGCCTGTTGGATTCTTTATGCCCAAGACACATAGAACATTGATGTGGTTAGTACGTTATGATCCAAGTCGGGTCATACCCAATAACAAGCTTAGCAAATACCAAATAATATTTAATTGATGATTTGATCAAGCAATTAAATAAATACACCAAATTAGGAAATGGGTTTTCTAAATAAGTTGCATATGAGATTGAACAACCTATATGGATATTTTGTTCATGGATACTATTTGTAATGTTGTTTAGTTTAATTAAATAACATCAAATAATAAAAGTGTGTATATGTTATATAATTAAAAGGTTAATTATATATCTTTTTTAAACAACTAGTTTATAAAAATTTGAGTTTGGTTTTGGGGGGAAACCCTATCTCATTAGAAACTTTCGGCCTCCACTTTATGGGGAGTGGGTCTTGTTTTTTTTGAGACACCATACTCCAAGAAAACACACAAACATCCTCTATTCTCTCTCTCACATGCAAAGGACCAAGAACCCACTTTCTCTCTACTTTCTTGAAGGTGTTCAAAGCTGAAAATTCGATTTTAAGCTCATCTTGGTTCGAGATTGGTGTTAAAATCCTAGCAACAAGGTGTTTGCTTGATGCTTGTGGGTATGGATGCTTGAGGACACCTCTCCTTGGTGTTTTGGTCATTCAAGAACCTCATCTTCTTCACCCAAATTCGTTTTTCTGCAGCTCTACAAAAGGTAGTTTGTATGACTTGTTTTGGTTGTATTTTGTTCTTGATAGCTAGTTCATACACATATAAATGATCCGTATGTTCTTGGGTTGTTGTTGTCATGATATGAGCCTTAATTTTCAGATTACTAATGATAATATTAAGGTTTTAAATCCGCTGTGTTTTCAAGTTTAAATGGTTAAACTACTTTGATATGGTCCAACAAACCCAACATTGGCATCTAGAGCCGGATATGTGGATGACTAGTTTCATTTGTCCTTGTAAAGTTTTATGGGGCTTTAACAACCTTATAGGGGCTGTTTTGTGGTGATGTTATAAATCCCCAACCTTTCAAGGTTATATCTAACATGCTTGTGATTAAACCTTGAAAGAAAGATATCAAGTGGTTGATTGTGTTTTTTGTTTGGACAAAACACCCTAAATTCTTGGTTTATGTTGGCTGAAAATTTAGGGTCATATGGGGATTTATTTGGTTCTTGAATGTTGTATATTATGTTTCATATTGGTGCATAACCTAGCCTTGACCTTGTGTTGATTTGGTTTTGAATGGATGTTTGTTTTGGTTGATTTCATTCATAATGGGTTGTAATATTATTCTTTTGTGTTTGTATTTGGATGTAATTTATTTATTCATTCAATGGCAATGTAATAGATAGATTAAGTGTGTTTTCTTTTATTCGAAAATTTGTATTAGGATATAAATTTTGTAAAAGAAGATGCACAAGATGGAAGCACAAAAGGAAGACACAAAGAGAAGGACTTGAAGCATTTGGATGCAAGTTCAAGTGGAGGTCTTTGGAGATCTCATCTTTTGTGTTTTGTTCAACCCTTAGGAAAGACCAAATGACAACACTTGTGATGGCAAACAAGTGTTGTCAACTAGTGGCTATGGTTATGCACATGTGGTTGTTTTATATATGCTTGTTTGATTATTCATTTTATGTTGATTGTTTGATATGTGGATATGCTTAACAATCTAAATAAATTATCATAACAAGCTGAATTTTTTGGTTCCTAGTCATTAAGTGACTAATAAAAGGTTATTAAAAGGATTAATGATTTCAAAATAAAAGAGGTTTTATTAAAAATGGAACCATAGGGTACCATGTATTTGAAAGCATGCGAATACAAGGTACATAGAGTTTTCATAACTAGAATTAATGGAAACTTAAATCCCTTTGGAAACAAGTTTAACACCATCCTTTTACATGACACTCGAATCACTTGAGAACTACTTATGGGATAAAGGTCACCTAACCACTTTTAGGGAACTTGTGTGTTTGAGGTGGGCTTAACATATTTGTGGGATAAAGGTCACCTAACCACTTGTATGTGTAAACTCACACCTGTGTGTAAGTAGGACGACTTGAATTGGAAACCATGTGCATAGGGTCACCGAAGCATGGCGTACAATGGTGTTGATGGGATTTTACATGCCGACTAAACAAAAGATGTTTAACGGATCCCATAAAGCTAGAAGTTGCAATAGGTTGCAATTGTCAAATGTTGACTACCTTGTTAATTTAAATAATGGGATAAAGGTCACCTAACCACCAGTTAAATGTAACGTTGGATTCTAGATTTTAATTATTAATTGTCTATGAGACGTGTAAAGGGTATTAATAATTAAAATGCAATTTTTCAGAAATACTAAAATGAACTTTGTAATTTTGTAGAAATGGCCGCAAACAATAATGCTACCACCCCGACCGTCCCTACCCTATCACTGAGAACCATCTTGGAAAGGGATCGTCTTAACCATAATAACTTTATGGACTGGTATCGAAACTTGAGAATTGTTCTCAAGCAAGAGAAAAGGGCCTATGTTCTTGATGATCCTATTCCTGACCAACCCGACCCCGAGGATGTTGAGGCCTATAACGATTGGCTTCAATACACTGAGGATTCCATGCAGGTTTCCTGCCTCATGTTGGGAACTATGATTCCCGAACTCCAAAAGGATTTGGAGCATCTTGGGGCATATGACATAATTACCCAGTTGAAGGAAATGTTCCTTCAACAAGCTAGGGTAGAGCGCTTCGGAACGGTTCGAGCACTTCATGCGTGTCGCATGGAAGAAACCCAATGGGTATCATCTTATGTACTTAAGATGAAAAGCCACGTTGATTGCCTCGAAATGCTTAATTGTCCCGTCTCAAAAGAGCTGGCCATGGATTTGATCCTTAATGGCCTAACTAAAAGGTTTGAGACATTCATAATGAATTACAATATGAACGGATGGGACAAGAGTATTGGTGAGCTTCACGTAATGCTCAAAACAGCCGAGGCAGGAATGTGTAGAAAGGTTCTGCCTGTTCTCTCGATCAATGAGGAAGGCAATAAGAAAAGGCCATTCCCCGATCCCAAGGCAAATGTTGCGAAAGGAAAGGGGTACATCAAAGGAAATGGGAAAGGAAAGGTTAAAACGGAACCTCCAAAGCCTAAGCTTAAGAAGCCTAAGGTAACGGAGAACGATCCATGTTTTGAGTGTGGTGAGATAGGACATTGGAAAGGGAATTGTCCAACCTATCTCAAAGAGTTGAGAAACAATAGGGATGCTGGGCAAACCTCAAGTTCAACTTTCAAGATTCACATTGGTTGAAATGTTATTTCTTCAAACACATGGGTATTAGATACCGGATGTGGAACTCATATTTGCAATTTGTTGCAGGGGTTCAAAAGAAATAAGCAGTTCAAGAAGGGAGACACAAGTCTCTACATGGGCAACGGAGCAAAAGTTGATGTCGAAGCCCAAAGAGACAATATTTTGAAACTTTCAAATGGTTTGGAAGTTGTTCTTAAAAACATTTTGTATACTCCTAGTTTGACTAGGAACATAATTTCGATTTCCCTTTTAAAACAATGTAGTTATGAATTAAAGTTTGTTAACAATGGTATTTATGTTTTGTATGGATGATGTATTTTATTTCAAGGCTATGACTTTTAATGGAATCTATGAATTGGTTCATAATGATTCATCCTATAATAGCTCATTATACCAAACAAGCACCAAGAAACTTAAAATGGGTTTAAGTGATTCTTATCTTTGGCATTGTCATCTTGGTCACATAAACAAGAATCGGATTCAAACACCTCAAAAGAATGGTCTTTTGAAAAACAAATGAAAATGTTTCATTCGACAAGTGTGAATCTTGTTTACAAGGTAAGATGACCAAGTCGCCTTTTAGTGGCACTAACGAGAGGGCAAAAGACTTATTGGGAATCATACATTCGGATGTATGTGGCCCTTTTAAGACAATGACTAGAAATGGTGAAGATACTTCATTACCTTTACCGACGGTTATAGTCGCTATGGTTATGTGTACATGATGACACACAAACATGAAGCTTTTGAAATGTTCAAAATCTTCAAGAATGAAGTAGAAAATCAACTCAATAAAACTATCAAAGTTCTTCGTTCAGATAGAGGAGGTGAATACCTCAGTGATTCTTTTCAGTACCATCTAAGAAGTTGTGGGATCGTCTCACAACTTACTCCACCTGGAACACCACAACATAATGGTGCGTCTGAAAGGAGAAATCGAACCCTATTGGATATGGTTCAATCTATGATGGCTATAAGCTCACTACCTCTATCATTTTGGGGTTTTGCAATGCTCTCCGAGGCTCGTATTTTGAATATGGCCCTGACCAAGATAGTCGATTCACTAAGTGTATATTTGTTGGATATCCCAAAGACTGTATAGGATACTACTTCTTTGATCCAACAGAGCAAGAGTAATTATCGCTCAAAAGGCTGAGTTCTTGGAAACTAAGTTCCTTATGGAAGGAATAACGTATAGAATAGTGGAATTTGATGAGGATCAAGATCCACAAGCCGATACACGTTGGGTTGACACTAGCAATCAACAAGAGGTTGATGATGATCAAGAGGTTGATCAATATACATAAACGTTCGTAGATCTGGTAGAGTTAGCATTCCACCTGAAAGATATGGAATTTTCATGAATGGATGCTATGTGGTTGACTCTGATGAGCCAACTACATATCATGAAACTATGTCCAATTCGGATTGTGACAAATGGCTGGAAGCCATGAACGTTGAGATGCAATCCATGTATGACAATCAAGTTTGGGAATTGATTGACCCTCCACTTAACTCCAAACCGGTTGGATGCAAGTGGGTTTCAAGAAGAAAATGGATATACATGGAAACTTGGATACTTACAAAGCAAGACTTGTAGCAACAGGTTTCACTCAAACTCAAAGGGTTGATTATGATGAAACCTTCCCGCCTGTGGCAATGCTAAAGTCAATTAGGATATTATTTGCCATAGCTGCATATTATGACTATGAGATTTGGCAAATGGATGTCAAAACCGCTTGTCTTAATGGACATCTCGAAGAGACTGTCCATATGGTTCAGCCAGATGGTTTTGTCGATCCACAACATCCTAATAAGGTATGCAAGTTAAAAGGTCAATCTATGGATTGAATCAAGCATCGAGAAGTTGGAATCAACGTTTTGATGAAGAGATCAAGAAATTTGGTTTCATCAAGAACGCTAATGAGGCTTGTGTATATAAGAAGGCTAGTGGGAGCATAATAACATTCTTAGCATTGTATGTTGATGACATACTACTTTTGGAAATGATATTCCAACCGTGGAAGGTGTTAAAACCTGGCTTGGAAGTTGTTTTTGCATAAAATATCTCGGTGAAGCCGCCTATATTTTGGAATAAAGATCTATAGGGATAGATCGAGGCGGTTGATAGGTTTAAACCAAAGTGCATATATTGATAAAGTCTTGAAAAGGTTCAAGATGGAAAACTCTAAGAAAGGTATGGTACCTATTAAAAGAGGGACAATATTGAGTACATTCAATGTCCAAGCTCAAAGGATGAGCAAGATCGAATGAAGGACATCCCATATGCATCAGCTATAGGATCCATCATGCGATGGTATGCACTAGACTGGACGTGTCATGCGCGTTAAGCATGACAAGCAGATATTAGCAGAATCCAGGTAATAGCCATTGGATGGCTGTTAAAAGTATATTGAAATACCTTAGGAGGACTAAGGAAATGTTTCTAATATACGAATCTGATAAAGAGGAACTCGTTGTAAAGGGTTACATGGATGCGAGTTTCCAAACCGTTCGAGATGATTCTCGATCACAATCCGGGTATGTCTTCATTATGAATGGAGTAGCATTGTCCACTACAAAATCCGGATACATAGCCGCATCATTAGCAGCTCAGGAAGCTGCATGGATAAAGAAATTTATCGCCTACCTAGGGTGGTCTCTACCATTCAAGACCCCTAGAAATCCTTTTGTGATAACGAGGGTATGATTACATAAATCAAGGTACGCTGTGCACTTCAAAAAGCTAGGCACATTGAGCGGATATTCAACTACATAAGGGATGAAGTTGAAAAGGGAAAAATATGTATTCGTAAATTTCACACCGATCAATACATTGTGAATCCACTCACGAAGCTCCTTGAAAGGGCAAAGCATGAAAGTCATACTTGTGCCTTAGGACTTCGATATTCTAGTGACTGGAATTGATCTATTTAGTATTTAAAAGTTTGGAACAATGTAATATTTAACTCTTTATATACTTGTGATATTTTGAGTTATATTCATTTTAGCATGTATACATCCATGAATATGTTTATTATTCTAAATGTCCGTAGTCGGTCATGTTTGTGGGAACAAATATGAACGTAAGACTATTATGAACATGGATTGTGGATATTCATAAGGAATGAATATAGAGCAATTGGTTGCTGCCAAAGTTCATAGATATTTGTGGGATACAAATATTGGACTGACCCGCATCTCAATTTTACTACATGGAATCTTCTAGATTGATCATAAGTAAATTTGAGTAAAGGCGAATATCATTTGGTATCCTCCGACCTGAGATACATATTGGGTTTTGATATTCACCAAATGTTATACCTTGAGCTAGTTCTTCACTGCTCTGAAATAATGGGCAGTACATAAGGCTATGTTCAGGTGTGACACGAGGTGATTGTGAAAAACGTATGTAGTCAAGATGGAATTTGTTCCTCTTATTCGTTGAGAGCAAATGTCTAAGGCCTGATTAAGTTAAATCAACAAGGAATGATCATTCTATGTCCTTGGATTTAACATGACATCTGTAACAAAAGGATAAATGATTAATTCACCTAAATCATTTCAAGTTGGATACTTGAAGGGGATGATGTTATTGAATGGCTTTCAGTTATGCGTATTAAGGGTGGTAAACCGTTGTTAGGCGGTATTTACTGCTTGCATCAATCTTCTATGAATCTTGTGCAAGTGGGAGATTGTTGGATTCTTTATGCCCAAGACACATAGAACATTGATGTGGTTAGTACGTTATGATCCAAGTCGGGTCATACCCAATAACAAGCTTAGCAAACACCAAATAATATTTAATTGATGATTTGATCATGCAATTAAATAAATACACCAAATTAGGAAATGGGTTTTCTAAATAAGTTGCATATGAGATTGAACGACCTATATGGATATTTTGTTCATGGATACTATTTGTAATGTTGTTTAATTTAGTTAAATAACATCAAATAATAAAAGTTTGTATATGTTATATAATTAAAAGGTTAATTATATATCTATTTTAAACAACTAGTTTATAAAAATTTGAGTTTGGTTTTGGGGGGGAAACCCTATCTCATTAGAAACTTTCGGCCTCCACTTTATGGGGAGTGGGTCTTGTTTTTTTTGAGACACCATACTCCAAGAAAACACACACACATCCTCTATTCTCTCTCTCACATGCAAAGGACCAAGAACCCACTTTCTCTCTACTTTCTTGAAGGTGTTCAAAGCTGAAAATTCGATTTTCAGCTCATCTTGGTTCGAGATTGGTGCTAAAATCCTAGCAACAAGGTGTTTGCTTGATGCTTGTGGGTATGGATGCTTGAGGACACCTCTCCTTGGTGTTTTGGTCATTCAAGAACCTCATCTTCTTCACCCAAATTCGTTTTTCTGCAGCTCTACAAAAGGTAGTTTGTATGACTTGTTTTGGTTGTATTTTGTTCTTGATAGCTAGTTCATACACATATAAATGATCCGTATGTTCTTGGGTTGTTGTTGTCATGATATGAGCCTTAATTTTCAGATTACTAATGATAATATAAGGTTTTAAATCCGCTGCGTTTTCAAGTTTAAATGGTTAAACTACTTTGATATGGTCCAACAAACCCAACAAGGCCGGATGATATATTTCTGGTAGAGGAAGTATATCCAATGAGAAGTTAGTTAACAAAGTAGACTTTGTCAAACAAGTTGAACACAATCCTTTAAGTGTTTCTTAATTTTATAATCAAAAGTACCAAATGCTTTTCACAGAACATGAGTGCATTATCCTTAAACACGGGATGACAATTCCTCAAGAATTGGTACTTCTTAGATCTCCCAGGAAAGGGGATATGTACAAGTTGGATATGAACAATACTTCCCCATTGGGTGAAGTATCATGCTTTCTTTCCAAAGCTGATGGTGATGAGTCAACTCTATGGCATAAACGAATTTGTCATGTTAATTTCAAAACCATGAAAAAAAATTGGCTAAAAATAACTTGGTACATGGTGTTCCTAAAAATTAATTTTTATGCAAATATAACTGTGTTGCATGTTTGAAAAGAAAGCAACATAGAGCATCTCATAAATCCAAAGAAGTTAACTCTATCACCACTCTATTACACTTATTGCACATGGATCTATTTGGTCCCACAAGTATAGTGAGCATTGGAAGGAAATTATACTGCCTTGTGATTGTTGATGATTTTACTATATTCACATGGGTATTCTTTTTAAGAACCAAAGCTGCCTCTAACATTCTGGGCAGAGGCAGTTAGCATTGCATGCTATGTGCATAACAGGGTTCTTGAAGTTAAGCCACATGGAAAAACCCCTTATGATCTATGGAACAAGAGGACACCGTTCATTGGCTTTATTAGGTCCTTTGGCAGTAGGTGTACCATACTTAACACAAAGGACAATTTGGCAAAATTTGCTGAAAAGTCGGATGAGGCTATCTTTGTTGGATATTCCTCTACCTCTATTGCTTATAGAGTGTATAACATTAAAAATCAACAATTTGAGGAATCATCCAACATTGTTGTTAATGAGCACACTCCTTGTGTTAGGGGGAATGGACCTGATCATATCTTTGATTTAGAATTGTTTCCAAACTATTCTAAACCCTCTTGTGACAATGTTTCAGCTAGAACTGGTACTCAAAGTGATTCTGATGATGACCAACTGTTTGAGTTACCCAGACCTCTTCCAAGTTCTCCAAGAGTTGCTGAAAATCAAGCTTCCACAATTGGCAGATCTGATTGCATAACTATCTCAAGAACTAGTGGAGCTTCAACAAGTTGTCAATAAAGTGAGTCTCAAAACTCATCCGGTGACAATTCACAACCCTAAGCTGATGGAAGTAGCATTTTGAAGGAACAGGCAACTGTCAATGCCACTTCATAGCCAAATGATACTGATGTTGTTTCTCCTTCATTCAATCAGTCCTCAAGAATGAAAGTGAAACATCAGCTGGGCCAAGTGTCAAAAACCCTGAGCAAAATTTTTCAAATCTGGATCTATCCATGCAACTGGATGTGATCCCTAGGCTCAGGATCCACAACACTCACCCAACTGAGAACATCATTGGAGATGCCTCTGAAAGCGTGCAAACAAGAAGACAAACTCATAATGGGAATGTCTATTTGTATTTAGGCTTCCTATCTTAGATAAAGCCAAAGAAGGTGAAGGAAGCCTTGAATGATAGTAGTTAGGTTGAATCAATACAAGAGGAGTTGCTTTAATTCAAGAGACAAAAGGTTTGGAATCTATGTCCACTACCATCCAGTCAAGTACCTATTGGCACTAAGTGGGTATTCAGGAACAAAAGAGATGATAGAGGCCTGATTATCAAGAACAAGGCAAGACTGGTAGTTCAGGGATACACACAGGAGGAGGGAATTTATTACACTGATGTCTTTTCACCTGTTGCAAGACTTGAGGCAGTAAGGATCTTCCTTGCTTATGCAGCATCCAAGAACTTTACAGTCTACCAACTTGATGTCAAGTGTGCATTTCTCTATGGGGATATAGATAGGTAAGTCTATGTGTGCTAGCTTACACGATTTGAAGACCCACAGCATCCCAACTATGTGTGCAAGGTGGATAAAGCTCTCTAGGGGCCGCACCAGGCACCTAGGCTGTGGTATGAGACCTTGTCTCAGTTTCTTCTGAAGAAGGGTTACACTAGAGGTACCATTGACAATACTTTATTCATAAGAAAGTATGGGAAAGACATTTTCCTCGTACAAGTCTATGTTGACGACATCATATTTGGTTCCTCAAATGACCAAATGTGCAAAGACTTTGAGAGCATAATGAAGAAGTTTGAGATGAGTTCCATGTGGAAAATGGACTTTTTCCTTGGAATTCAGGTAAAACAGATGAAAGATGGGTTCTTTATCAATCAATCTAAATATGCCAATGACATTTTAGAAAGATTTGATATGAAAGATTTTAAGCCAACAAAGACTCCTCTACGTAGAAATCACAATCTTTGTCCTGACTCTAAGGGGGAGGATGCTGATCAACATCAGTATAGGGCAATCATTGGATCTTTGATGTATCTCACAGCAAGTAGACCTGATATCATGTTTGCAACTTGCATCTGTGCAAGATATCAGGCTGCTCTAAAGGTGTCTCACCTAGTTGCTGGCAAGAGAATCCTTAGATACCTCAAAGGAGCACCTAAATTAGGTCTCTGGTATCCAAGGAACAACAAATTCAATATCTATGACTACACTGATAGTGACTATGGTGGTTGCAACATCAAAAAGAAATCAACATTAGGAGGATGTCAATTTCTTGGTGGAAGGATCATCTCATGGAAATGCAAAAAGCAATCCTGTGTCTCAACATCAACTGCTGAAGCCGAATACATTGCTGCTGCAAGTTGTTGTGCTTAGCTGCTATGGATTCAAAACCAGATGATAGACTATGTATTCAACTTCATGAGGACTCCTATCCATATTGACAACAAGAGTGCTATCTCTATTATAGAAAATCCGATCAAGCACTCCAAGACAAAGCACATCGACATTAGGTATCATTTTATTAGAGATATTCATGAGAAAAATTTGATTAAGCTAGTCAAAGTTGACTCAAATGAACAATATGCTGATTTGTTCACCAAAGCATTTGATGAACAAAGATATAGGTATCTTATCACAACTATTCAGATGATCAACATTGATTAGCTTATCTCCTTTGAAAAACCTTTTCAAAATGTGTTTTGTCTTTGTCAATAAAATCTAAGCCCTGTTACGAAAGGCATTTCTTCAAAATATGTTAAGTATAAGTTCTTCCAAAGAGAAATTAACTCTTATCTTATATATCTTCCGAAGGAAAATTCCTTCAAGTTGTTTTCATCTTCCGAAGAGTTTTTAGCCTCAGAAGAGTATTTGATGTTATATCAAATCTATTTCCGAAGCTTGAAAAACTTCTTCATTTGGAAGACCTTCTTACTCTCGGAAGTAAATTTCTCTTAGGATAAATTTACCTTCAGAAGTAAATTTGGCTTCGGAAGAAGATTACTCTCGGAAGAGCTTTTACCCTCGGAAGAAAGCTTTACTATGTAATGGAAATCTTTTGGGCCCCACTCTATAAAAAGGTAAAGATTTTATTAATGATGTCGGAATATTTTAATGACTTATCCTTACCACCCTTGTCACATCATACCCCAAACCATCACTTCACCTTATCCAACCGCCATATCACCCATTTAAATAACCCCGACTTACTCATTTATTCTTTTTACCAAGGTCACAGCCCTAAGTTTCTTTCGTCTTCAGTTTATTTCAAATTCACCTTCATTTTCTCTGTAACTTTCTTAAGAATGACACTAAACCCTTAGCACAACCAAGTCGCTCTCCTTGACTCTTCCAAGGATGTTGACTTCTCTGAAATCAACCACTTCCTTACTCAGTCCACCTACTACACTGCCTTAACTGTTAACCCCTCCGTTTACTCAAATCAAATGGCCGAGTTTTGGGGGAATGGTCAAATTGAAACTCTGAACGGAGTTAGGGTTATTAGGTCAAGCATTTGTGGCCAGAAATTGATCATATCAGAACAAACCATCAGGGAGCATCTAGAGCTCCATGATGAGGGTTCTCCTATGGAATTCCCCAAATCAGACTTGGAGGATACATATATACCCAGATGGGATATGGTGGAGATGTGAGCAGGTCAACTGTATACAAGTTCAATTTCTCCTACAACCTGAAGTTCCTGCTTCACGTAGTCCTTGACTGCTTGTCATACAAGTCTGGGGGTTGGGATTAAATCCCCTATGAACTAGGATGCCTAGTTCATGGGTTGGTAAAAGGCCTAAGGTTCAACTACTCAAGGTTTGTGTTGACCAACCTCATGGCAAACCTTCAAAGAGAGACATTTTACATGTATTCTAGGTTTATCTAGCACATAATCAACTATGAGCTGGATTAGAGTAAGCTTGTCTGTGCAGCTACTCTGCCTATCCCTCACATGAGGCCGGCCATCTTCAAGGTGCTGAAGAAGGTGTCTACCAACGTTACTGGAAGACACACTGGGGTTCTTCCGGGTATGATTAAGCCAATGGCTCCTGGTGACATCCCTGTTAACCCCACAGGTGATGAACCCACACCAGCAATAACCACCTCCATGCCAAATCTTCCTTCCAACCACATCTAACACACATATCAGAGATGTTCCAAGCGAATCCTTGTTCAATCTTCTTTGATTGAACAAGTTCCCCCTGTTGTATCTAAAAAGGCTAAAGTGGAAACATGAGCTCCCACTCAGTTTGAGGTCCCACCTTCCTTCACAATAGACCACAATATGGGTATTGAGTCTCCTCAGTCTCAATCCCATGAGCCCCAAACCCAAGATCTACACTCTCAGGGTGAGTCTCTATACTCCCTAAGCAGCCAAAAAAGGACACCCCAATGATAGGCTTAATGCCTTTAGACATTGATCAAGGTCCCAGGTCATTTGGCATAACTTCCATATCTTTCACTGACCTTTTAATGGCCACTGATGAATAAATCATGTCTCTTCAAAGCCATGATGTTGATCCACAACACCCATCTAAGGATCAACTGAGCCTAGAGAGATCTCTGATTTCTAGCCCCCATCAACAAACCCCAACTGAGGTGGATCCCATTGGTGTGAAGGGGACTCATGTAGATTTAGCTGCCACTATTGAAGGTGCCTCAATGAGCCCTCAGGACAGTGGTAACATATCTGAGACTGAATCTACGACAACTTTGCCTTTTGATGATTTTGAAAGAGACATCATTACGCAAGGGAAACTAGGGCGCCAAGAAACCACAACTGGTGGTGAGGATGAACATACTAGGTATGTTACCTCATCTCCCCATGATTCTTCTAAAGAAGCTGAAGGAAGTATACAACTCACACTCAGAGACCTACTTTCCAATGTCTTAAACCTTGAATCCAGGGTTAAGACTTTAAAGGATAGGTCTGCCACTCAGCAACTTGAGATTGAAAATCTCAAGGCTCAACTAGCTGAGAAACAGACTGAGAGATCTGTTAGGCATGTACCAATACAAGTCTCTCTGACTTCTTCCTCCAGCTCATCTAGCTCTCAAGATGATGCTACCAAAAAGGAGGAGAATGTTCAGAGTGAAACACACATGGAGTAGCAAAGCTTAGCCCTTTCCACTCTATCTTCAAGATATCCTGCTCAGCAATCAACTGGTTTCCCTGAGCTTCCTCCTATCATTCTTTAAGTGTACCCAAGGATGCTCATCGATCTGAATAGGTTCTTAACCAGGTTCCTGATGGGCTCCTCTCTTGAACAACCAAGTCCGGATGTTGTTGTGGCATACTTTGGAGCTGAAGAGTTCCAGAGGTTGAATGCACCATCTACCACTGTTAAAGAAGTTGGTCAACCTAAGGTCCACATTGAACCCGAGATTGAATTCGAAGGGGATATGGGGACTGATGGCCCAGCATTTGAAACAGTTGGGACATATATTGCAATCCCACAAACTTCCTAAGCTGAAGTCAAAGCTGCGGAAGAAGTATTCCAAACTTCCAAAGCTGAGATCCAAGCTGCGAAAGGGCTATATTCTTTGTCTGATGATCTAATTATCACAAATGCAATTCTTGAACTGGCATCTGAGATAAATAGTGAAGACTTTCTCAGATTCCCTCTCACTCAAACAGCATCATCACCACAAGCTCAAATGACCACCCACAAACCTGAAACCTCTGCACAAGAACCTCCAAAGTCTCAAGCTTCCGAAGACACTAAAAGCAAATGGAAGTTAATTACAGAAGAACTATTAGAGGAAGAAAGGTTGGAGAAGCTTAGGAGAAAAGGTAGACTCCTAACTGGGAAGCTATTAGCTGCAAGTAGCAAAGCAGCTGTAGCCAACCAGGAGGCTATCAACAACCAAAGAAGGGTGGAGATCATTGACAGGCTTGTCAACCTGGGAGCTACAAGTGAAGATGTGCTCCTCCTGCCACTAGAGGAGTTGGTTGAGTTAGAAAAGGCAACCCTGCTAGGGAGAGAACAAGAAGAAGTAGCAAGGTTGGCCTTTGAGAATGAAGAATAGAGAAAGAAAGAGGAACCTGAGCAACAACTTAGGAATGAAAGAGTAGCTTTTCTAAGCTTTAGGGGATTCTATCTTGAGGAACTAGCTCCTCATGATAATGACATGATCTTGTTATTGTTTAACAAAGAACAAGATCAAATGAACAAAGAGAGAAAGATGGCTTCCAGGGAAAAGCTGAAGGAGAAGAAGAAGAAAGAGGAAGAAGCTCAACTTGCAGCTGTCAAGAAGATGGGAGACAAATCCTGGATGAAGGATTATCTCAGGGCCTATGGCTTCTCTGGTAGGCAAGTTGGTCCCATGTCTATAAAGACCCTGCAGCGACATTTCAGTGACATCAAGGCTGACATTCGCTCCGGAAGAAGGAAGGAGATGTACAGAAGAGTACAGGGGATGACTTCTAAACCAACACCACAACCTCAACCTGAACCAATTCCTTTCCCTTTCCCCATCAAAACCAAGCAACCCACTGAGCCATACACTCCTGAACCCACACCATCAGCCGTACCATCTTCCTCACCCATTCCATCATAACAACCACAACAACTACCTATTCTTAAACCCAGAACCCAACCATCATCTACCCAACAGCCACCCAAGTCATCCTCATAATCATCCAAACCTCTTTCCTTAGAAGAATTCAAAGAGATCAAGAGGAACCTCATCAACTGTACCACTCTGAGCGATATCTCTTTTGAGGAGGGGACCATCAAAATAACTTTCCTTGATGGCTCCTCATGTTCCCTCACAAGAGAAAAATTCCTTGATCTGCCTAGAGGAACACTAGGCCAGGCACGTAGACTCTTGGCAACAAACATTGACTATCTTGGGGAAGAAGAGAAGTTGATGAGAAGAAAGCTGGTGACTCTGCAGGACACTAGGAAGGGTGACAAGTTACTATCTCAACCCCTTGTTCCTTAGAAGAAAATAGTCCAGTGGGGGTTCAAAGACTCTTCTCACAACTTTGTTATGGAAAGAGAGAATGGTGAAATCAACAGGCTCAATGCCTCTTCTCTGCTACACTCAAGCAGATTTGACATTGTTGAGTTAGCAGAGAAACCATTCTCCAATCTATCCAACTCTGAGATAGCTGCTCACATAAGAAATCATCTAAGGTAGTCTTCATTTGGCTGAACTGACTACAAGAGCCAAGATTGAAGCAGGGTTGAAGCTGAGAGAGAAAGAAGAAAAAGAAGAGTCAACCACCAAAGGCAAAGCCTTCTTACAAATGGTTGAAGGCCCTGAATTGGAACCAACAGTTTGATGGGAATATGACTACAACTCTCGTCAACTAATAGACTAGATATTCTGTCTACGAATGATTTGTACATACATCTCAACACCACATCTGGAAAGAATAACGAGACATATTAGTATCTTCTCTCTTTAGTGCTGAAGGTTTTGAGAAGAAGAAACAAGTGAAGTTTTGGTAGCATCAGCCTAGGGGAGTTTGTTGGATCAAGTAAGGCTGGTGCAACCAAAACAAACACTTCTACAATTTTGGTTCAACTAATGAAGACTTTTGAAGGCAAAAGTTGAACTTCCGAAGGTCAAGGCTGAAAGAGCTTCCGAAGAGGAACTCTAACTTCCGAAGACAAAGTCTTCCTCCTTCCAAAGTTCAACACTTAGAATAATTCAAGAAAATGACTTGCGAAGCATGAAGTCCTGAAGATCAAGTCAAGCCTCGAAAGAAGTAGCTTCTTCCGAAGTATAAGTGGCTTTGGAAAGAACTTGTTCTTCTGAAGCATGTTGACCTTCGGAAGAACCTACTATGAACCAGTGGACATAAGTATGGTCCCTCTGACACACCGCTGCAACCTCTAAGATACTGCATGGCACTTTCCCACGCTCATGTAGTTGACCATACTTTATTCCACTGTTCATCTCTTATCAGTTAGTATAGTTACCAACTTTGGTTGGTGATAAAAGGTAAGTCATGGACATGTCAATGACTACCAAATCTTAGATAGTATTTTATCTTAGATACCTTACTTCTAGCAATGTAGTATTTGTCTAGTAGTAAGTTCCCAGCTGGTATCAAAGTATAACTGACTGTAGATAATAGTATATATAGTTTTTCTCATTGTAACTCAATTATCATGCTTGTAAGAGTCTTGTAATATTTTGAGTTGAGAAGTAATATATACAAGTATCTTGAAAACCTTTCTCTTGTGTTTGTTTACTTATTATATTACTATCAACTCTTAAGAGGTTCTGCATCATCAATCCGAGTGTGACTTAGTGAGTTTGAGAGATAACAATTGTGGTGAGTGACCAAACACAATCCTGCAGGAAGTACCTGCTTCATGTGCTCATCCACAGCCTATCCAACAAGCATGGGGGATGGGACCAGATTCCTGAAGATCTCTCCTTTATAATTCATGGAATGGTCCAAGGGGTCAAATTCAGGTATTTGTGTATACAAATCTACTTGCTAATTTAGAATCCTTTAGAGTATTACATGTTACTTAGATATGTTTAACACATTCTCAACTGTGAATTGGGCTCACAGTTAAGGGGAACTGGTAATGTTCTCATATTGGGACTGATGAAGCCCGTCATCTTTAAAATAATGAAGAAGCCAACTGTTGGCTTCTCTAGGGTAGAAACAAGCCTTGTCCCAAAAATGTTAGAGCTCATTGCTCAAGGTGACAACCTAGCAACACAAGCTAGTGTTGAACCCACACCTTCTACTTCACAACCACCTAAACATCCACAAACACTCCTCACCTACCAAGGAAAATACAAACAAAACCCCGCTCAGGCTATTCAGCTTGTGCAGGCCCCCATATTATCACCCATACAGGAGAAAGTGGACACTAGAGCTCCCACTTCTCCTGAGGAGTAGACCACTCTCATCTTATAAAGAATCAGTGCTGAGGTTCCTCATGTTCAGCCTGATAAGCTTATAAGCCTAACAACCTTAAGCGTTCACCTAGAGTCTCAAAACTCTAGTGAACAACCTTCAGGGGACAATTACCATCCCCAGCCTCTTGATCTTAATCAGCCAAATTCCAACCTAGAATTCTATGATGATGAAGACATGGGATTTAATGAGTACCATGACTCTCTCTTCTCCCTTCCCACTCAAAGAGAGATGAGTACTCTTGCCTCTCCCTTGTCTAGCCTAAATCATTCACCCATCAGTGAGGTGGATCTCCCTGAACCTGTTCAAGAGGTCCATATGGAAGAGGCTCTCACTTTTATAAGTGATTACATCATTAAGACCTCAACCATGGCAACTCAGCCCATTGATAGTTCATCTGAAGCTGTTAGTGATTAGGGGAAATCCAGCAGCCAAGAATACTATGCTGGTGGTGAGAGAGAAGACTTTGGTCCAATTCTCTCACCCCCCATGATTTTTTTGATGAAGATAAAGGGAAAATGAGGCTAAAGGTGCAAAATCTGTCAAAAACATGCACCTACCTAGTCTCTAAGGTTAGTCACTTGGAATCTCAGGTCACTACCTTACAAAACAGGGTCAATGATCACCAACTTGAGATATCTTATCTTAAGGAAAAACTAGCTAGGAGACCTTTAGGAAGAGCTCATCCAAGAACACAAGAACGTGTGGGTGTGATTGACCTAACTCCTGGCTCACCTATGCAAGTGGGTGATGCTACCAAAAAGGGGGAGAAAGTCATAGCAATCACAAAACCTGGGAGTTCCTCACATGGTATGGACATAGAGGATTCATCACCCTGACTTGCAGTTGTTCATACTCAGCAACCTCCTCAAGTTCACATTAATGTGGACTCGCTCATACAACATCTGTTTGAGGAGGGTATACCCTGAGCTATGCTTGGTCTATCTCAACACTCTGAGAATCCAATTATGGGATGGAGGTATGCCATTGATAGAAGAGCTCTGGTAATCTCAAGAACTTAGGGACAACAAGAAATCTTCAACTTTTTAAACCTGAGGTTCTATGAGAGTACATATCTAATTGACCTTCCACTTGTCAATCCAAGCCAACACAGACAAGCTGCAAGGTTAGCAGATAGGATTCAAGAAAGGGTGCTTGAATAGTTCAACCAACGATCAAGACTATATCAATAAAGGCTAGCAGGTAAGGCTATTGGTCAACTGGATGTTGAGGTGGACCCTAAGATTAGCTTCGAAGGGGAAGCCTTGACTGAAGGCCTAGTAGTTGAAACTGTGAACCTTGAGACATGAACTTCATCATCACCTATTTCCCTCAGTGAGGCACCAACTGATGAAGGTCCTTCACAGCCTCTCTCTAGCCAGAGTCTGACTGCTACATCAGACAATAAAGGCCAAAGCTCTCTCCACCCTGAGTCACAAAGGTCTCTGGGTGACAAACGAAAAAGGATAATGACTCTTGAGGAGATTGATGAGGAGGAGAGAGAGAGGAAGAGGAAACTAAGGGGAGAAAGTTCTAGTGGTTCCTTAGGATTATGGAAGCTGCTATCAAGGCTGCTCACAGACCAAACACTCAAAATGATGAGTTGAGAGCAGCCAGGATACACTATCTGGAGACCAGAAACTATGATGTTGATGAAATCATTTCTCTCCCCTTAGAGGAATTGAATGAAATGGCAGACAAGGAGTTGTCTAAGGAGAGGAAGGAGGCAGAGGATGTAAAATTGCTCCTCAAAATCAAGGAAGAAAGAATGCAGAAAAGGCTGTACAAACATGCTCCTACCCTCTCCCCAGTTCAAGAAAGTCCTGCAAGAGAAGCTGTGGCAACTCCACAACCTTAGGTAAACAAAAACGCTGATAGACAGTACATGATCAGCTACCTGACTGCCACAGGACTCTACCAGGCAGCTGCACTTCTTCCCCTCTCCTTTGAGTACATTGAGTTTGAGTACCTTAAGCAACTTGAACTATAAGTTCTCAAAGAACAAAAGGCTACAAAGAGGAAGATGAGGGAAGAAGCTGCAAAGTCAAGAGCCATCATTCAAAAGAGTCAAAAGAAATCTGCTGACACGCAGAGAATGATAAGCTTCTTGAAGCTGTATGGATTCTCCGAAAGGAGGCTTGGTCCAATGTCTCTATCCACCATGGATGAGCACATCAGGGTGATCAAGCAGAAGATCAAGGAGGAGAGCTTATTGACTTACACTCCCCACCAAGTCAAGCTTCTCCTGAAGTTGAGGTTAAGGTTGAACACTTTGAGACAACACAACCTGGACTCATGCTGAACCTCAGCATGCTTCATCTTCTGATCCACAGCAGGGTTCAACTTCCTCTCCTTCTAAACCTGTGAGGGAAAGGACCCAACTAAAGTTTCCAAAGGCTAGTCTTCTCAGTTAAAGTTTCCAAAGAGGAGGAAAAGGATGACTGTTAGATCTACACCAAAGAAGAAGAAAAAATCAAAGACATCCACCTCCAAACCTCAGGATAAGTCAGATCATCCTGAGGAAGTTGAAACACACCAATTTTTTTTATAAAATACTTTCACCAATTATATCAGAGTTTAGGTCCCAGTTCACAACAAAACTTGTCACTTGCAGTGACATGTCATTTTAAACCAAATATATAAATATTACAAGAAAACATAATTGTTTTACAAATATATCTATTACATTTATTATAGTAAATATTAAACGAGAGTAGGGTAACTTCGTCAGTCCTGTCACGCCCGTGAAGCTTTAACCATTTATGGGTGCTTTCCCTGAAAACATTTAAAATATATTCTTATTAGCTTTTGCTAAGTAATTACACCTCTTTATTTCAAAAACATATTTTCTTTTTTATTTGGGATTTAACACCCTTAAATCATTTTTATTTAATGCCCACTGATTTTTTTTTGGAATTCAACACCCGAATTCCTTATGGGTTATTTCATCCCTTGAGGATTGTTAACTTTTCTTTTATATATGTGGAGTTCCACACCCGAACCCCTTGGGATTTCAACACCCGAAATCCTTACATATATTTAACTCCCCTTTTTATATATGTGGAGTTCAACACTCGAACCCCTTGGGATTTCAACACCCAAAATCCTCACATATATTTCACATACACATAAATTTTTGAAGTCACTAAAACATATATTTGATCCATACCCCATAATCATTTTCATCATAATCATACCTATCAATGAACATATATCTCATGTATTTAAACATGCTTCAACTCCACAAAAATCATACAAACTTGTGATAATTAAAACGTATAACACGTAATTAAACATGTATCGTGAGTAAGTTATGGGTAGGTGTACTTACCTCTCAAACTTAGTAATAATATTATACGAGACTTGTGTTGTCCACTCAAAATTAAATCAATTTTAGTTGCTCTACAAAGTCACCTGAACCGTCATTTGTTCTATTCTTTTTTTTAATTTCTTTGTGTTATAAACCGTTTGTGTGAAATGTTCATATATATCCATTTTACTTGGATATCAAGTTTTGATGAATATGGATGCCACATATGTGGCCACTATTGCATCATATATGTTTTCGTATAATATTGTAAATTAATCCAAATGTTTACACGTATAATATGAATCATTGTTTATGGATTTGGATGAAAATTTTTGTTTATAAAATTATTATTATTATTATTATTATTATTATTATTATTATTATTATTATTATTATTATTATTATTATTATTATTATTATTATTATTATTATTATTATTATTATTATTATTATTATTGTTATTATTATTATTATTATTATTATTATTATTATTATTATTATTATTATTATTATTATTATTATTATTATTATTATTATTATTATTATTATTATTATTATTAGCACATTGAGAACCTCACGAAGATGTTGAGCATGATCTTCTTCGGTCCGAGAATAGATAAGAATGTCATCGATAAAGACGATGACAGAACGATCAAGCATAGGCTTACATACTCGATTCATGAGATCCATGAAAACTACTAGAGTATTTGTTAGACCAAATGGCATCACAACGAATTCATAGTGGCCATAACGAGTACGAAAAGCTGTCTTAGGTACATCTTCTTCTCGTACCTTAACTTGATGATAACCTGACCTTATATTGATCTTTGATAACCAGCTAGCGCCTTGTAGTTGGTAAAAATGATCATCAATTCTAGGAAAAGGGTACCTATTCTTGATGGTCAGCTTATTCAATTCACGGTAATCGATGCACATCCACATGCTACAGCCATTCTCTTTAACGAACAATATAGGCGCGCCCCAAGGTGAAACGCTTGGGCGAATGAAACCTTTATCCAACAGATCTTGGAGTTCAGACATCAATTCCTTCATCTCATTTGGTACTAATCGATATGGTGATTTAGCAACAGGTTTAGCTCCAGGAACTAAATCGATTTTGAATTCGAGTTCTCTTTCTGGTGGAACGCCCGGTAGCTCATCAGGGAACACGTCAGGGAATTCGTTAATTATAGGGACTTCATCAAGTTTCTTCTCTTTCATTTCTTTATCACCCACGTAGGCTAGGAACGCTTGATGTCCACGCCGTATGTAGTTCTTGGTTTTTGCCATTGAGCATACAGTTATGTTGCTCTTTCTTTCTCCATAGATATAAATTTGTTCTCCCATTGGCGACATGAATTGAAGAATCTTTCGATTGCGAACTATCGACGCGTGATGCTGGGACAACTAATCCATCCCAATATTTACATAAAATACCTTTAACTCTATTGGAATTAAGTCGATATAGTATTCCTCTCCTTGAATATTTACTTTACAGTTTCGACATATTTCGGATACGGAGAAACTTTCATCGCTAGCAATGTCAACTTCTAACACATGTACCAATTACTTTTAACAAAAGAACTATGGCATGCAAACTTTATAGATACAAAGGATCTACTAGCCCCAGAATCAAATAAAACATGTGCAGGAATGGAGTTGACAAGAAAGGTACATGTAGCGACATCAGGTTCAACCTTTGCTTCTTCTGTAGCAATTTGAAAAGCCCTACCACGCGGTTTTGGAGCTTCCAATTTTTTCAATTTTTCTACGGCCCTTGATCCTTCCACAGCCTTGGCAACCCTTGTTCTAAACTCTGAACAATCATTTCTCATGTGACCTGGCTTATAGCAGTTATAACATAAGTTTACATGGCTAGTACATTGTGGTGTGGTATGCCCCGATTTACCACATCTATAACAAATTGGGTTTTTGTAACGACACCCCCCAAGATGCCTCTTTCCACAGAATTGACAGCTACCAGACTCCTTGATTGAGTCTGAACTCTTTACAGGCTTCATAAATTTTACTCTCTTCGCAGGTACTCCAGGAACCATAACATCAGCCTTTCTTTTCCCTGTCTCTTTCTTTATGTCTCTTCAGTTCCATCTCTCGTTCACGAGCCCAATTAAGGAGCTACTCAAGACTTCCACATTTTGATGGAGAAATAAATTCTCTGATTTCTGTTTTAAGGATAAGATGAAACCGAGTCATCCACATTTCTCCTGAAGTGAAAAGCGGACAAAACTTCACTTTATCATAGAAAATTCCAAATATTCCATCCACCGTTTCATTGTCTTGACGCATATGAAGAAGTTCTTCAAGGATACGATCAATTTCAACACGAGGACTTAACTGCTTGAGGAAAATTAGTTTGAATTTTTTTCAAGACATACTTCTGATTCTTTCTCTCTCCTTCTCTTTCTTCATCATATCCCACTAGTCTTTAGCTCTTTCACATAACTGGTTCGTCGCGAACATCACTTCTTCAAATGGATCACAGTGACATGTATTGAAAATAGTCTCCATGGCTGTTATCCACCTTTGGCTCATCAAAGGGTCAATTTCACCTTTGAATTGCAAATGTTTACAATCCATGAAGTCTGTATACGTGTAGTGACGTTTTTCAATTTCAGCTATTGGTTATTTGTAGGTTTTTCTATTGTCACTTCACTCTTTTTCAATTTTCCTTCTAGCATAATTCCAATAGAATTTTGCATTTCAGCTAGAAGAAATGGGATATTGGCTTCAAATGCCTTTCCTACTTCATTGGCAATCTGTTTATGAATTTCTTCAGGTACAAACGTTGTATTATTATTAGGACAAGATGAATACACTGATCTTTCTGAAGCATCATCTACATGCTTCTCAGTGTTACGACTTCCTTCACCTTGTATCGCATTTTCTCCTCTTTCATCCGCGATATTTCTCTATCAATTATTTATTTCATGTTATTTTTTTTATTCTAATGATTTCTACACTACAAGTACTTATTTAAGGTCTTAATGCTCCTAACATTATTGGCAAGACAAACAATATATCTAAGGCCAGAAAGCACCATATATGCATTTATAACATACTGCACATACACATATCATTTAATGCATATATATTCCACATCCCCATACTTACTCTTTGATGTTTTCAATACAATATGATCATTGAAAACTTATAATGATATGATGTATTACCCTCATACTTGCCAGGTATGAAAACAATATATTACACTCATTATAATTTTCCAACTATCATATGATATCTCAAACATATAAGTTTCAGTGTACACATATTTTCATATGTTTTCATTTTACACCAATACAAACTCCCCATTTATCTGCTTCCTTGGACCGCTTCTGGACTGAACCCTCTCGTTTTCATATCAGTAGCACTTATGGTTCGAGTCTATGTATTTATTTTATATACTTAAATCTCTTGAACCATGCTCTGATACCAACTTGAAAAACACCAAATTTTTTTATAAAATACTTTTCACCAATTACATCAGAGTTTAGGTTTCAGTTCACAACAGAACTTGTCACTTGCAGTGACATGTCATTTTATACCAAATATATAAATATTACAAGAAACATAATTGTTTTACAAATATATCTATTACATTTATTATAGTAAATATTAAACGAGAGTAGGGTTCCTCCGTCAGTCTTGTCACGTCCGTGAAGGTTTAACCATTTATGGGTGTTTTCCCTGAGAACATTTAAAATATATTTTTATTAGCTTTCTCTAAGTAAGTACACCTCTTTATTTCAAAAACATATTTTCTTTTTATTTAGGATTTAACACCCAAAAATCATTTTTATTTAATGCCCACTGATTTTTTTTTTGGAATTCAACACCCGAATTTCTTGTGGGTTATTTTCATCCCTTGAGGATTGTTAACTCTTCTTTTATATATGTGGAGTTCCACACCCGAACCCATTGGGATTTCAAAACCCGAAATCCTTACATATATTTAACTCCCCTTTTTATATATGTTGAATTTAATACCCGAACCCCTTGGGATTTCAACACCCGAAATCCTCACATATATTTCACATACACATAAATTTTTGATGCCACTAAAACATATATTTGATCCATACCCAATACATTTCATCATAATCATACATATCAATGAACACATATCTCATGTATTTAAACATGCTTCAACTCCACAAAAATCATACAAACTTTTGATAATTAAAACGTATAACACGTAATTAAACATGTATCATGAGTAAGTTATGGGTAGGTGTACTTACCTCTCAAACTTATTGATAATACTATACGAGACTCGTGTTGTCCACTCCAAATTAAATCAATTTTAGTTGCTCTAGAAAGTCACCTGACCCGTCTTTTGTTCTATTGTTTTTTTTATTTCTTTGTGTTATAAACCTTTTGTGTGAAATGTTCATATATATATATATATATATATATATATATATATATATATATATATATATATATATATATATATATATCCATTTTACTTGGATATCAAGTTTTGTTGAATATGGATGCCACATATGTGGCCACTATTGCATCATAAATGCTTTCTTATAATATTGTAAATTAATCCAAATGTGTACACGTATAAAATGAATCATTGTTTATGGATTTGGATGAAAAATTTTGTTTATAAAATTATTATTATTATTATTATTATTATTATTATTATTATTATTATTATTATTATTATTATTATTATTATTATTATTATTATTATTATTATTATTATTATTATTATTATGATTGTTATTATTTTCCAACAAAATCAACACCCGTTTAAACATAACTTAATTCAATAATAACTTTACCCAAAACTTACTCGGTTAACAATATTTAAAATATAAGTTTTTTCTTAAAATATTTATTATTCTTTTAAACTAAATTAAATATTTATCTAAACGTCACACATAGTAATGATCGTTGACCCGTAACTTACTCGTTTAACAATAACTAACATGAGTTTAAATATTTTATGTTCATTCACAAAACGAGATGTTACAGAAGTCCACAAAGAGGAAGCTCAACCAACTCCAATTCAATGTAACACCCAGATAATTTTAAGAAAAGAAAGAGAAGAATCAAAAGGAAGAAAAGCCATAAAACCCAAGTCAAGGGGTTAAATGTATAAAAAGGACAAAATTTATGCAATTTTATACAAAAAGTGGCATGATCGCCCACACCTTTTGCACATCTTCTTTCCAACAGATTTTTAGAGAGAGAAAAAGTAGAATTTCCGGGTCTTAGAAAGAAAGAAGAAGAAGAAGCTGATTCAAGGTTAGTTTTTGGTGTTTTTAGTTGTTCTTGGCTGGTTTTCAGCCTCTGGTATGTGCTTACATGCTTTTGTGTGTTCGATTGTGTGTTTTTGTTGGGTTTTAGGTGTTTGAACCTCAAGTGCATTTGGGTTTGAAGATGTCCTACTCGAAAGTTGCAAGAGCTTTCTAGATCCATATTTTTTTGATGTTTTAACTTGTTTTAGGGCTAAAAATGCATGTTTTAATGTTTTTATTAATGTGGGTATGTGTACCCGTATGTATGTGTATGTGTTATGTTGGGAGGGTGTATGTTCGGGAATGATTTTGATGATGTTTATGTTTTATGTCTGTTTATGATTCTTAGTATGTAAGAACTAGGCTTATAACAGGTTGGGATTGTGATCTGGGGAATGAAATTGATGTTATTGTTAGGACCTGGTATTGGAACGAAATACCGAGTGATTAGCATGTAAACCAGATCAAATAGTGTGGAATCCTATTTGATTGGCGATCCAATCAGTGAGAACACACGAAGAATCAATAAAGTATTGAATCTAACGTTAAGAATAGAATGAGGATCGATCTAATGTGTTCTATGAACTTGGAGAATGAATTGGGAGGCTTCTAGACGGCTAGGGTACGTCTGGAGTCGAAATAGAATGAATGCTTACGTTTTTCCACGAATTGGGTTGTATTTATAGGTTAGTAATGTTCATTCGTGCGACTGGACCATAAGTATGGTTCAGTCGTGCGATTGAACCATGCGGTTGATTCATCCGCACGACTGAGTGTTCATTCGTGCGACTGAGCCAATCTTATGTGTCAATCATACGACTGATCCAGTCTCCTGGTTCAGTCGTGCGACTGAGTCAATCGTATGAAGTTATTCATGCGTGTGGTCCATTCGCATGGGCCATTCGCATAAGAACTTCATTATGTTAAGTTTGAATGTATTAATTTATATAACATGATGTGTAACCATTCAAACAACCATAAACCTAATTAACCAATTCAACATCGACTCATTAATGAAATATTAAACGTTATCAATCACAAACAATCAATATCATTTCATAAATCATTTCACATTACATCAGAATCAGATAAACAAGATCTATTACGTTCATATCCTGATCTAGGGACATACATGTATCAACAAACTCCCCCTTGGACCTAGATCTCTCTAATGTCTTGTTTTCTGCATCACCTCCTCATATTTCTTGTACTTGTCCTCTTTTGTGACTCCCGCGTGAATCTCAAACGCGAAGCAGAGTCTTATGACGTTCTGGAACTGAAGGGCTTGTACAATATCCTGCGTATCATAGAACAGTGGCCACTTGTATAGCGTGTAGACATCATTAGCTGACAAGTTGGTAAGCCACATTGGGTCGAATACCCTGATAGTATCCATTTGGCCCTCTTTGTTTAGGAATATGACCGCTTCTCCTGTCCTCCAATCGTAGTACCACCACTTAAAATGTGGAGTGAAGTCCTGTGGCATTTCCCTGAGCGGGATTCTTGACATTGTGCGCGGAGGACTCCACTTCAACACTTTCTTTGGCTTTCCAGTAATGGCATCAACCTCAGACCTTCTGATATACCTTGTAGGCAGTTGGGGTCTGAAGTTAACCCACCTGGTGTGGTACTCCTTCCTTAGGGAAGCCTCAAACCAGGCTGACATCTTTCTCGGGTCAGCATACAAAAGCTTTAGTTTGGCCAGCTGGTTGAGCTCAAAACCTTGTAGAGTCTTCAAATCATGTGGGAATCTGAAGTACTCTATGCCCTTTTCCCTCTTAACTGCATATACGTTAAGGTCCTCAAAATACGCCAACGCTATGATCCTGCCAGACACCTTATGATGTTTCTTGACTCTGTAGAGTTTGGTGTAGGCATCCTGTTTCGGTGCAGCGCGTTGGGCTCTAACTTCTTCAAAAACGCAGCCCACTCAGCCTTTCGGATATCAACATCATCATTTGAGGCTTGGGCCGTTTCCTCTATCTTCTCTGACTCTTGCTCCATTTTGTCTAACACCTCAAATGTATCGCTAACAAGGGATTCACCCAGATTGGGGACCACATTTCCCTCATTGTCAGCATACTGAGGGTAGTGCTCGGCAGTGACATCTTTAATCTCTATTTCATCAACATCGTTGAGCTCTTCGTCACTGGTCGAGTCGCACGTCGGAGCATCCTTCACAATCTCATCTGGATTGAGCTTGAAGATCTCTGCTAGTTGCTCGTTTGATAGGTCGTGAATTATTTCCCCTTCTTCAGGGGTATAACTCACCGACCTCCTTACGATCGCTTGCAGATCAAGAATCATAGTCAACTGAGTCTTGACCTGTTGAAGGGGAGCAACATCGAACTCATCCCTTTGGTAATTTGGATTTGTTTGATTTAAACATTCAACACATCACCCATTAGTAATTAATCAAAAAATAAATGCATTAAACTTAATATAAACATTGAATACATAGGTTTTAATACATGATTCAAATACAAAAGTAATTAAATACATAAACATCTAATCTTTACTTTTGTCCTGGATCATCGGGTCGTCACTTGGTGGAGCAGAGGAGGAAGCTGGTTGGTCTTGTCAATTCTTGGATCTCCTCTCCTGACCTTGAGCAGAGGCCGATGCAGCTGCATCTCCTCCTTCTGCATCATCATCTTCATCCTTCTCCTCTGTCCTTTCTTCTTCAGTCCCCTCATCCTCCTCAGTCTCATCCTCATCATCCTCATCATCATCTTCATCATCATCATCATCACCATCATCTCCGTCTCCCTCTTTGATCTTCAGGGGTTCCTCTTTAGATCCCTTTAGCTTTAACATGATCGTCTTCTTCGCCTCCTCCAACTCCTCTATCTTCTTGTTTGATGTGACACTATGTGCTTGGAGTTGGGCTATCTCATGGCTCTGAGAAGCCATCTGTTGGGCCTGCTCCTCTATCACTTGAGCCTGCTCTGAGATCTGCTGAGACTGTGCAGCAGTAAGATCAGCCAGCTGGCGGATCTGAGCCGCCTTCTCCTCATCCGCAGCTAATATGCGCATCACCATCCGGTTAAGCGCAGACAGCTGTTCCTCTACCCCAATTGGAGGTAGAGGTGATCCATATCTATGTAGGGGATGGGCTGAGGGTCCAGCTTGGTGGGAAGTGGTGGTGGTGGCTGTAATGAAGATGGGGCTGGGTCTGTGAAATGGTGGAGGTGATGTGGGAGTGAAAGATATGGTGGTAGATGGCATCTGTATAGTGGTGGGAGGTGTGGAGGTAGTAGTAGTAGCTGTGGTGGCTGTGGTGGTGGATGGTGTGGCTGTGGAAGTGGTAGTGGTGGTGGTAGCGGTAGTGGCTGTGGTGGTAACGAAGGTCAATCGTCTCTTCTTCTTCTTTTGCCCGTGGGGCTGAGCCATCATTTTCCTCCTCGTTCCCGTCGAGGTGGATGCTCCCCCTACAACCCGGCTAGCTGACTCCGGTGCATAACTAGGATCAGCAGCTGTCTCTCCTGAATCTCTTGGGCGTTCACCAACCGCCCTTAGCCCATACTCTGTGGGAACAACCTTGCTTCCCACAGTTCTTGTCAAGGGCTCCTCGTCCGACTCCTCTTCCTCCTCACCAGGAACAAAGTCCTGATGAAAACCAGCAGACTCGGCTATGTCACCAGCTGGGGCAGACACTGGAGGTATAACATCAGAAGCTGTGCCTCTCGGTGGAGTAGGCATATCATCCCCAGCGTCCCCACTATCGTCATCATCGGAATCATGCTCTGGGAGCAATAGCCACTCGTCATCTGAATCACTATCATCATGACGCCACTTGCATCTCCCCGGCGCAACATATCTCTCATTGGCCAAATGGCCGATCAACCTCTTCACCTGGGGCTTTACCTGCTTGCCCCTATACACTCTCATACGACCCAAGGTCGTGTCATCCATAATCTCCAACGCAACCACATCATGGCTCTCCTTAGGAAATTAAGGCAGCTTCTCATTGAAGATCAGCTGAAGAAACCTGGGGTACATACAAAAACCCTCCTTCCCCTTTGCCTCCATGTTCTCAACCAGATATGAGAAGATCATACTCGAAAAGTTGAAAGGGTGGTTCAGCACGAGTGCCACGTAGGCATTCTGCATCTGGTCTGATAGGTCATCGAACCCACCCCTCCTCGAAGCAATACACTTCAGATCACATGCGCCAAGTACTTGTACTAGGGACACAGGTTGCTCTTGTTGAGCACACCTGAGTTTATGTCCCCAACGTACTTGATCCTGAGAAAGCAGCCTCTCACAGTAAGTGGATGTAATCTGGTGGGGTGATCAGTATCGTCCCTAAACTCAAGAACTCTCTGGATATTAGCAGCTGTAATCGCAATATCATGACCAAGAATGGAGCTCCGTATACTGTAAGGCTCACGAGAACGATCAACGGAGGCATTCTTCCAGAATGCCTGGTGTAATGACCTGTAAGGCGTGCACGGTGTGGAAATGGCCTTATGCATCCGAGAGCGTCTAAGGAACGCAATAATCTCTGTAAACTCGGCCCCGTTCCGAGTCGTATGACCCAAGTGAGCACATATGTTGTGCTTTGGATTAATGGACCATCTATCAGCCATTTTCCTGAAACACAAGACACAGAACCATTAGTACATAATACATCAAAATTCAGTTCTAAGTGTAATGTTTAAATTCATTCTGATTCATTCGTGCGAATGAATCATGCGACTGAAGTCAGTCGGTTGTCCTTTCATGCGACTGAGCTCATTCGGGTGAATGTGACATGCGACTAAGTTCAATCTGCTGACTGAGTCTGCGATTGCTTCAGTCGGCCGACTGAGCTCATTTGCATGGTTCATTCGGCCGATTGACCCAATCGCAAGATTCAATCGTGCGATTGGAGTTCATCCGGACGACCAGTCGCCTGTCCCACTGTTCAGTCGCCTGTGGTTCGAATCTTGATCAAAACAAGTTATTTAACATGGGTTACCGGTTCAATAGGTTTGCCATCTCGTTACCAATAACCTATTAAACTTAATTTTAACATTTTGCTTAGTTTAGGTCGGTTATTAGGTCATTTTTCAGTCCGTTTCTTGTTATTATTCGAAAATCGCAAATTAGGGTTCCATCTTCAGATTTCATTGAGATATAACTTCAATCTACCTGTATAAACAACATCGAACGTCAGAAGATCAATAATGATGTGAAAACAGGATCCAGAGAGATTTTGGCAGAGTAACGGTACGAAGTGCAAATTAGGAGCGATTGAGGGTGGTGAGTAAAATGCGATCGACTGTGGCCCTTTAAATACTGAATCTGAGCTCAATCGGCCGACTGGCCTCATTCGCTCAGTTCATTTGGGCGACTGAGGCTCAGTCGTGCGATTGGCCCAGTCAGCCGCATTCAGTTGGCCGACTAAGGTTCAGTCGGTCGACTGACTCATTCGTGCCCTTTCATTCGCACCTTCAGTCAACCGACTGAGTCTTAGTCGGTCGACTGACTCATTCGCCTCCTTTCATTTGGTCGAATGGGTCATTCTGATAAGCCATTCGGGTGAATGGCTCAATCTCATGTCCAGTCGTGCGAATGGGACCCATTCGCATGGTTGGTCCATACTCATGGTCCAATCGTGCGAATGGGTTAGACTTATGAAATTTTTCTGCCATTTTGATCTGTTTACATTTAAAACCCTTTTAACTTTTGAAATTTAACATTATGAGCATTTGATCATCTCGGACATGATCATTTTAACTTGAAAACTTTTTTATCACCTCAGACGTGATCCTTTTAAGCAATTTAGTCACCTCAGACGTGACTCTTTTAAACCTTGAAAACACATGTGGTCATCTCAGACATGACCCTTTTAGTGAGTTGATCCCATACTGATTTTCATGATGTAGTCCGACAAACAAAACAAACTAGAATGACTAACTAACTAGAAAGTTAAAATAAAATACAAAAATTAAACTTGTTTTTGGCTTTTTGTGAGAGATAAATCCTAAGATAGACATCTACTGGATTTGGTTCCGGAATAGGCAGCTTCAATTTAGATTGACCACCCCTGGACCAATTCAATTTTGGAATCATACAGGCAAGTCAAATCATTTGGGACTTGTTATCAAAGCCTTTTGATGCTCAATTCTTGGTTTTCATCCAGAGTCGTTAGCAACTTTGGGAAATCATATTGGAACTATTAGATTACCACATTGATTTGAACTTTCAAAAATTACAGCCACAATGATTGTCAATATATTTGTCCTCTTAAATCCATATACAGACTTTTGACACAAACTGGTGATAGTTTTAGGTTTAATTATTTCAACTAACATTTGTGGATTCCACACTTATATGGTAATCAACATTCCTCAGGAGCTTTTGAGCGGTCTACAGGTATTTTTACAAGAAGAGACTATTCTTAGAGCTTTCAAAGAGAAGCCAATCCTCAGGTCAGTGCCATCGCACAGCAGAGAGGCAGCAAACAACAATGAATTCTAGAATATCTAGGTTATGCTTATCCTCAGGTCAGTGCCATCGCACAGCAGAGAGGCACACAACCTATCTCCTTGTTAGAGCAGCTTAATTTTATTTTGCACAAAATGCACCAACAACATAAGTCATTAGCTTGATAGCATTTGTCTTTCTTATTTTTTTTTCGTGCTTTGCTCTATTTATGGTCATCCGCACACATTCGTGGCGTTTACATGCTAATTACCCCTTATTGGAATATTGTTGATTGTGTTAACCAGTGATAAAATGGAAGCCCACAGTCAGTTGAACAACTTAGTTTGATCTTGAGATCACCAGTCAGGTCTAATCATCTATTGTGTTGAATCTACCGACATATCATTTGTGGTCTAGCAACCTCTAGGTCTACTCTCGTTGTGTTACCTTAGGAGTTACCAGTTTTTCTATCATCTTCCCTTTTATATTGCTTAGACTACACAGACTTATACTTCGAATTTTTGCATCTTTTCTAAATTAAATTTTTAAAGTCCCTCTTGATTTGTTCCTTTGTACTATCATTTTCCAAAGGGTTTGAATCGGTATCGCAGATACGATCTACCTTATATCAGCTTTCCACTCCTTCTCCCTCGTTTTTTTAATGTTATTGGCTGACTTATCTCCCCCTAAAATACTAAAAACATAACTGGTTTAATTATTTTAGGATTTTGATAAAAAGCGAAATAACATGAATTTAATTTAAACAGACTAAACTAACTAAAGAAAATAAAATTAAAAATAAAAATTTTTTAACTAAAAACGCATCGGACTACACATGATCATCATCAGGAATAACATCACTTTTCTTTTTAACGCCGTTGACCTCTAGCAAATATTGAAAACGTGGTTTATCAAAGGCTTTAGTATAGAGGTCAGCGCGTTGAAAATCGGTATTAATTTTTACCACATCAATTAAGTTCTTTTCAAAACAGTCTCTTATGAAATGGTATTTAATACCGATATGTTTGGTCTTTGGATGTTGGACCGGAGTTTTAGTTACTGCAATAGCAACAGAGTTATCAACAAAAATAGGAGTAGAAGAAACTTTAAACCGTAATCCCGCATTTGCTGTTGAATCCAGATGATTTGTGAACAGCAACTTGCAGCAGCAACGTATTCGGCTTCACAGGTTGACAATGCAACCGATGTCTGCTTCTTACACTGCCAGGTAACTAATCTCCTCCCAAAGAATTGACACCCTGCTGATGTAGACTTGTAGTTCATCTTGCAGCCCCCGTAATCCGAGTCACTATACGCCGTGAGCTCAAAGTCATCATCATGAGGATACCACAACCCAAGTGTGGGTGTACCCTTCAGATAACGAAATATCCTCTTGACCCCGATCAGATGGTTCACCTTAGGCTTAGCCTGATATCTAGAACATAAACATGTAGCATACATGATATCAGGTCTTGAGGCAGTGAGGTACATGAGGGATCCAATCATTCCTCGGTACATTGTGGCATCTACCAGATCTCCATTTTCATCAGGTGCTATATGTGATTAGTAGCAAGTGGAGTCCCAGCAGCAGAAGCATTCTCCATGTCAAAACGACTGAGAATGTCTCCCACATACTTGGTCTGATGTAGAAAGATCCCATTTGGTGTCTGATCCACCTGTAACCCGAGAAAGAACTTCATCTCCCCCATAGCACTCATCTCAAACTCTTTCTTCATAACTGCTTCAAACTCTTTGCATAATTCTTCGTTCTTTGAACCGAAGATTATGTCATCGACATAGATCTGTACGAGCAGTAGGTCTCCATCTTTTTCTTTGATGAACAGCGTGCAGTCAATGACTCCCCTGCGAAAGCCGTGTTTCACAAGATGAGTCGAGAGTTTCTCATACCAGGCTCTTGGAGCTTGATGAAGCCCGTATAAAGCCTTGTCGAGTTTGTAAACTCGATCCCGATGATAAGGATCTTCAAATCCCTCGGGTTGACTGACATAGACTGTTTCTCTGATTTCCCCATGAAGGAATGCACTCTTTTCACATCTAATTGGTAGACTTTAATCTTCATGTACGAGGCATAGGCAAGGAAGATACGATGGCTTCCATCCTAGCCACGGGTGCAAACACTTCATTGTAGTCAATCCCCTCGACTTGGCGAAATCCCTGAACCACCAGTCGAGCCTTGTTCCTGATAATGACCCCTTGGTCATCTTCTTGCATTTCAAGACCCATTTGGTGCCAATGACCTTAGCACCTTTAGGTCTATCTACCAGAGTCCATACACCTAACTTCTTGAACTGAAGAAGTTCTTCTTGCATGGCACTCACCCACGCCTCATCATTTAGTGCATCACTGACGTATTTTGGCTCAAACTGCGAGACAAAACACCGATAAGCACCATCATGAATGTATCCCTTCTCCATAACTGAGGCATAATCAGCTGAGTATAGCTGATTTCGGGTTTGTACTCATGATCTGACATCCCCAATGACATTGTCTAGGGGATGATAGACGTTTAGTCGTGATCCTGGAGTAGTAGGAACAACTACCTCAGAGCCAAGATTATGAACATCTGGTTCTGCATCTGAGGTAGTTGGAGTTTGAGGTTCCGAAGTCGAAGGTGCATCACTGTTTGATGCTTGTGGACTTTCAGGATTGGAACCTGTTCCTCCTGACTGTTCTGATCATCGTCTTCAGCTTCATCTTCAGAGGAGGAGTCACTGTCGTCGACTACTCCCCCTGACTGAGTAGATGATTCTCCTTGTGAGCTAGATGATGTTGAATCATGAGATGGTGTATTCAAGATATCATACATCATTCTAGTAGCTAACTCATCATCCGAAGGAGAGATAGGGATGTTGAAGGACTTGAAGAATCCATCATAGTCTAAAAAGTAGGCGGGTCCTTTGCCAGTAGGTGGTGTGGTATATCTCTGAACGTCAACATTACACCACACTTCTACTAGACCCGTTGAGTTGTTGTAAACTCTCTTGTTCGGTATGTTGTATCCCAGAAAGATTCCTTCATCAGCCTTCTCGCTGAATTTACCTTCTTGTGTCTTCTTCAGAAGTGTGCACGGCGCGCCAAATGGTTCGAGATACTCCAAATTCGGTTTGCGTCTTTTAGTAGCTCGTAACATGTCTTTCCGTGGCGCTTGACAATCAGCACTCGATTCAGTGTATAACATGCATTAGCCACTGCCTCATTCCAGAATTGGATGGGCAGTTTCGAGTCTGCCAGCATTGTCCGTGCTGTCTCTATCAAGCTTCTGTTCTTTCTCTCAGCAACGCCATTCATCTGAGGCGTGTAGGCAGAAGTGAATTGATGCACAATTCCCTTTTCCTTGCAGTAAGCCTCCATCCACTGGTTCTTGAATTCCGTCCCGTTGTCTGAGCGTACTTGATTAACCTTCAGCTTGTAGAGAGATTCCAGTGTGGTTACTAACTCCTTGAATGACTCAAATGTTTCTGATTTGGACTTCAGAAACATTACCCAAGAGAACCTTGAGTAGTCATCAGTAACCACAAAACAGTACAAGTCGCCTGCAATGCTCTTTGTACTGACTGGACCAAACAGATCCATGTGAAGAAGTTCAAGAGGAAGTTCTATTGAATGAACTTTCTTTTTCTTATGAGACTTCTTCGTCTGTTTGCCTTTCTTGCAAGCTACACAAAAATCAGGAAGCTGGAAGTTCTTGACATTAACTCCTCTCACAAGATCCTTCTGAATCAAGTGATTCATCTTCCTTTGACTAATGTGTCCCATTCTCCTATGCCAAGAGATGGAATCCTTCTCAGTAGCTTTAGATAGAAAGCACTGAACCTCATGATCCGTTGTAGAAGCTGTTGACAGATCCAAAACATAAAGGTCTTTATATCTTGAAGCTGTCATCAGAACTTGGTCCTCTGGAATCACGTAGTCTTTCTTTAGCACGTAACACTTCTTGTTGTCGAATATGACTTTAAATCCCTTATCACAGATTTGGGAAACAGAAAGTAAGTTGTTTTGAAGTTGTTGAACGTAGTTCACCTTATCAAACTTAACTTTCTGATTCCCCACTTCTCCCTGAGCTGTGATATAGCCTCCCTTGTTTCCAGCAAACGAAACATGCCCTCCTTTTATTTGCTTGACGTTTGATAAAAGAGCCCTGTTTCCTGTCATGTGCCTGGATGCTCCGCTGTCTACAATCCACGTGTTAGTTTCAGCACTGTAGCGAACACCCTGCACATACAATGTAAAAGATTAGTTTAGGTTAGGAACCCAAGCCTTTACTGGCTTGGGTTTCCCAGAGGCATCACACATCATGAATTCAACCCATTGACCCTTAGAGGGTGAGGTAGCTCAGGTTCCTTCTTGTCATCATTATCAGACACAGAGGATGACTTCTCTTTCCATAAGCCAGATTTGTGCAAGGCCTGTTTGTGATAAACAGTCGACTGGCTAACGGTTGAACTTTAGGTTCACTAGTTCTTCTAGGTGGAGTTAAAGAACTCCTCTTAGAAGACCTAGGTTTTGAGTCCTGAAGTTCAATCTTCTTCCTAGGTGTCTGATAGTAAGGACAATAAGAAGCAATGTGTCCACACTCTCCACAGTTGTAGCACGACCTGCTATCAACTTTATGATTAAACTTTCTTTGTGGAGACGTGTGTGACACTCTAGTAACATCACTCAATTTAGGTTTTGACTCTGGTTCTTTTATGTTTTCTCTTGTTTAACAAGTTAACTGTTTTAACATGTTTAACATCTTTCTCCTTTTGGTTAACTGGTTTTTGACTTGAAACTTGTGAAAGATTAACATTAGAAGTCTTTTTAGGTTCTGATTTGACTCTGTTTGACCCTGACTTAATATAACCTTTTCAAATTCTTTTTCCAGATTAACACAAGGCATTTTACCCTTTGCCTTTGAAGTGGCCTCCTTTTGTTTGTTTCCAGATTCAATAGATGAACATGAGGAATCTGGATCACTAACAAGAGGAGTAGACACCCACATGATCCTTGATGGGGTTATTATTTATTGCTCTGGTCTTAGTGTTCATCAAGGTCTCAGGTGGTGGTGGAACCACTTTATAACCCCATCCCTCCCCGTTGTTTCTTTCTCTCACTAGTGTTTGGACAATGTGTGAAGAACTTGTCCAACTGTGCAGTTTCTGTTTAACAATGTTTACTTCTACTTCTAGAACTAACTTCCTTTTTTGCTTCTCGTGTCTTCTAGGGAGTTTTAGATAAACCTAATGTCATTAGCTTGGTTAATAATGCAATTACTTAAGTTTCTAAGCTGGTTTAGGGAATCAAAAGGTCAGATCTTTTTTTTTGTAACTATGCTCATATTGTTTTAATACTCTATTAGCCTCAGTACACAGTTGCAAATCTTTTACTAAGTTATCATTATGATCTAATAACCTAGCAAATTTCTCATCTATGCTATTTCTAAAAGTATCACAATCAGAACAAGCATGATTATTAAACATTTGGTCAGTGGTACTTACCTGAGTTGGTTCAGAAGAGTTAGCCATCAACGCAGCATCAGATGTCTCTGGTTCTGGTGATTCTGTCTTTTCTGTCTTTGTTCTGATAGTCTCCTTTTTAGGCTTGTAGCTGACTCAGTTGCAGTTGCTTCTTCACTATTTGACATCGCTATCTCAACTGCTATATCTCCTTCACTCGCGGAATCATCGTCTAAGTCTTCTACACTTGCAATGTTTGATTCCCCTGGAGAGACAAACCTAAAGCTCCAGTCCTGTCCTTCATCATCATGAGCAGTCAAGGCTTTTGGATCCTTGCTTGATGAAGTAGAACTAGTAGCTTGCTTGTCTTGACGAGTGAAGGACGAGAATGGGTTCCCGTTACCCGTCTTCTTTGGCTTCACACATTCTCTCTTGAAGTGCCCCTTTTCTCCATAGTTAAAGCAGGTCTATTTACTCTTGTCAAAGCCAAACGTGGTATCCTTAGTAGCTACCAAGTTCTGTCCGGTCTTTTTCACAAACTTCTTCGCCCTCCGGACAGCACTAGCTAAGGCCCACATAATGTCCATCCTCTCCAGCTCCATCTCGTCCACCTGCTCGTAGTCCTCATCTGCCAGATGGCAGTTTCCAATCTTCCCAGCAACAAGTCCATCATAGGAATGAACCACTACTGCCAAGAGATCCATGTGTTCTCGAGCTACTTCCACAGTCACATTACCGAGGTTCTCGGTCTTCAGTCTAGTAGCATTCGCTTCAGATCCAATATAGTGGGTACAAGTAGACCCTGACGTGTCTGATCCTGAAGGAGAAGCATGTGAAGGACCCGATGAGCTAGACACAAATGCAGTCTGGAGAGGTGCTCCAGATGTCTTAGGTTGAGGCGTAGCATTGTAGAAAGCTGGATTCTGAGTGTACGAAGACTTCTGAGCTCTGTACTTCATCCTAAGTGCTTCTTCTCGCAACTTTAGAATGAAGTCATTGATATCCAGCTTTGCCAGCATTTCATTCTGTCTCAGGTTAGACACGAATGAAGCCCACTTTTCCGACAATCCGTCTGCAAAGTTAGTAACTTTTTCTTCCATGGTAGTAGCAACCTCATGTGTATGCAGTTCACTCATCAGATGGTAGAATCTATCTATAACATCGTCCAAACTCTCGTTTCCCATCGATGAGAAGTTATCAAATTCCTTCTTTAACTCCTTAGCCTTGATTGCCTTCAGTGAATCATTCCCGTCGTACCTCTTTTCCAGCTCATCCCATAGTTTTTTGGACTGCTTATTTTCTGAGTACTGCTGGAAAATGTCTTTAGGGATCGACTGTGTGATCAATGCATAGACTCTCCTCTCTGCATTATACTTAACCTTCTGCGCGTCGGTCATCCCTCCTAGAGTAAGCTTTACTCCATCGGCTCCCACCGGCGTACTATACCCAATCTCGATAGCTTCCCACAAATTTGGATCCACTCCATTGAGGTAGATCTCAAAACGTTGTTTGCAGTGGGGAAACTCATCTAACGTTAAGAGCTTTGGTGGTTTATTATGATTACCCATCTCACTCTCAAGTAACAGCAGCTTCTGGATCCTTGAGTCCTTCCCAGCAGTAAAGGCTGACATTTGATCTTCCATGTCGAATAACTTTAAGTCTACTAAAACAAACTTTCAACTGGTGCGACTGAAGGATGCGATTGGGCTATCCGTGCGAATGAACTATGCGACTGGTTCAATCGTGCGGCTGAACTAAGCGATTGGTTCAGTCGTGCGAATGAAGCTGATGCGTATGAACAATGCGAACGAATGGTTCAATCGTACGAATGGAGATGCGACTAGGTCCAATCGTGCGTCTGGGCAATGCGAATGAAGTCCAGTCGTGCGAATGGCTCACTTGTGCGACTGAAGCTGCTGTTTTGCGAAAATTTCTAGGTTAAACGTGTTTTAGCCGTAAAAATTCGAAATTTTGCAAACTCTAATCGCCTAAGTCCGTAGAAACCAAACTTTGATGAGCAGGGAACGTCCAAGATCACTTTTGACACAAAAGATTGCGTTTTTAGTGTAAAAACACAAACTTTTTATCAATCTTGATTGAATCACATGTAATCAAGAGCCAAAGCTCTGATACCACTTGTTAGGACATGGTATTTGAACGAAATACCGAGTGATTAGCGTGTAAACCAGATCAAATAGTGCGGAATCCTATTTGATTGGCGATCCAATCAGTGAGAACACACGAAGAATCAATAAAGTATTGAATCTAACATTAAGAATCGAATGAGGATCGATCTAATGTGTTCTATGAACTTGGAGAATGAATTGGGAGACTTCTGGACGGCTATGGTACGTCTGGAGTCGAAATAGAATGAATGCTTACGTTTTTCAACGAATTGGGTTGTATTTATAGGTTAGTAATGTTCATTCGTGCGACTGGACCATAAGTATGGTTCAGTCGTGCGATTGAACCATGCAGTTGATTCATCCGCACGACTGAGTGTTCAGTCGTGCGACTGAGCCAATCTTATGTGTCAATCATACGACTGATCTAGTCTCCTGGTTCAGTCGTGCGACTGAGTCAATCGTATGAAGTTATTCATGCGTGTGGTCCATTCGCATGGGCCATTCGCATGAGAACTTCATTATGTTAAGTTTGAATGTATTAATTTATATAACATGATGTGTAACCATTCAAACAACCATAAACCTAATTAACCAATTCAACATCGACTCATTAATGAAATATTAAACATTATCAATCACAAACAATCAATATCATTTCATTAATCATTTCACATTACATCAGAATCAGATAAACAAGATCTATTACATTCATATCCTGATCTAGGGACATACATGTATCAACAGTTAGTTAGAAGGTAGTTGTCCATGTGCCCAACTGCCCGAATGCCTAAGTGTGCCCATGCGCCTAAGGTTCATGCGTCCTAATAGTGCCCATGCGCGTAGGATATTGCCCAGGAGCCTAAGGGTTCCCATACGCCTAAGTTTCCCAAACGCCCAAGTGCCCATGCGCTTGCATAGTGCCAATGCGCCTAGAAAGTTGCCAAAATGACTAAGTATTGGCCATGCGCCCGTATAGTGGCCATGCGCCCAAAAGTTGCCCATGCGCCTAAGTGTTCCCATGCGCCTGAGAGGTCATGCCCCCGCATAGTGGCCATGCGCCTATATAGTTCCCATGCGCCTAAAGACTTAAAAATTTTTCTGAAAGTTTGGAAAGAATGATTCTTGGGATGTTCCCAGGGATGATGAATGATGTTGTATGTGATGTTTTATGATGATGTTATGTATAATTATAATCAGTTTTCTTTATCTTCCTTATTACGTATTACTCCGTGGCTTTACGTGGTGTGATTATGATAATGAACGTTAAGTATTATGTAATGGAAAGCAGAATTTAATGATAATGAAAAATAGAACATAAAGAATGAATGAATGCATGCATGAAAGAAAGGATGAATGAATGAAAATTCTTGCAAGCAAATGAAAGGAGGTTCACACCCAATGAAGGGTGTTAGCTCAACTGTGTGCGGGTTAGCTACCCCAGAAGGATGCACACGGGGGTCTAATCCTTGTGATTGATCAGATGTATGGGACCATTGTCACTTGCCCTTGGTAGTGGAGTCAGTTTCGTGCACAATGATAGTGGTCTATTTATAGACTTCGGCCAAGTAACCAGCTTTGTGCATAATGTTTGGGGTATAGCACATGGCATTGGTCAGGATGAATGTAAAGGTTAATGATGAATGTACAAAACGTATAATATGAATGGTAATTAATGATAATGAATGGAAACGAATGATAATGAATGTTAATGAATGATGATGAATGATAACGATTGATTACGAACAATGATGAAAGATAATAATAAATATTATCTATGTGTACGTATGATGTATGATCACGTATGATGTAATAAAGGGTTTTGAACAAAAGTAGAGTATTTATTTATAAAACTAGAACTCACTCAGCAACACTGACTTTTATGCATTTTCAGTTGGTAGGTAATTGTTGCTAAGGATGGCACGGGGTGAAGCTAATTGACAAGTTTTTGGATGACATCCATTTTATGTTATAATGATATTTGTGTGTTTTAATGCAACCAAACGAAGTTTTGTAATGTTAACAATGTTGTATTATTTAGCAAAAGCAATTATTAATGTATGAAATGGTTTTTGTTAAGTTATTCTACCGCAACGATTTTAATAATCTGTAATGTGATTTTATATGTTATTTGTGATGAATGACCAACTGTAAGCGTCTCGGGAACGGGGCCTTAAATTCAAGCAGCTTCTCTTGCATCAGGAAGACCCATCTTGTCCTGGACCTTCTCTACTAATCCAGAAAGATGGTATGTCATTAGAGATCAAGGTGGTCAAAATGTCTACACATGGCAAGACATGTTTAACCTACCTCTGCATGATCTCATTGACATGAGAATGCACTTTGAAAGTCTGAGTGATCCTGACCATTTAATGAAGAAAGGTATGGTCATTATCATGATGAGGACTGTCAATATCTGAAGACACTTCTTTTTTTGGTAGCATCAGCCTAGGGGGAGCTTGTAAGGTTTATTGAAAGGCTGATACACCCTAGACAACCCAAGTCTTTCCTGCATGCACTTAGTGCAGAGTATAAGTTGCTTTGAAAGTTTTACACCCTACAACAGAAGTATTCTATGTATAAAATATTCCGAAGCCAAGACCAATATCTTTCGAAGCCAAAAGTGAAGTCTTCCGAAGCTTCAAAGACAAAGTCTTCCGAAGCTTATAAAGTGAAGACAGGTTTCTTCCAAAGACTTTTAAGCATGCTATATCTGATGTACTGTTACATAAAGCTTGACCACTTTCCTTTGCAACTCTGATAACTCACCAACTTATACAAGTTGGTGAAAGGTCCATGCTTATAGTAATTGTACATTGAGTTTTTGTGTATGTAACTTTCTACTTTATGTACTTTTACCCTTTATGTAATATATTAGGATGTAAGCTATGGCATGTCATAGTCAGTAGTCAAAAGGCAATCTGCTTTTGACTCTACGTTTGATTTGTTGTCTAGATCAAATGTTTCCAACTGGCCTTCTAAGTATGACCGGCTGTAGGATATAGTATAAAGTATGGCCTTCTAGATCAGGTCCTTGTATATTTCTTTATGCTTTGTAACACTTGTAAAATGACTTGAGAGCAATATACAACATTCTTGGAAACCATATAACTTGTTGTTTGTTCTCAAGTTTCTGTCTCATATCTTACTTATGCTCTTAGTATCACAACAATTGTTCCTGGTTCCAAATTTGATCTATTAAGTGTTCTAAACACTCTCCTAATTGTGTGACTGTTGTATTGACCATCCTTTAACTGGTCATGCAGTGTATAACCACATGGAGGAGGTACTTCCACTGAGAAGAGACCTTCCCTTACCTGAAGGTCTTTTATAGAGAAATCCCCTTCATTGCCCATTTGCTCAAAGGATTGGTTTATAGCAGCTTTTGGAAAGGACAATTCACCTTCTATATCATCCTGCTGAAGATGTGTGTTTATGATGGCTGGCTGATGAAAATTGTCCTTCCCTACACTGTGGCAGACAGTGCCTTCTCCCCATCTAGGATGACCTCTTGGCAGGTCTTCCAGAATTCCAAAAGTTGATCCTCATAGAGTGGAGGATCAATGGTGAGGGAGGTGAAATAGTTTGACAAAGAAAGAAATCGACAAACCTCTAAGAAACTTGGATCTTTCTCAGAGTCCAACAAGGCAACTTAGTTGTGCAGCCTGTGAAGTTGTATGGAAAAATCTGGGTTGTTTCTGCGGTTAAGTTTGGCCATTTATGAAAGCTTAAAGGTGAAGGAAGATAAGAACAAGGTCGGTTGTGGGTGAATTTAGGTTTAGAGAGAGTTCAGATGAAGAAGAATGTGAAAGGGGGGGAATCGTTGGGTATATATATGAAATGGATCTAAGACAAAGTTAATGAAAGAGGATAAACTTTGAAATCCGAATATCAGTCCCACCTACGAAAAAGTACCCAAAAAGGTAGTTTTCTTGGAAGTCTAAAATATTCCGAAGGTTATTTCTCTTCGAAAGTTTTGATAAAAAGCTTCCAAAGCCAAAATGACTTCGGAAGATATTTCTAAGAGTTTTGAAAATTTCGCTTCGGAAGAGATCAAGAGTCAGTGGTTTTATTCTAAGGAGAATAAAACTTCCAAGACTTAATTGCTTTCGGAAGGAAATTATTTTTTGAAAACATACAAGTACTCAAGAATGTTTTTAAGCTTCAGAAGATATTTTGGAAATTTCTTCCAAAGGTTAATACATATCTTCCGAAGGAGAAAATGATCAAAATTTTCAAAAATCTAAGTAATAAAATTTTAAAAGATTTTTCTTTCAAAGTAAACATGGGCTTATGAAGGTGATAAAATAGACAACTTAGAAAACACAAGTTTTAGAAATAATATAAGTTAAGTCTAAGAAAAGCTACTGAAAGTTAATTATCCAAAAGCTGATACAAGATATTTAAACCTATGCTAACTTTGACTAGTTTGATTAAGCCCCTTTCAAAGTTATCTCTAATCAAAAGATACCTGATATTGATGTGTTTTGTCCTTGATTGATGCATATGATTCTCTGTGATAGAGATAGCATTGTTGTTGTCTATGTGGATGGGAGTCTATTTGAAGTTGAGTCCATAGTCCAGCATCTGATTCGAAATGCAAAGCACTTGAGCACAACAGCTAGCAGCAACAATGTATTCAGCTTCAGCAGTTGATGTAGACACACAGGATTGCTTCTTGCATTGCCAAAAGACTATCCTTCTACCAAGGAATTGACATCCCCCAGATATAGACTTTGCAGACATATTGCAGCCACCATAGTCACTACCTGTATATGCATACAGATTGAAGTCAGAATTCTTTGGATACCAAATGCCAAGTGTTAGACCACCTTTGAGGTATCTTAAAGTCCTCTTGACTGTAACTAGGTGTGACATTTTAGGGTTGGCTTGATATCTTGCATAAATGCATGTGGAAAACATGATATCAGGCCTGCTAGCTGTGAGGTACATAAGAGACCCATTCATAGCCCTGTAAGATGTTCATCCACACACTCTCCCTCAAGATCAGGTCGAAGGGAGTGGTTTCTAGCTATAGGTGTCTTTGCAACCTTACAGTCAGCCATGTTGAATCTTGTAAGTATGTCTTGTACATACTTTGAATGACTTATGCAGATGCCACTGTCAACATGCTTCACTTGAATTCATAGAAAGAAATTATGTTCCTCATGGCACTCATTTCAAATCTATTCTTCATCAGCCACTTAAAGTCTTTGCAGAGCTTTGAAATAGTTGATCCGAAGATAATATCATCAACATACACTTGAATTAGCATTCCATGTTCCTTTGATGAAGAGAATTCCATCTATAGTACCATTTTTGTAGCCATGCTGACAGAGATACTGAGATAGAGTCTCATACCACTTTCTTGGAGCTTGGTGTAGCCCATAAAGAGCTTTATCAAGCTTCCAATTGATTTTGAAGATAGATATAACTTCTTAGTTAAAAGAAAGTATAAATTGTTCTTGGATGGACTAACAGTACCACAGATTAATGAAGAATATGAGAAATATATGTTAGCAGAATCATCAGCTCCGGTGGATCCAAATGAGATTTGTGTTGAGCATGGAGAATGGACGCTGATGAGTGAAAGCATTAATGTTGATGATATTCCTGTATCTGAATTGCACCATCCTAATCCTGAGGATATGAACATAACAACTATAAGGATGTGGTTGCAATCAAGAAATTATCCAAGAATGATATTGAATAGGTTGCAAGGAGAGTCATTGAGAAACTTAGTAAGAAGTTTTCAAGAAACCGAGAAACAAAATAATAATATGATCATACTTGATACTGATAATCCTCAATACTTGGAGATTACAAAAAGAACAAGGATATTGAAGCCTCAAGAAATAAAGTCAATAGAATTGGTAAAAAGTAGTCATGATAAAAGGAAAGAGTTGATGAAGATGTTTCTTGAAACAGAAAGGCAAGCATACACAGTCTCAATTGATCAAAAACAATTATGGAATAAAGCAAGATCGGCTGGTGATATTGTGCGTAATGTTTTGCAAACAGGACAATCAATTTCAGAGTTATTTGATCCTATGATTGTGCTTGATAAAATAAAAAAAGTGAAGATTATTGCATGGAAATATGATGATATATTTGATGTATTTTGATAAAGAGAGTGAATGCTATTTGTGATGTTTATCATTTTTACTCTAGCATCATTGCTCTACCGGTCCAAGACTTAAAAAAATTACACAGGTTACCTTTGATCAATCCTACAAAGGCTTCAAGAGGAGAGAACTTTGTAAAATTATTAGACCATGGGATTTCTAGAATGCCATCCTTTCTCCAAACAAGGTGTGATCAGGAGGACAAGATGTATTTTCAATCTTTAAAGAGTAAAAGGAAAGTAGGATCAAGCTCAAGCTCAGTTGAAGAAGAAAGTTATCTTGAAGCTTATAGTGACAAGTATTTTGATAAAGTCACCAATCCAGGATTAAAAGTCATTGATGGAACTTAATCGTCTAAACCAATTTTGAGATGGTTTTATCATACTGATACATTTCAGTTGATGCTTGTCAGGAATTTAGACAATTTAGATAAAGACTTGATATGTTTATTTGGTGTGTTTGAACTTAAAATGCTACACCCAAGTTACATTTCATTTCTTTCAAATCAAAAGTTTAAACAAGTATCTCCAGAGGTTGCTGAAAATGACAAAAAAGTATTTATGACTATTATCAAAGTAATGGATGCTGCTATGGAGCGTATTTCATTGAGAAAAGCTCTAGCGTATGCAAATATAGTGAAGAAAGATATAAAGAATATTGAATTCATGAGGAATTCAAGAAAAGAAGTGTTAGAGATACATTCAAAAGATCATCAAAATTCAATTGAATTTTATGCTAATATTGACATTGCTGGTTTGTCTAAAGAAACATTACAAGTAATGGATGCTATGGAGATTAAGACAAATGAATCAAAGCAAGAACAAGGGATAGTTCAAATCAGCAATCAAGAAAGCTTTAAAGGAGCTAGAGATGTATAAAGACAAACCGATGTTCAAGATCAAGGAAGAACCTGAAGATTTCTTTTGACTAAAGACGACATGCAAATCTTAGGGGGAGTATTGTTGGAGCTCTTTGAAGATTAGCATTAGTCTTTTTAATTTTGTTTTTTGTCATAGTATAGGGACTTATTGTGTAAATATATGTTCCTAGATTTCTTTGTTAGTATAAATAGTATATATTTTTATTTTTGCAGGGACGAATACTGTTAGAACTTTTCTGTTATTCACTCTCTGTACATTGTATCCATTTGCATTTGCTATCAATGAAATCTCTATGAATTTTTGAAGTATTTTGCTTTGTTGATTGCTTTGTGCTTATAATTGATTATTGCATTACAATATTATCACAGATCGATCAATTTGAACTTATCATATGGCCCTATTTATCGTAGGTATAGTTGCCTCTAATTAGATGCAATAGGTCAAAAAGGTTATTGATATAGTTGTTGTCGCTATAGGTAGCTCCTTATGATTTTTCGTTTTTATATAGTCGTAGCTAATTTATTTAAAAAACTAGAATTAAACTGTTAATTTGAATAAATTTTTCGTGTTTGCCGACATGTCGTCGAGATAGGGTATGTTTACTTTAATTTTCTTTTATTTTATTTCTTCTTTTTTTGCGACGATAAGTCGTTCATAGGGTTTCTCTTAATTTTATTTTTTTTAGTTTCTCAAGTTATCTAACTACTGATTATAAATAACAAAACTGTAAAATTTCATGCAAGCTGAGTTCGATTATGATACAAAATACTATTATATAACAAAATATTATTAATGTTAATAAAATTGTTCATACACATTTTAATTATATATATAAATTAGACTAAACTATCTGATCACCATCATTTTCATCTCGATCTCGTCGGCAACGACTCGAAGATTGAGATTGTTTGTTGCCAATCTGCACAAGTAGGTTCTTCATTATTTGTTGCATCATTCCCTCATCATAGCTAACATACCTATGTTGAGAGCGTGTCATCTGCGTAGGCGCAAGTAGTTTCTTCATTATTTGTTGCATCATTCTCGGGTTTTTTTTATGCGGTGTGCAACTAAGTTTTACTCATCGTATAGGATATTTGCTTAGTATTAATAGTTTTTTTTAAATATTTTAGTACAATTGACTGAGTTGTTTGCTAATGTAAATCATAATATATATCAAACTAGTCAGGAGGCATGAAATATACGGTTCCTTGAGTCGATTATGATTTTCGGTGTTAACCTCATTGGTTCTTAGTGGCAAAGCCCTAAGCAATGGGGAACCAAGGCGACAATGCCCATTTGGCGGGGCATCACATTGGGAGTGGACGAGGACCTGATACGATTAATGAATTATCGCAACCATAAACGTTAATACTGTGAACCATAAATAAGAAGTTTATATGTATATATATATTCTTTCTTAGAATGTTTTGATCAACAAAACAATAATAACTTTCAAAAAATGAACATTCACTCCAGTGCAATAATATAATCAATCACCCCATGAACTTAAAACCTTCACATATTACTCCAATCCTTTTAGTTGTCTGGAAATAGCTAGATACCTGATCAAATGAACGCTTCAGATCTCATGCATATATATGACAGTCAAATAGCAAGTGAAAAGAGTTTAACTAACCTTACTCAACGACCAAAATGTCCATACCCGAGCACAAATCCATGTGGAGTCATTGTTAACTCGAGTCCCGAAGCCTTCGCAAGATACTCACCACCAATACCACTGGGACCACAAACGGGGACAATTTGCAGCGAGCTAGCGGCTTCGATCCTCTTCTTCTGTTCCTCAATGTCCTTGTGTAGAAACCCCATCGCGACCTTCAACCGCTCAAGCTCTTCTAATCCTAGACTCTCTATTGGAGCCTCCCACCAATGGTTCTCCATGCCTTCTTTCCTAATCTTTGTAAGCTCTTCACTTTTGAGTTTCTCAATCTCCAGTTGACTAATCTCATAGGTGAGTTGCCTATTGAGTTCATGGATATTGGCATTGCGATGCGCCTCCATAAGTTGAGACGCGCTAGAATAATATTGTGGTGGATTTTGCTTCAGGAAGCGATCCACCACCGCCTCTACAGATGGATGACCAAAGGAGAATACCTTTTTACCTGGCGAGAATACAATGATCGCGATCTCCACCCCGCATAGGATGCAAAGCTCGCTCGCTTTCTTAAACAAGCCCGAACGACGTTTAGAGAACGTGACCAACAAGTTGCTTTCTTTCTCCATTCGCGCCATTCGGATCTTTTGACGACCTTTACTCTTTCTAGGCATCATTGCAGGGGGATATCTTTGGTTTATTTGATCAAATGTATAACATTTCAGGATATATAAAGGCCTCATCAATCATCATGCTATAATCATGTAACTATGTGTTGGATACACTAATAATACCACTAAATGTATTCCCATTAAAGTTTTCTATTTTTACATTGCAAATGTAAATTTAGTTCCATATAGGTCATGTTCTAATGCTTTTCCTAATGAGTATTCAAGCGTATATTTTCTTGGTCAAAGGTAGATTTTTACGAATCTTTTTCTTGGAGTAAAGAAAACGTCTAAGACTAGATGAGAAGAAATTGATTAATTACAGATATGGTTCATGAACATGTTTGTAATTATGTATAAAAAACATGCTTATAATAATTTATAACATTCTAATATGTTGTCGTTACAATTGTAAGATGTATGGTAATTAATGAATGTAAATTTATCTGATCGTAGCATAATATCAAAAAATGAAGAGCGAAATTAATTTTAATTTTAGAACTTAAGATTTTTTTATTTTTTATGTCTATAACATTTTGATATATTATTATTTTTTTAAAAAACTACATCATAAAATTAAAAAAATTTTATCTTTAATTTGAGCATAATAATTTTATATTAAAGTATAAAATTGATTTGATACTACAAATGCCATCTTACTATAATATCATAGGTAATAAAAAAATATTCAATATTGTTTGTATTCACAAAAATGTTGATCCATTCATTATCATTACCATAAATTCATTAAAGGCGCCTCTAAGTTATAACACTCTCCGATAGTACGTTCTTCTCCCAAACAACTCAAAATCTTTCGCAATATGTGAACTGTAACAGATTTGTTATTGTCAATATCAAAAACCGAAAGTACATATAATGTAGTACTTTGAAGATGTTTAGTAGTTTACTTGAACGATTTCATCAGGTTTTATTTATTTTTTCTCATTTTGCATTTGATCATAGTACTACATCTATTTAATATAATATGTTTCGTGTGACATATATATATATATATATATATATATATATATATATATATATATATATATATATATATATATATATATATAGTAAGGATTTCTTTAAGTCTGATGCAAACCAAAACATTCAAAGTCTCTCTGCAAGTAATGCACTAAGTACTGAAGTAGAATTGTTTCGGAAGTTTTACACCATGCACTAGAAATATTCTAAATGTAAAATCTTCCGACGCCAAGACCAATATCTTCCGAAGCCAAATATGAAGTCTTCCGAAGCCTCAGAGACAAAGTCTTCCGAAGCTTCATCCTATGAAGAAAGATTTCTTCTGAAGACTTTTAGTAACATGCTTTATCTGATGTACTGTTCCATAAAGCTTGACACCTTTCTGCTGCATCTCTGTAAAGTCACCATCTTTCATGAGTTGGTGAAAAGGTCCATGCTTTTGGTAACTGTACATTGAGGTCTTGAGTCTGTAACCTTCTACTTTATGTACTTTATCCTTTTTGTAATTGATAAGGATGTGAACTATGGAATGCCATAGACACAAGGTCAAAAGGCAGATATGCCTTTTGATTCTACAATTGATTTTGTTTGTGTCTAGTCAATTGTATCCAGTTGGCTTTCAAAGTATAGCCGGCTGTAGGTTGTAGTATAAGTATTCCTTGTTCTAGTATCTTTCTTTATGCCTTGTAACACTTGTTATAGAACTTGAGAAAGCAATATACTGCATCCTTGAAACCCAAATCTCTTGTTCTGTCTCTTTATTATTACTTGTGTTCTTTGTATCATTATCTTGGTTAATCCAGTTTACTGTTTGATCAAGTTTGGTTAATCTTCTCTTTGTGTTGTTGTGTTGTAATTGTTAAGCCCTTAACCGGTCCTGCAATTGGTATCAGAGCCAGGTTCTTGATATAAGATCTCACCATCTTAAGATCCCTCACACACACAAATACTAAAATTTCAAATGGCATCCATTTCAAAGACTGATATGGAAACTGGAACCATGAACAAGTCCCCACTGATCACTCTTGATGACTTTGATACCTGGTGTATGAGAATGGAAGGTTTCATCAGGTCTCTAGACTCAAGAATGTGGGAATCTATTTAAAAAGGACCTTTCTTACCCAGCACTCCTTCTGCTACTGGTGCTGGTATGATCCCCAAAGATGTGGCTAACTACTCTGATGAAGATAGGAAGAGAGTAGAGATTGATAGAAAAGCCATGACTGCTCTTCAAACTGCTCTTCCAAACTCTGTGTATAGAGGTTTCAAGAAGTGCAAAACAGCTAAACAGCTGTGGGATGCACTAAAACTGATGTATGAAGGCTCCTCTAAAGCTAAGGAGAACAAGAAGGATCTCCTGAAGCAGCAGTTTGAAAACTTCACCTTCAAAACAGGTGAAACCATGACTCAGCAATACTTTAGGTATGTAAAGATAGTGGATACCCTTGTGGATGGAGGAGTTCCTCTTGAAAACAGAGACATTGTAAGAAAGTTCATGTCCTCACTTCCTAGGCAATGGACACACTATTGTATGGTGATCAAGAGGACTGAAAATCTCAAAACTCTTACTCTGACAAAGTTATATGGGATTCTCAGTGGCTACCAGATGGAGATGAACATGCAAGGTTCATCTGGCAACTCCAACAATCAATTGGGTTCACCCCTGCATGTGGTTGAAAGGGATAGCATTGAACCCCAACATCATCTCATATGCTACCCCTACAACTCACCAAAGGGTCCTTTCATCACCTTCCCAGAGACACCTAGGGAGAACTACACTCAAGGAAGCCCATTCCAAGAGACAAACTCTTCTCAAGCCTTTGTGTCTTCTGATGAAAGTTGTGGCAACTTTCTTTTCACTCTTGAAGATCTGGATTGTATCCATCCAGATGATGTGGAATATATGGAAATAGTTTAGCAGATGGCTCTTCTCACTCATAGAGCCAAGAAGTTCTACAAGAGAACTGGAAGGAGGTTTCCAAGCAATGCAACCAGTGGAAAGTTTGGCTTGGATAAAAGCAAAGTTAAGTGTTACAACTGTAACTTGATGGGCCACTTTGCTAGAGAGTGTAAGGCACCTAAAACAAATGGTGGCCAAGCACAAACTAGACCAAACTACACTAACAAAGCCCCGTAGAATGAGAAGCCAAAGCAACAAGCTGATGTTGTTGTTGAAGAATGAGGCTTTGACTGGAGCTTTCAGGTGGAAGATGCTTCTCCAAACCAAGCACTAATGGCAGATCATGATGAAGCCAAGGTATTGGAACATCTCTGTACTCCTGAATACATTGCTAAAGTTAACAGATACAGGTCCTATAACTTGGAAATGAGATCTGATCTTGAGTCCTTAAACATTTTAAAATCTGATTTTAGAAAGTCTGAAAATGATTATAAACTAAAGATAGAGGACTTAGAGAAAACTATTTTAGTTCTAAAACATGAACATATAGATTTTAGGACTCAAATCCAAGATCTCATAACCAAGCTGACTGAGTGCCTGGCTGAGCTTGTGATCAGCAAAGCCAGGGCAGAAAAGAGTGTTCTTGAAGAAAAGACCTTCAAGAACATGATATCCTAATCCCTGCACAACAAGGTGTGTTATCAAAATAGACAGGGACTGAGATCAAATGAGATAGCTCCTCCACACACAATCTTGTTTGTAAGATCTCCTAGGTGTGGAACTTATGAAGATGAGCTTCCTCTCATAGATCCTATAAGTGAAGAGGATGAAGAGGAGATAGTGAAGAATTCCTCTGAGAAAATTGAAGATGAGGATTCTACTAAGGGTCACTATACTTCTGAGGAGAAGAATTCTACTGTGATGACCAAGTCAAAGAGAAAGAACTTGATCAGGAAGAGCAAAAGAAAAGCAAAGAAGGCTCAAGCGATCAAGGCTACTTTTGACTCTAAGTAGAAACAAGTTTTTATCTCTGCAGGATTTGAAGTAGTAAAGACTGAAGACATCAACCAAAACTTTTCAGCTAAGAGTTTTGGTTCTTGTCAAAATCATCTTAGTACCAAAAAGAAGACTGATCTGTTGTGTACCACTGCTGCACAGCCTGGACCATCAAACTCCAAGAACAGTTCACAGCCCAAAAGAACTGTCTCAACATCTACAAAGATGAAGGTGGAGAAGGGATGTGACCAAAGACAGTCTTGCTTTCATAAGGAGACTCTTGTGAAGAAGAAAATGGTGTGTGTTATGTGTGAAAGTACCTCTCACATTGCTAAGGATTGTCCATATAATCCTAAAAGACTGTCCACATGACCAAGACAAAGACTTCAAAGAGTTTCAAGAAGATTCAAGCTTCGGAAGGAAAATATGTTTCCTGCGGAAGCTCCAAATCAAAGAAGAAGGTAAATGGAAAATTACCTTCGGAAGAAAAGTTGGTCTCGGAAGAAAGGAATTCTTCCGAAGCACTAAAGTCTGCTGCAGTGACTGAAGAATCTTCCGAAGGTTCAGTCATCAAAACTTGTGAAGTCCCAAAAGCTTCTAAGGTTTTGAAGGTCAAGTCCAAGACTCCAAGGGTGGTGTGGAAGTCTAAGAAAGACCAAGTGACTGAAGTTTCTCCATCAACAACAGCTCAAGATCCCTCTTGCACAACCATAGGATCTATTACTGTTGCATTACCTTCTATTATACTTAGTGAGCCCAAGACAAATAAGGCTTGGGTTTCCAAATGTAACTAATCTTTCTCTTTGTGCAGGAAAAGCCCAAGACAAACAAGAATGTCTGGATCATTGATAGTGGCTATTCCAGGCACATGACAGGCAATAGGTCACTACTCCATAACTTTGAGAGGATTGATGGAGGACCAGTTGCTCTTGGAGGAGATGAAGGTGGTTACATTTCTGGAAGGGGCAAGGTCACAAATGGTAAGCTCAGCATTGAAAAGGTAAACTTTGTCAAGGAGCTTGGGTACAATCTTCTGAGTGTATCCCAATTTTGTGATCAGAGTCGTAACATGCTCTTTACTGAGCATGAGTGCATTGTTCTCAAGCCTGGATTGGTCATTCCTCATGAGCACATCCGGCTTAGAGCCCCCAGGAAAGGAAACATGTACAAGATGGATTTGCAAGAAACATCTCCCTCTAGAGAAGTTTCATGCTTTCTATCTAAAGCAAATAATGATGAGTCTTTCCTATGGCATAGAAGAATGTGCCATGTAAACTTTAAAAACATGAATAAACTAATTAAACATGATTTGGTAACTGGAATGCCAAAGAAAGAGTTTACAAGTGATGATCATTGTGTTGCATGCCTGAAAGGGAAGCAACATAAGGTATCTCACAAGCCTAAGGAAAAGAACTCTATCACTACTCCCCTACATTTGTTACATATGGATATCTTTGGCCCCACCAGTGTAATGAGTCTAGGAAGGACCTCTTATTGTTTGGTGATCACAGATGATTTTACAAGATTCACTTTGGTTTTCTTTCTTAGAACTAAGGATGAAACCCCTGAGATTCTGAAGAATTTCATCTTAAAAATTGAGAATCAAAGTGATCACAAGGTCAAAACCATTATGTGATCAAGGGACTGAATTTAAGAATCAAATCCTTGATACATTTTGTGATGAAAAAGGTATTACAAGACAATATAGTGCTCCCAGGACTCCTCAGCAAAATGGTGTTGCTGAGAGGAGAAACAGGACACTAACTGAAGCTGCAAGAAGTATGTTGTCTGACTCTAAACTGCCCATCACCTTCTGGGCAGAGACAGTAAATACTGCTTGCTATGTGCAAAACAGAGTTTTAGTAGTTAAGACACATGGTAAGACTCCTTATGAACTTTGTAACAAGAGAAAACCTTTCATTGGTTTTCTCAGGTCATTTGGATGTCCCTGCACCATCTTGAATACCAAGGATCAAATTGCCAAGTTTGCTGAGAAATCAAATGATGGACACTTCATTGGATACTCTTCCCAAGCCAAGGCTTATAGAGTATACAATCTCAGAACTAGAATTGTTGAGGAGTCAGCCAATGTGACTTTCAATGAACACACACCCTATGTGGCTGGTTCTGGTCCTGATTGGCTATTTGATCTTGATTTGTTACCAGATGTTTTAACAAATCTTGTTGAGAATGTTTCAGGATCTGCAAAAAATTTAAATATAGGTGATC